>JADLZN010008020.1:0-134942 GCA_018155175.1 Sinocyclocheilus anophthalmus
CAGCTTTGCGCATGCGCTGCTCAGAAGTGACTCATGCCGAAATGCAGCAGAGAGATCAAAACTAAATGACAGTCAAGAATTAGAAGTACAAAACAAGAAAATGTAAAGAAAAATGTCGGAGGATTTCAACATAAGCCAAGAGGAGACTGCTTTTCCTTTACTAAAGTAAGGAAACTTTGCTTCCTTTTGATCCTGTTAACAAACGTTGGTTTCACGAGACTCACCGGCGCATGCACAACACTGACCTCATACGTCATGCTCCCGGAGCTGCTTCCGTGTACAACTGTTGGCGCAAGCTACATTAAAGTGATTATTATGTTTTGAATATGGATATTTTTCTTACAAAAATGCATCGATTCGCTACAGAAGGCCTTTGTTCACCCCCGGAGCCTTTGAGACATCCGATTCTTTTGGACTGAAGCAATGCAACAACCACTGAGTGGCATTAAACAGCTTGAAAGATCAAGACAATTTTTATATAACTCTGACTGGATTCGTATGAAAGAAGAAAGTCATACACACCTAAGGATGCCTCGGGGGAAACGCCTCCTAATTTTTTTTTTGGGTGAACTAACCCTTTAAGTAACATAACACCTGCTGTTAGGATGCACTCAATTAACTTTGAATTTATAACATTTACCAATAAGAATATATCTGCAATATAACAGCATGCACATATTAAACAACAGGAGCAATCTGTCAGAGCACCTGACACTCCACATGCAGCCATATGCTTATGACTATTTTTGAACCATTTAATATCAAATCCTTCCATTCTTGGACCGCTTGGTCCATGAACTTGTTACTCCCAGTTAAAAGTCCAAAGTGGCATCATTGACACAGATTCTCGGTGTCACATCAATTGAAATGATCGATTCTTGTCATTGTGTGTTTTTTTTTTAATTATTTATTTGGTTGTTGCAGCCCTGTTTGTCCCTTTTTGCTCTCCCACTGTCTTGGTTTACTATTTCGCACTTTCTTTTGCTTTCTTTCATCTGAAGGGGTGTGTGAGCAGGTGTATATAGTCTTAAGGGTAAGATATAGAAAAGTGCAGAGTCAGTGTGCAGCCCACAGCTGCAGCTCCATTGGTTTATTACCTCTCTGTAGACATTAGGTTTAATCGCTGGCCTGACCTTGATTGAACTCTTGGGGGATGGGATTTTCAGTTTGATCCCAGATTAAAACGGCACCATGTCCATAGCAGTTCTCTACAGGCTCTTTGAGATGCAATTCTCTCGTGCGTGAACACGCAAGGGCTGCAGACCAATATTTCATTGTGTCTGCTGGGGGCTTCTGGCCAGTGTTTCCATGAGAATACTTCACTTATCTATTTAACATGCAGGCTTGATCAGCACTAATTCGTTTTTGGTATTGAAAGTCAAAATGTAACACACATTCCTGATGGAGAGCTCCTAAGGGACCTGCCCTCTCCAGTATTAGTGTCTTGACCCTTAATTAGTTTTGCTTCTACACTGAAGAAAATGTGAAAAAGGGTGCTTGCTAGGATGTTCTGGTTGGTTACTATTCCAAGTTTGTGATATTCTGGTAGACAAGGCTCAGGATGCTCTTTCACTCTAAATCCATGTACTATTATTGCACATTTTATAGTCCAATCGCTTAAAGTAAAAGCATTTGAGGTATCATTCATGCCCGTACCACAAAATATTTCTGTATGAACAATAATAATAGTGATGATTGCATTAGCGATAATGTTGCTCCTAGGTCTTAAATGTATCTGACACTTGGTATCATGAATATGTTTGGCAGAGCACCAAAATCAATCTTTCAGTCTTAATAATGAGGTAATTCAACATGTCTGATATGTACAGCATGTTTGAATGCTTTTATGTAGTGTCACCTGCCCCGTCCTGCCCTCACAAGGTCTGAATTTTATTAGCAGGCGATGAAATACTGAGTGATTGAAACCAAAGCTTACTGTGCTGTCTGCAATCCAGAGCTATACCTTTTTCATGGTGTCAGTAGAAATGATAGCGTCAGTTCACAGCTCAAATAATGGGGTCACACTGATAGCATCAATATGACTACTAAAAATGTGTATTGTTTCCTGAATAGACTGTCTGAAACTTGGCCCATGCTGTGCCTGAGCTTTGTATACCTTGTGAATTGTGCATTAGTCATAGAAGAATAGTCTAAGAATTTTCCCCCTAGATGTTCTATTCAGTGGCCAGACTGATAGAGGGCCCTGTCACTTAGCCATTCTTGCTACGCGGCACACGTCTAACTGAGATCGGAGCCCCACAGCGATCCGCCAGTTTAGCTGTGCCCTGTTCCCTCCGCTTCACAATAGCACGCTGGCAGGCAGCCCTGCTGTTATGATATGTTTTACAGCTTAATCAGATCACTCAGCTTTGCCATAGGAAATTAAGCAGTCATTCAAGATTACAAGAGCTTTGACAATTGAAAAGGGATTTCTAATTAGTAAGTAGGCCATTTCTCAATTTCGTAGCAAAGCTACCACTAATCTTTCTACTCTTTCAACTTTAACTAGTTACTTTTTACAGCTCTTTTAGGTTCACTTTAAATCATGGCATTCTTCTCGTTTTATTCGGGTGAATATTTTGAGTCTGTATTTATGCTGGCTGGTTCCTCGAATCTGTTGTATTACACAATTTGCATGTGTGGACACGAGGGATGTCTACTGCAAATTAAAGGCGAGCGCTCAAGATTTGTTTTAACTGATGGGATTTTTAATTGAAAGTGCTACTGGTATACATGACTCAGCCTCTTGTGGGCCCTAAGGACAAACATTCCTGGGGCGTTAAGAGTCATAAATGAGTGTTAAATTCAAATTCGCTAAATGGTTTAGCTGAAATAGAAATATCTCTAAAGGATGTCTCAGAAAAGACTAAACTTCTTAAATCAGGTGGAAGGTGATGTTTGTTAGGTATACAACCAGCCACAAGCTTCATCCAGTACTTAAGTTATACTACGTATGACCTGGGCTCTGACACATAAGTGTGTTAAAGGTGAAGTGTGGGTTTTCTAGTGCTTTCTTCTGCCTCAGTTTCATTTGTAGGTTGAGACACTCAGGGCTTAAAGTTCTCCGACACCGTGCCGGATCTCCGGCGTGCAGCGTTTGGCTGCGGGAAAAAATAGTCCTACATTTAAAAAAAAAAATAACAATCTTGTTGATTGATATCACTTTCGAGTCCTTGAGCTTTGTAAACAGCTCAGAGTAATCATGTCATCTCCATAAAACGATATGATTTACCGGGATTTTTGAAAAGGTGTTCACACATGATCTATTAATGGTAACTTACCGGTAATTTACCATTACTGTCTCAATGGCAGTTGCCATGTCTGGTCTAGATGCACAGAAATTACACACTTCACCTTTAAGTGTGACTGCACCTGTCAGTAATATCCTTCTGTCTCTTAAGCAGTTACTACAGGTATGTATGAATGAGATCTTAGTAAAAAATTTAATATTGCAACTAAAATTTACCCAGCATGCTAAATAATCGGAGCTAAGTGGAACGTTGTGTTTGTGAGAGAGCAAATTATCAGCAATGGCTTTGTACATGTTGTAGTCTGTATATTGAATGGATTGATGAGCATAGTTATTTATTATTTAATGTTTTATCTTGCCTTGTCTAGCTTGTTAAATATTTATCAGATGCTCTGTTAGTAATGTGCCCTGTTTCTTTTATGGATTAAGGCATTAGAGATTAGTAAAAAACATTTTCTTTTCCATAGAGGCCCCTGTTTTTGTGGCTTTTAAGGTTTCGGGTGAAAGTAGAAATTGACCTCAGATGATTTGGTCTCTTTTGGGAAACTGCAAAAACCTTGGAGTCTTTGCAGCAACTAGCACTAACACTAGTTTACAACCTAAAACACATTAGCACTTTCCAGCAATCACAATGGTACTTCTGCTCTCAGTGAAGTCGCATGCAAATGAATAATTAGCTGTCTAAATGCCCATGTTTGGCTGGTCTTAGGTTTTTTTCCCCCTCTTCTGTTGAGTTTAATCTTCCCCTCAGTGATGTTTATGAGTAAATGTCTGCAAGATCTGGAGTGAGAGTGGAATTGAGATGTGTATTGCAGCATAAATGCATTTTTGAGAGGTGTTAGACCTGACTCATCTGCTCCTTAGCCCACTCTCCAAGCAGGGACACAGAATGTAATCCTCAGCCTCAATTTCCACACTACACAAGCCTGGATTTAATGCACTGGCGTTGAATCAGGAAGAAGTTTTCAGCAGTTAGCTACTGTTCTTTCATCGAGAAGTACCTTTTACATAAGTACAAGCAAACAAAATTTGAATTTAGTTTGATTCATTGTTGACTTTGCTTCCTTAGTAACCGATTTTGACCTGATGACTGCAACACCTGAAGATTTGCCTACTGATCATTCAGGGTCTGTGTACATGTCGTTGCAGAAGTGATAGTTCAAGTCATAATCTAAAATGCTATTTAAAGCTCATGTCACCTATTTTATAGTGTAATGCAGCCAACCATTTTTTTTTTTATTTTTTTTTTTTAGTTAACTATCACAAAGATCTTCAAATTTCAGGTTATTCTATAACTTCCCCTAGAATAGAAGCCAATAGAGTTAGAGAAATATTTAAGCAACAGTGAAGACATGATGAATCTGCAAATCTAGCTTTATAAGTAATTTGATGTAGAATTTACTTATTTTGCATAGCAAATTGCTAGAAATAATTAAAAAGAAGCACATTGAGTTAAACATGAAATGAACATGAAATAATATTTTCTTGTGAAACATTCTCTAATAATCTTTGTTTTATTCGCAATTTCAAAAGGTGTTGGTAGAACTAGCAGCAAAGAAGGTCATAGGTTTGAGTTTTATGAATCCATATGCTCTCATTTACATTTATGCATTTAGAAGATGCTTTTATCCAAATCGACTTCTATTGCATTCAAGGTGTACATTTTATCACTTCATGCATTGCATTCCCTGGGTATCAAACCCATGACATTGGAGTTCCTAGTGCTCTGATGTTTGAGCTACAGGAATGCCCATATACATTGCCTTGAATGAAATGTAAGTAGCTTTGAAAAAAAATAAATTTATGCAAATCTCGAAGACATTGTTGTTGTCCAGACAAAAAGCTATTTTGTTGTGTGCAGTCAAAAGCTGAGTGTAATCCAGCAGCAGAAAGGTGCTTTTGAGACCGTGAGTGTTAATATGCAGTGAAACCTTCAGCTCATTGGGACAGAGCAAGAGCCGAGCAGCTCTATGGCTTTGCTGAGTAATGTGGAGGATGTTGTCATGACAATAGGCTCTGCTGACCAGGCTGCTCTCTGGTCGGGCAGGCAAACCATCCCGTTCAGTCACACGTACATATTCATTCTGACGCCCAGACACTAGATGCATAAACAAGCATGCATGCATGCTTTTCGTCCACATGGCTCATTCACCACATCTAGCCATCCCTTTTTTTTTGTCTGTTAACATGTGGTGACTGTGAGTGAACTGAATGCACACACCATGACTTCTTTGAATATAGAGAGTTATTCAAATGGGCAAGCCAGAGGACTGCTGTTAAACCAGTGCATTTGAATGGTTCCTGAGAATGACTGCGTACAATGTACCCAGCGTTTGTTTTTGTCCTGTCAGTTTTGGCGTTTCATATTTGGCCTGGATTAAGTCAAAGGTTGCAAACCCAGGAAATCTCATGATCTTGTGTCAAAAGAATCTCATGATCTTGTGTCAAAATCCCACATGCTAAACTGCTGTAGTGGCAGTATTAATGGATTAGCTGTGCTAATAACTCCTAATCGATTAAATACAAAACAGTGTAAGCTGTAATTATACACACAGTAAGATTTTAGCCTGGACATGGACATACATGGGTAAAACTATTACTAGTTCTGTCAGACACCTGTAGACACATGACTGTTACTGTATATGTATAGTTGTATGGCAATGTAAATGGATGTCAATGATAAACAATATACATTCTAAAGAAGTCAACCATTTTCTGTTCCATTTGATCCAATTTGTGAAATATTTGGCTAAACTTACATTTTATATTTGTGGAGATAAATCCCTAATTTTATTCATATTGCTTCTCTGTGACCTTTTGATCTTATTCAGAGAGTCTTTCTTTAAAAGCTACTGTTGTTGACCCACAGGTCCTCTCTTCCTCACTAATCCTGACTCTCATAGAAACTCATTAAGCATCGTCTGCTGCTATATAAGAGCTGTGTTCAATGTTTACTTTAATTATTTTTTTCTTATTTTTTTCTTCCAGGATTAAGTGGGCAGCCTGCAGATATTGAAAAAAGAAAAGTAGCATTTGGACAGAACTTTATACCTCCGAAAAAGCCAAAAACCTTTCTTCAGTTAGTATGGGAAGCATTACAAGACGTAACATTGATTATTTTGGAAGTGGCAGCAATAGTTTCTTTAGGCCTTTCTTTTTATAAACCTCCGGATTCAGAAAATAGAAGTGAGTAACCTATTTATTTCCTTCAGCCTTATTTATAGTCATGATCTCATTTCAGGTTGTCTGAGGCTGGAGTTTCAATTTTATTTTGTTTGTGATGTGTACGATTGCGGGAATGCGCAGGAGCGGGTGGAGTAGAGGATGAAGGAGAAGCTGAGGCTGGATGGATAGAAGGAGCAGCTATCCTCCTATCTGTTGTTTGCGTGGTGCTCGTGACGGCCTTCAATGACTGGAGCAAAGAGAAGCAGTTCCGTGGCTTACAGAGCCGCATTGAACAAGAGCAGAAGTTTATGATGGTTCGGGGAGGGCAAGTCATTCCGATCCCTGTGGCCGAGATTGTCGTAGGGGACATTGCACAAATTAAATATGGTAAGCTGACATAAATTTGCAGAGAACTTTCATTTCCTTCTTAGAGGGAAAATCATGAGTATGAGTGTGGCGTTTAAAAAATGTAACTCTACCAGTCTTACATTTCACTGGTGTTGAGTAATTATTACCTTTTCCTGTATAGTCACCTTGAAATAAATTCAAAAGCTGCTGACGGTAATGTACATTATTGTGATGGGATACTTTCTTCATCAGGTGACCTCCTGCCTGCTGATGGCATTCTCATCCAGGGCAATGACCTCAAAATAGATGAAAGCTCTTTAACTGGAGAGTCTGACCATGTGAAGAAATCGATGGAAAAAGATTCTGTGCTGCTGTCAGGTGGGACATGAAGTTACAATCGACAGCAACTGCAGCAACAGGAACGTTTGGCTGCACAATCCTGTAACATTTTAGCATATTCTCTGTGTCGTGTCTCACCTCTACCCAAAAGTTCAGCCAAACCAAATAAATGTCCATTGTGGGAGTTCAGATGTTTGCTATGTAGGACCTGCTCCCTCTCAGCGAGGCTATTGCACATCTTCAGCTAATCCCATTTTATGAAAGGCAGTTGATCCTCTGATAGAATGACATTGCTGTGTGCTATCCCAGAGGAGATGAGGGGGGGATTTGTGAGCCTGAGCGGGCACTTCTCCAGCAGAGCCTGCGTTAGCATGCTGAGTCTACCCCAGCAGAAACCTCTCCCTGACATATTTTTCATAGACCCCCTTCTCAAGCTTGAACAGTTATCAAGAGCTGTATTAAAGCCCATTTCTGAAGGCCAGAAAAATGGCCTCTCATTTCACTTAAAGGGAAATGAGAAAATACCATAGAGCCCAATAATATATCATTGATTTGAAGACCTGCCTGTTTGAGTCTTCATCCTGTTTAAAGGCCTATTCACCCAAAGGACTATAGCTATAATGATAACAAAGATATAATTTTAAAAATCATTCTAAATTAAGAAATATGGAGTCCACACCACACCTCTAACTGTAATCAATTTAAAAATGACTTTTTCCAGATGACGAATGTTAAAAACACTGACAGCCAATCAGAACCCATCCTGCTATAACAAGCTCGAGAATTCTTGTATTCATGTGGCCAGGGTCAGAAATACTTTTACAATAAGAGTCAATATTTTAATATTTTACTAATTTTTTAGTGACATTTTACTTGTTAGGGCAATTTTTATAATTATAACCTATCTGTTAGTTTTTTTTATGTTAAAATACTTAAAACCATCTTTACACCCATGTTTTGAGAGCAAGTTTGGTAAACCTGTTGTTTTGAAAAAATAACACTCTGGACAACTAATTATGTGTCATAAACTGAGCTGTGTGTGAGTGCTTTAGATCCAGCCGTGAATATATTGGCACTAATATGAATAGCTTGTGCTTCGTCTGGCCTTTATTCACCTCATCTTCCTCTCTGCAGGTACTCATGTCATGGAGGGCTCTGGAAAAATGGTTGTCACTGCTGTCGGAGTTAATTCCCAAACTGGAATAATCTTTACGTTATTGGGGGCGGGAGAAGATGATGAGGATGAGGAGGAGAAGAAGAAAGAGAGAAAGAAAGAGAAGAAAAGTAAGTTATCTGTATTATTCAGAGTCTTTTTAGTCTGCCTCAGAAACTAAAATAGACCAACCAGTAGCCTTTTCAGTCCCTTCAATCTGCTACTGTGGCTGCAGAGCGATGAATAGAATAGCTGCATGTGTGTGTTCCAGCCTTCATGAAAGTGTGCTTTTGTCAAACGAGAGATTTTTATTTAATGTTTTTAATTTAGAAGTATTCTTCTGTCTGAAGCAATGACTCGTAGAAAAATGTAACGATTTCTTGTGCGCTCCATTAACTAACTGCCATTTAATGCATTTCTGCAGCCTGTGGCTCACGTGTTGGGTCTCCAAATGAGTGCCTGCAAGATACATGAATATTTCAGTACTTGCAGAGGTTGGGCCCCAAGTTGCTGTTCAGTGACTGTGCACCTCATTGCAATTTTGTGCACTTGTGGTCTAGCCACAGCAGTGGATTTTAAAAACCTCATGAGGTCGTGTCACACATCTGTTCGTAAATATTCGAGGGCCTTTTCTCATTCTGCGAAATCAAAGAGAAGATTTGCATAATTGGAAATATGTTTAAATGTGCGCTGCACAAACGTCGCTTGCATAATGGTGAATAATGAATAAATTAGTGTTTGTTATATGGTTTATCTTTCTCTCTTTTACTCCAGATAAAAAGCAGGATGGCTCTGTGGAGAACAGAAAGAAAGGTGAGTAACCCTATTGACTTAATGACATAATGAACACCATATTGGCTTAGAAGGCCAGCCTCTTACATGCTGCAGCCTGCATTAAAAACATCGCCTTAACCCATTAGTGCTATCGGATCTTCGTTAAAGCTTATCCACACAAGTGTGAGGTGCAAAGAATGTGCATTTGAAGCTTTGAGAAGTTAGCCTTTTTTCTGGAGTTTGATTATAAACACTACATCAAAGTTTGGCGATTTTAAAGAAATACTTTTATTCAGCAAGGATGCACTGATTCGATCAAAAGTGACAAATCGGCATATTAGAATGATTTCTGAAGTATCATGAGACACTGAAGATGGGAGCTTCTGAAAATTCAGCTTTGCCAAGACAGAATGAAATTACATTAAAAAATGCATTAAAATAGACAGCAGTTAATTTAAATTGTAATATATATTTCACTATATTACTGTTGTTGAGCAAATGTAGACTTGGTGAGTAGAAGAGACTTTATTTTAAAACATTATACAATTCATACTGTGCAGCTATGTTCAGATATCTGCACCTGTCTACCTGCAAACCTTTTATCTAAAATCACCTGCCCAAGCAGGAAAGAGTCCACAATGAGGCTGCCCTGTGTTCAGAAACCAACTCTGTAGTGTTTACTCTAAAAAGCACGCCTGTGTTTACTGAAGCCCCAGCTACAGATCGCCCTGCCAGAAATGAGCTCTAATCCACCAGACTAGCATTACAGCTCTGTGAGTAGAGCGCAGCAACACGGCATAGTAGAATAGCAGTCCCACATCGCCCCTTACCCCCCCCACGCTAATTCAAACGCAGTCGCATTACCTCACATCACACACCGGTTAAATCCTGCACACAGGCCGACTGCGTCATGCTACAGCAGCGATAGGCGGAGATGCTCTGCTGCGTGCTTGTCTGTATGATTGCACGCATGCAGAGTTCTTTGTTTGTGTGATGTCACCTCTCTGGCAGGCTGTACTTTCAGCACGCAGAGCGACGGCCTTGAGATCAGGATAAGTGTGTGCATGTCGTCTTTTATAACCGATAGTGATAAGTGATGGACTGGACATCTGAGTGTGGCGATGAGGTTTTGTCTCCTAAGGTACTTGGTCACATGGGTTTGCATGTGGCTTTTAAATGATCTTGAGCTGTTTTTTCTCGGACTGTAATAAAATTATAATTCATTTATAATCACTATTATAATTAATTTATTGGCTCACTTAATTATATTTGTCACGAGAGGGGAACTACATTTTAATTAGAAAATGCTTCCTGCGGTCCAAGTGTGGAGAAAATCATAGTCACTACTCAAATTCACTGCATATTCACAGTTCTCTTTTCTTTTATTTGTAGCTAAAGCCCAGGATGGTGCCGCAATGGAGATGCAACCTCTAAACAGTGATGAAGGGGCTGAGGGTGAAGAGAAGAGAAAAGCCAACGTGCCAAAGAAAGAGAAATCAGTTTTGCAAGGGAAACTGACCAAATTAGCGGTCCAAATTGGAAAAGCAGGTAAGCATGGTTGCTTTGAGATCATCTGTTATGCTAGTGCATAAAACTTCAAATAAATGACACTTTAGAAGGTAGATGCATTTAAAATGTATACTTCTCTGGGAAAACTGGCCAAATATATTGATGACTCTACCTGAAATACACAGATTATTGTCCAATCAAATGCTCTCTAGAATGAGAATCCCGCCCAAGTACCTTCTGCAATTAGCAGTAGGTTCATGACCGTGACATAGCTAAAGTCTGTTAGCGATTTCAAAAAGGATGTCTTGCCAAACTTCTGGTTTCAATAGGAAATATGGACAGAATAACACAGGACAGAAAACTGCATTTGTCAAGCGTCTTTCTGAGCCTAACAGTCAATTTCACAGCGGTAATGGTTTTTGCTGGGACCTCAGATTTGTGCAGCATGGGCTTTAGAGGTCTTAATGTATGTGTTCCTGTGCAGGTCTGGTGATGTCAGCCATCACAGTGATCATCTTGGTGGTGCTGTTCGTGGTGGACACTTTCTGGATCCAGGGAATTCCTTGGGAAAAAGAGTGCACTCCCATTTACATCCAGTTCTTTGTCAAGTTCTTCATCATCGGCGTAACTGTGCTGGTTGTTGCCGTGCCTGAGGGTTTACCACTTGCTGTCACCATCTCGCTGGCTTACCTCTGTCAAGTATGACCCCCTGCATCTTCTGTTAAATGGTGCGGAGTCCGTACCAGTGGTCACCAACGTGGTGCCTGTGGGTGACTGAATATATTACTACTGTATACTACAATGCAATTCTTAAAGTAATAATATTATTATTTTTAAGGAATAACATACAACCAAGTTATTTTTTTATTATTATTAATTTATACAGTTCTGTTGTGCAGCATCATGTCTGAAAACATAAAATAAAAAAATTAAAATGCAATGTTTTGTTGTAAATTGATTTTTATTTGATTACATTTTAAAAGATTAGTTTAATTATTAAAGAAAGTTTTTTAATATATTCCTTCACTTAGACACACCATTTTTTATGATAATTTGTACTGAATCAGAAACACGAATCCATAAGAAATCAAAGTGGACAACAGATTTAGTGGAAATAAAAGCATTTTGGGCAAAAAGGCAAGATATTAAGAGAAATAATATTATAGTATATATATATGTATGTGTATGTGTATTGGAGTATATCAAACAAGTAGCTCTTGAGACTATCTTATCCCTTCAGGGAGCCCTCACTAACAAAAAGGTTGGAGACCCCTGGTCTGTACCGACCATCTTGTGACATTAGCCCTCTGTCTAGACTTTTGTTAGACAATGTACAGTACATGTTGAGCCAAAACATATGAATTGCCATATCTTTATGCATCTATCAACTTCCCCTTGTTGCCATTACAGTAATATTACTTCTCTGGGTTTCTCCTGGCCATCTTAATTGGGGATTAGTGACTTAAGTTTAATCTTGCGCTCAATCCTGTTTATTGGTGTTCTCTGTCTGTGTATCCCCCCCCCCCCCCCCCCCCCCTCCCTTTTCCCCCCCCCCCCCATCTAAATTTTTTCATTGTTTTACGTTGCAGAAAATGATGAAAAGACAATAATTTGGGAAGGCCACTTATGCTGTTAACTATGGGCAATGCCACAGCCATCTGTTCGGATAAAACGGGGACTCTGACTATGAACCGGATGACAGTTGTTCAGGTTTTTATCGCTGACAAGCACTACAAGAAAGTCCCTGAGCCCGATGCCATTCCTGCCAGCACCATGGACCTGCTCATACTGGGCGTCAGTGTCAACTGTGCTTACACCACCAAAATCATGGTGAGTCCCTAGGCAGCATTATATATATATTATATATTATATTATTATATACAGGGGTACGGAAAGTATTCAGACCCCCTTAAATTTTTCACCATCTTTGTTATATTGCAGGCTCATTTGCAAAATCTTAATTTAATTTTTTTCCTCATTAATTACACACAAGCACCCCATCATGACAGAAAAACAACAGAATTGTTTACATTTTTGTCAGATTTATTAAAAAAGAAAAACTGAAATATCACATAGTCCTAAGTATTCAGACCCATTGCTCAGTATTTAGAATAAGCACCCTTTTGATCTAATACAGCCAGTCTTTTTGGGGGGAAAGATGCAACACGTTTTTTACACCTGGATTTGGGGATCCTCTGCCATTCCTTTTTGCAGATCCTCTCCAGTTCTGTCAGTTGGATGGTAAACGTTGGTGGACAGCCATTTTTACGTCTCTCCAGAAGTTGGGTTTAAGTCAGGGTTCTGGCTGGGTCATTCAAGAACAGTCACAGTGTTGTTGTGAAGCCACTCCTTTGTTATTTTAGCTGTGTGCTTAGGGTCATTGTCTTTTTGTAAGGTAAAACCCTTCGGCCAAGCTGAGGTCCTGAGCACTCTGGAGAAGGTTTTCGTCGAGGATATCCCTGTGCTTGGCCGCATTCATCTTTCCCTCGATTGCAACCGGTCGTCCTGTCCCTGCAGCTGAAACACCCCCACAGCATGATGCTGCCACCACCATGCTTCACTGTTGGACTGTATTGGACAGGTGATGAGCAGTGCCCTTTTTTTCTCCACACATACCGCTTAGAATTAAGTTCTATCTTGGTCTCATCAGACCTGATAATCTTATTTCTCACCATCTTGGCGTCCTTCAGGTGTTTTTTAGCAAACTCCATGCAGGCTTTCATGTGTCTTGCACTGAGGAGAGGCTTCTTTCGGGCCACTCTGCCATAAAGCCCCGAGTGGTGGTGGGCTGCAGTGATGGTTGACTTTCTATAAATTTCTCCCA
The DNA here is from genome assembly GCA_018155175.1 of Sinocyclocheilus anophthalmus. Classification (NCBI taxonomy): domain Eukaryota; kingdom Metazoa; phylum Chordata; class Actinopteri; order Cypriniformes; family Cyprinidae; genus Sinocyclocheilus; species Sinocyclocheilus anophthalmus. Next base: position 13,363 of record JADLZN010008020.1, read on the forward strand.
TCTCCTGACTGCATCTCTGGGGCTCAGCCACAGTGATCTTTGGGTTCTCTTTTACCCCCTTTTACCTCTCTCACCATGGCTCTTCTCCCCCGATAGCTCAGTTGGCCGGACGGCCAGCTCTAGGAAGAATTCTGGTCGTCCCAAACGTCTTCCATTAAGGATTATGGAGGCCACTGTGCTATTAGGAAACTTAAGTGCAGCAGAAATTTTTTTTTGTAACCTTGGCCAGATCTGTGCCTTGCCACAATTCTGTTTTTGAGCTCTTCAGGCAGTTCCTTTGACGTCATGATTCTCATTTGCTCTGGCATGCACTGTGAGCTTTAAGGTCTTATATAGACAGGTGTGTGCCTTTCCTAATCAAGTCCAATCAGTATATCAAACACAGCTGGACTCAAATGAAATTGTAGAACCATCTCAAGGATGATCAGAAGCAATGGACAGCACCTTAGTTAAATATATGAGTGTCACAGCAAAGGTTCTGAATATTTAGGACCATGTGATATTTCATTTTTCTTTTTTTATAAATCTGCAAAAATGTCAACAATTCTGTGTTTTTTTGTCAATATGGGGTGCTGTGTGTACTTAAATGAGGAAAAAAAAATGAAACTTAAATGATTTTAGCAATGCTGCAATAATACCCAAGATTTAAAAAATTTAAGGGGTCTGATACTTTCCTACCCCCTGTATCTATATTATAGTATATATAAATATATATACTTTTTATTTTTTTATTTATTTTTGTTAAGTAATTTTAATTAAAAGAAATTAACTCTTTATTGAGCATTTTTAACTACACAGGTAAATCTCACCAGTGTTGTTATTCTTACCTAAACCTATTAAAATTATTGTTTGGCAAATGAATTAAAGCTAAAATATAATATATTACATGAAACCTAAATAATAACAAAATAACACTGAATCTCACAAGCTTTAAGTAAACAACACAGTTATAGCTCTTAGTTAATTTTGAGTCAGACATGACTGAAATTAAATAACAGCAGACCATACTACTATTGATTTGGGCTGTTTTGGCACAATGGCTGAATAAAATACTGCACAACGCCTCAAGGTGTTTTAATGCATATATTAGTTTTTATGTTGTATTTTTTAACTCGTTTATCATCTTTTTCAGTCCCCTGAGAAAGAGGGAGGCCTGAATCGTCAAGTGGGCAACAAAACTGAATGTGCCTTGCTGGGCTTTGCCTTGGACTTGAAAAAAGACTATCAAGCAATCCGCAATGAAATCCCTGAAGAGAAGCTTTACAAAGTCTACACCTTCAACTCCGGCAGGAAATCTATGAGCACCGTGCTAAAGAATGCTGACGGAAGCTACCGGATGTTCAGCAAAGGAGCCTCTGAGATTCTGCTGAGGAAGTATGCCATCCTCAGTCATAAATGTTTGGTCATTGTTAATGCCTGACACCAGTTCACATCTTAGCATCTTCTAGGATAAGTATTCTAGTGCTTTTCTTAAAGAAGCATGTGAGAGGTGTGTCAGCAAACTAGATTGGCAGATCAAATGCTTCACCTCCCCCTCCAAAGCCCGAGGCTGTGTTACTGATAGATTTCCCTGTGAGCTGTTGGATATCTGCAATATCTTACCTGCTCTCTCCTCACCCAGGTGTTATAAAATCCTGACAGCGACGGGCGAAGCAAAGCTTTTTCGGCCCAGGGACAGAGATGACATGGTGAAGAGAGTGATTGAATCAATGGCCTCTGAGGGCTTGAGGACCATCTGCCTGGCTTACAGGGACTTTCCTGCCTCTGAAGGTGAACCAGACTGGGATAATGAGAGTGATATCCTGACCAGGCTCACCTGTGTGTGTGTCGTGGGCATTGAAGACCCAGTTAGACCAGAGGTACAAGTCTTAGCTATTTAAAATGAATTATTTTAACTTAGAAGTACACAAAACTGTTCATTAGCAAGAGAGACTATTGCACTAGCATGTAATGTCAGATAATAAGCTTTCTCAGTCACACTCACTTATTCTTTTCATGCTCAGGTCCCTGATGCCATTAGAAAGTGCCAGCGTGCTGGAATCACGGTGCGCATGGTCACCGGGGACAATCTTAACACTGCCCGTGCTATATCAACTAAATGTGGCATCCTGCAGCCAGGAGATGACTTTCTTTGCTTGGAGGGCAAAGAGTTCAACCGCCGGATCCGTAATGAAAAGGGAGAGGTGAGAGGCACAATTTATTAGCAGCAAGACTCGCAGAAACACTGAAACTCACAAGCTCATAAAATAATATCTGTTTTTCTAGATTGAACAAGAGCGGATTGACAAAATATGGCCTAAACTCCGGGTGCTGGCGAGATCTTCACCGACAGACAAGCATACACTAGTCAAAGGTGCTTAGAGACTCGCTCCTCCAGCATGAAAAAAAAATAGTATAATTCTGCTCTGTAATGTCGTGCTGTTTGTCTTGACGCATGTCTTTTCCTTCAGGTATAATTGACAGCACTGTTTTGGAGCGGAGGCAGGTTGTGGCAGTAACGGGAGACGGCACCAATGATGGCCCTGCCTTAAAAAAGGCCGATGTTGGGTTTGCTATGGTATGTGGGTCTGCCTGACGTGGCTACAAAAAAAAAAGATTCCTCCAAGGATTCTGTGCGCTAGATTTAGTTTTGAATGGCTTTTATATAGTGTGCTTTTTATTCTTAGGGCATTGCCGGCACAGATGTGGCTAAAGAAGCCTCCGATATCATTCTCACTGACGACAACTTCAGCAGCATCGTCAAGGCCGTCATGTGGGGGCGGAACGTGTATGACAGCATTTCAAAATTCCTCCAGTTCCAGCTCACCGTCAATGTGGTGGCTGTGATCGTGGCCTTCACTGGAGCTTGCATCACACAGGTATGACTATTAAAAGCTCTCTTCTAGCATGAGGCAAAATGACAGAGTTGCGGCTGACGGAGCTGTTAAGCTAAATAGTGCAGCTCTACGTGAAGGATTGCGTGTTAACAGATGCACCATGGTGGCTGATGGAAGCAGCTGATTGCTACCCATCCTGTGTAAAGTGATTGGAAATTGTTAGTCTGAGGCAGGAAGACTTGCAGGCAGTCAGCATGGGGCCTGGCACTGCTGTCCACAGGCAAAGCACCAGTCCGAAATGAGCCAGCTCTCCTCTGTTAAATGGAATGATAGTCGGGCTGATTGCAGTTGAGGCCCTGTATTATTGCATAATGAATGGGAGGATTACATTTGCGCTTTGCATTGCTGTCAGTAGCATTGCTGGACGTGGCCTCAAGCCTCAGGTGTTCTGCTTGTTTCGTGTGTAATTTTCCCTGGAAATTGCTCATGAGCAGGCTGAGTCGGTATCAGACCCCACCAGAATTTCAGCACCTGTCATTCACAAAATCTTGTTTATGAATTATTGCCTTTCTTTCTTTCTTTTTTTAAATTCACAATGCAGAATTCTAGAGGAAATACAAAAAACAACAACTTTGTGAACGATTCAGTACTCATGCAAATGCACAGCTGAGAGGGTGTTTTTGAATGTTATGAAGGTGGCAGCAGTGAATGAGGTCAGAACGGTCACCTCCTGTTCTCTCACTCTCACAGGACTCTCCTTTGAAAGCTGTACAGATGTTATGGGTAAATCTGATTATGGACACATTTGCCTCTTTGGCCTTGGCCACTGAACCCCCCACTGAATCACTTCTGCTGAGGAAGCCTTACGGCCGTAATAAACCCCTCATCTCCCGGACAATGATGAAGAACATTTTGGGTCATGCGGTCTACCAGCTCACTATCATCTTCACTCTACTTTTTGCTGGTAAGAACTAACAGCATATGTGATTGAGCAAAGTCATGCAAATTATAATCGCATGAAGCAAATGTCCACTACAATGTTTTACTTTCTGCTCATTTCTCAGGTGAAAAGATGTTCGACATTGACAATGGACGTTACGCCCCTCTTCACGCTCCTCCCTCTGAGCACTACACCATTGTCTTCAACACCTTTGTGATGATGCAGCTGTTCAATGAAATCAACGCACGGAAGATCCACGGGGAACGAAATGTTTTTGAAGGCATTTTTAACAACATGATCTTCTGTTCCATCGTCTTTGGGACTTTTGTTATTCAGGTATGCAGTGAGTCCTACTAATTGCTGTATGAATGCCCATAATCAGAGCAGATACAGATGCTGGTGTGATATAAGCATATCATAAACTCAAAAAATTATTGATTCCACTTAGATTGTGATAGTGCAATTTGGAGGAAAGCCATTCAGCTGTGTGGGGCTGAGCATTGAGCAGTGGCTATGGTGCATCCTCTTGGGTTTTGGGTGTCTACTATGGGGACAGGTGAGCATCATCCAACTTTTCCTTCCTACGTTATACAAAGCAGCTTCTTGTAACTTGCTCTCAAAACACCAATCCAAACTCGATAGTAATAGAGCAGTGCCCCCTAAAGGCAGTGAACTGAATTACTGGACATTTTGTTACATTACATTTCGTTTTTGTTTTTTGTATGAAATGGCCACTTGATATACATCTTCGCCCTCATTCAGATCATCTCCTCGATCCCAACGAGCCGGCTGAAGTTCCTGAAGACTGCTGGTCATGGAACGCAGAAGGAAGAAATCCCAGACGAGGAGTTGGAGGAGCTGGAGGACCTGGATGAAATCGATCATGCGGAGCGCGAGCTCCGCAGGGGGCAGATCCTCTGGTTCAGAGGCCTGAATCGCATTCAGACTCAGGTAACCTCTTGAAAACCGCACAACTCTGCAGTCCAAGCTCCGGAACCCAAACGCCCGCCTTGCTTAATCAATTTAGATTTTTTATTTCCCTTTCTCCGATTATGGTTTGAGTTAGTACTCCCTCCAATCGATCCGCCACTTATGGTGACCTTATACTGGTGGAAGAAGGTTTATTAATGCAGTTTGTCAGTGCAATAAGCCGATCAATGCTAAAGGCAAATGTCTGGTCAGGTTCTTTTAATTCAGTGCCTTTTTTCTTTCTCTCTCTCTCAGCTGCTCTGTCCCTGTCTTCTTTTATATGGGTGCCCTTCTTTCTCTATCCCTCTTTTTCTCACTTCTTCCTCTTACTCTGTCTTTCTCTCTCCTGTGCGTTCTCTGGGCCTATCACACTCTCTGATTCCTTCCAGATGGATGTTGTGAGTGCGTTCCAGAGCGGAATTTCCTTTCAGGCGGCCGTCAGGCGCCAGCCCTCCAGCACCAGCCAACAGCACGATGTAACCAATGTTTCTAGCCCTACACATGTAGCCTTATCTCCTGCTACTGCCTTCAACACCGCTTCTGCCACTGTCGGGTGTGAGTGCGTGTTTATTAGTGCATGACAATTAACATTTCCTCCTCTCGCCTAACAGTCTTCATTCTTCTCCTAATGTCCTTCCTTCTCTCTCTTTCTCTCGCTCACTTGTTCGAAACAAAATGTATCTCGAAACATCTTCCACATTGCTTCTCAATGTTAACGGCTGTGTATCTTAAGTGTTAAGGTTGAGGTTTCTGTGTCTGTGTTTGATGGCTTTGGCTGGGTTCTCACCGACGAAGAGTCGTTGTCTAATCCCGTCTGGTGTGTCTGCAGCCCTGTGCGTGCTCGCCAGGCTCCTAGTCTACTGCGAGTAAATTTTTTGAGTATACGCCCATGGTCACACCGATAACCTGACCAATCGCAGCAAATTGGTCTTGTGAATGGGTTTGTGGGACATTTTTAAAGCGGCGTTCTGGTAAGTATCTGTAGGATCGAATGAGATGATTAACAAGATGTTGTGCTGTAGTTTAGACAAAAATGAACTTCCTCTCCTCTTCCTGTAGTTAGTCACATTTCCTGTTGCGTCAGTTCACTCATTCTGCGACATTGGCGTTACTGTCTGTACTCAACACGGTTTCCTCTTTCTCACACTGTCTCATATTCTACTCTGTGCCAGTTTTATTATCCTCTTTCTCTCTCGGTCTGTCCTTATTGATGTAACTTCGTTATTTTACAGGGAAGATCTGCAAATGGATGAAAAGCTGGTGGAATCATGTCGTTTCTGTTTGTCTTTCAGCTCTATTTTCTAACCACATCAATATTTCCATCTTTCATCAGGTCCTGGTTGCCACAAACCCCTTTTCTCTGTTCAGGGCACTTTGTATTCTGTTTGAAACTGTCTCTTGTTGTAGTCTTGCTAATGAAAACCACATTGGAAAACAGGGTACGACACTGACTGTCGCATATTCCTTCTTAGATTCTGTGAAATGTGTCATGGGCTATACTCAAAGGTTTACCTCTGTTGAAACACAAGGTAGCGCTGCTCTGCATGGGTCCAGTCTCTAGACTGTTTGTGAATTTACTTGTGCTGGTTAGCTTAAACTTGCTTGGCTGCTTTAAAGTTTTGCGTCTCGACTTCACAACATAATCAGTGATCGATCCCTCCCCTCCAATACAAGCATGCCCGATAATATTAACCTCATGTGTTGAGCTGTGTCCTCTGGGGTTACCTTTGCCTCTCTCTTTTCCTGTCTCTTCTGTTCTCTCTCTTCCTCATTTGCATTTTGAAAAATTGGCTTTCTGTGATTTACAACTGAGAAGACACCCAAGTTCTTAACAGTTTATTTCTCAAGAGGATATTCTGTCCCTCGGTCAGAGGATAAGCTCACCGTAACACAAGCATCAGGTTTTCAAGAGTTCGTCCACTCTTTCTCTATCTCTCAGTTGCACGACATCTGACCGCTCACTCACTCTCTCTCAAACGGTTTTGGTGCGCTAACCTCACTGCTCTCCACTCATCAATTAAAACCAGCCCATTTGGCCTTTGGTTTAACCTGTACTTAAAACAAACAAAAAAAAAGTGATGCTTCACTTTGTATGCCTGTCGTGTACGTGTGTGCAAACGAGAAGTAGATCTCTGTGAGCGGCAAGGCTGACTTTGCATCCCGTTCTCCCGCAGATCCGAGTGGTGAATGCATTCCGCAGCTCGCTGTCGCCCTATGAGGGCCTGGAGAAGCCGGAGTCTCGCACCTCCATCCACAACTTCATGACCCATCCGGAGTTCCGGATAGAGGACTCTGAGCCCCACATCCCCCTCATCGACGACACTGACGCGGAGGACGACGCACCAACTAAGAGAAACACCACACCCACGCCGCCTCCCCCACCCTCGCCCAATCAGAACAATAACGCCGTAGACAGCGGCATCCACCTCTTCCTGGATCCCAGCAAGCCAGCCACACCCTCAGCTCCCGGGAGCCCCATGCACAGCCTAGAGACGTCCCTTTGATCAGCTCCGCCCCTCGCTACGACACACAACACCTGCTCTTCCCCACAGAGACTAAAGCCTGGAGAACTCATTGGATGAGAGGGGCGGAGCCATGGAGCTCTCGGGAGCTTAGCTCTTAGCTTTTGCTTCTCTTTATCTGGATGTTGTACATTTGTTCTTTTTGCCCTTTGCTTATTCAAACACTGATTTCTGCATCATTTGGCTGTTAATATTTTGAATTATTTGTTTTGTTTTTTTGTGGAAGACACATGTCTGTTCAAAGTTTGTAGATACTTTTTTTCCCTTCTGTTCGTTGGTGGAAGAGCTTCCTGATGCAGAGAAATATTTCAGATACTGCTGTATTTTCAGGAAAAAAGGGTGTTTCTATGGAAACCAAACTATTTTTGCCTGCAAGTTTTTATTTGTTATATATTTGTAGATACATAGAACCTTCAAGCCAAATAGATAACACTAAGGCTTGTATAGCAGTGATCAGAGGTATTGAGGTCCATGGGAGGTTTTTTCTTTGGACGGATGAGGGGAGGGAGCCATTAACGAGGATCTCTGTCCATAAATCTCCTCTCATACTTACTACTTCACCCCTTATAAGTCATCGTTGGGTTTATTTTAAGTTCCAAGAGTTCCGAGTTTCATGTCTCATTCTCGTTTGGAAGTTAAGGAGTATCTGAAATGGCTGGAGCTGGAGTCTTCACGCTTTTAATGGTGTGATTTTGAAGTGGAGGCTGCACCAGATCCGCCTTTAAAGAATGAATGCATCTGTTATTTAACTATTTGAAATGGTCCACAGTCAGTTCATTGACATTAAGTTCCTGCCAATGTATCATAAGTTTGTTTACTCAGGCTGAAAAAACAACTAGCAGATTGAATTGAAAAGGATGCAATGATTAAAAAGTAAAGCATTTTAACTTAAGATTGTCTTTTAGGTAGTAAATTGATGTCTCAGTTAAAAGGAAAAATAAAAGAAGGAAAATGAGTAAATTGTTTTCAAAATTTGTTTCATGTTGGGGTTTTTTTTCTGATTCTTTGAAAAAATATTTCCTCAAGTGTTTTGTTTGTTGATCATATGAAAAATGATAATGGTACTTTATATTTTCCTTCATATTCCATAAAGATTGCTGTCAGTTAAAAAAAAATATTGGTGCAATTGTTTGTAGAATATATTTAAGACCTGAAATACTGGAAACGCAAAGGAATCAACATGAAGAATTTTCAAGACATGCATATAACACTGGTATCACAAGCACAGGGTACTTTATTTCAGATTCCCAAGGAACGTTTTGATACAGACCATATAAATAAATTGTATTTTTATGCGGAAATGACAACAACTCAACCTGCTGAACCAGACCTACAGGGATTTTACATAAATTATATTCGGGTGGGGTGGGGCACTCTTTAAACAAGGGTCATGATTGGTTCTCCAAGTAATATATTACTCAGGGTGGCTTATAGCATGAAACTTACGGTCAAAATACTAACATGTTTTGTGTTTTTGTAATGTTTAGGACTAGATTTATTTTTTGGCAGCAGGGTTCCAGTTCAGACTATTGCTTCTCTCCACTCGGTGGTTCATTAAGGGTGTAATAAAGGAGAAGAAAGGAAGAAAAACAGGAGAAAGGGATTTGCATTTCTTCAGTCATCGCAACTGCACATTTTTTTTTAAAATAAGTTATTTCATTTTTCATGTTTAATAAATAAAAAAACTGCTTAAGTTTGCAATTTAGAGCAGATCTATTAAAAGAATCCATAACTTTTTTTCTATAGCGTCTTCCTATAATGGGAATGAATGTTTATCCATCTGTTTTAAGGATTTGTTTGTTTGTTTGTTTTTTTAAATCTTAAAGTTTGGAAATAAAAGAACATGTCTGTTTATCTTGCGCAATGTAAATGGATATTGTGATTTAACTTACATTTTAAACTTGTCGAGTATCGTGTATGGTTTTTAAGAATAAAAATTGATATTTAGCGTAACCCGAGGGCCATGTTTTCCTTCATGTTCAGCACACTTTAGATTTAATAATACATGCAAGATTTTTCTTATACGAAAGCATACTAAAAATAGTGCATACAGCTATTATAATTCTAAAGAAGCCAAATGATTTGTGAGATGAAGACACCATTGAGTAATCACTGGTTCAAAAAGAACCAACTGAACTCACGCATAATCCAGTTATCAAGTCGACTGGAGCTTTTCAAAAGTATGGTTTGGAAAACAGCTGCCACATCAGGCTTCATATGCATCCTTCATATTGCAGGCCAAAGGAGTAAATATATCCAGGTTTAATGTATAGTGACGTTATATGTAAAGACAAATGTCATGTAAAGAACACATGCAGACACTAGTCAAAATAGAAGCTGTCACTGTCAGTAACAATGCAAAACTTTGCAATTTATATATATGGCTATATTTATTTACATTATATGCAATTTATTATAGATAATATAAACCTAATGTAGATTACTAACATTGGAAATAGAGTGGCTCTTCAAAAAGAAAAGGATGGTAACCTACACATTTACAAGCCAACGACACATTGAAATGTTACAAGCATTACCTTGTGAGCAGATGTCCATCATTACAGTCAATGTCTGTCCACATACTTCTGTTGGCTGGGTGTAAAGTCCAAACATCTCTAATTCTGTAGGATAAAGACTTTTTTAAGAATTAAACTGAATGAACTTACAAATGAGTCATGTGACAAATGATTCCTGCACTTTATCACAGTGTGTGTCTGTTTTGTTTGTGTATGGCTGGAACGAGTGCTGCTGAATGACATGATTCTGTCCCTGAGCTGTCATCTGCAGGATTTGTAATTAAAACTGTCATGAAGGTCATGAAGCATCATGTTGTCAAAGTGTCAAGATCTGAAGACCTGATTACCCCGCCTAGTGGAGCGGATGGGAAAATGCACCTCAGTTTCACTTCATATTTTAGTGCCAAGCATCACACATACGTTAACATTTTCATAGCATTTTGTTTTATTAAATGTCTATGAGGCAGATGACAAACAGCTGATCATCAGCTCCCTCTGGTGGCCAATAAGTGTTTCAAGCGTTTCATGAAATGACAAACTGAGGTCGTAGGTGGTGTTGGTGAGAAGGCCACGATTTAAATCTTATATATTTTACAACAAAGCTATTTTTGTCAGGGTCTCGACCAACAGAGCAACATGGATCAAGTATAATTTCGGTAAACTATCCAGATCAGCTCTCAAATGACAAGGAATTAAACTGGATCAAATATTGTGTTGGACTTTTGCTGTGTAGCAAATTTACATTCTATAAAACACAGGACAAAAGATCTTACGAGATTCTTTCAGTATGTCTCTGGCTAAAATAGATGGTTGTTTTTAATCATGTTTGTTGACAATTTGGTTATTTGTATTCATTTTAATAAATTTAATAAAGTCTGTATCAAAATTATAACTGATATCTAATGACACAGCTCTCCTGGCAACTTTTTACGAACAGGCACATGGTTTAAACCAGATCAGTGTGTCACTAAGCTCCCCTTTGTGGATATAATGTGCATTAATACGGCTCTCTTAATAAAACCTGCCCAAAAAAACACTAGCACCTCGTCAGGCTCAGTTGACCGGATGTTGTATTTTAATCTTGTGAAGTCCTGAGTTCAAATCCCATTCTCACTTTTTTAATCAATTTAATATTTTAAACGAGCTGAAATAGTAAATAACTCTTAAAAACTAAAGTTTACATCACAAATTGGGAGATTCTTTGCCTATTGTTTGTAAAATCTTGTTTCAAATCCAATAATTGTTCATGTTTGCCATCATAACAACAGCTCTCTTAACAAAACCTGTCCAAAACACTCAATTAAACTATCAGGCTCAGTGGCTCGGGTGACAGAGCACTGCATTTTAATCTTGGAGTCCTGAGTTCAAATCCTACTCCAATTTTTTTAATCAGCAATTGGGCTGAAACAGTTAATAATCCTTAAAAATAAAACTAAAGCCAGCATCATAAATTGGCTGATCGCTTGTTATATATACACTCTTGGTTCAAATCCCATCATTCCTAATAGTCTCCTTATATAAAACATAGCTCTGAACACAACCTGTCCAAACACCATGACAGCAAGTCTGACTCCAACCTGTGTTAATCTAAGAGACCTGAGTTCAAAGCCCACCATTTCTAGCCTTTTTTTAAATCATATTACACAAAGCTATAAATAAAAACAAAACAAAACAAAACAAAAATATCCAAAACAACACTCAGCTACTGTAGTTGTGTACTGTAGTGGTTAAACGTGACATTTGAGATAAGGTTGTGACTGAAACAAAAGAGGTTTAATTTTTAAAATTAAATACAAAGCACTTAATAAAACTCCACCCAAAACACCTTTCCACTTTCCACTGACTCACTTGCTCAGTTGAAAAAGCAATGTGTTTTAATCTTGGAGACCTGAGTTCAAATCTCACATTTGCTGATTTTATATTGTTGTCATTATATCAAATGAAGCTCTCTAAATGGACATAACTTCTGTGAAAGCCACAGTGGTGCAGTGGTTGAACACGTGTCAGGTGAGGACTAGCTGTGACTGGAAAAGGGGTTCAAACCAAACAAACAGAAGTTCATGAGAAACATGGACTAACTGGCTTACATACCTGGGGTGATAAAACTGATGAAAAACATGGACTGACTGACATACCTGGGGCGGTAACAGAGAAGAGAGATGGTGGACCTGGACCCGGACGCGGACCAAAAAAAAAAACACTTTTTTTTTTGTAAAAAAATCCCAAATCCATTCAAATGTTCAGCAGAGGGGGGATTCAAGCCCTGGTCTCCTGCATCAGATTTAGCTCCAGTGCCATGAGCTCTGACCACTCAACCATGAGAAGCTCACACTAACTGTTATTCTCTTGTATTATTTAAGGGAAAAGCAAATGAACAAATTTATATTAAAAAAAACAATCCTAATTAAAAAAAAAAAAAATAAAATATGAATCTAAATGATTTTAACATTATAAATCTTAATTTTACGGAAAGGCAAATGCATGTATCTTGGAAAAAATATTAGTTTGAAAAATATATATATAAACTCTCATTTTAAAATAAATGTCAATTTAGGGAAAGGCAAATGCATGCATTAAAAAAATATTAATTTGAAAAAATAATGTCTTAAACTGAATTAAAAAAAAAAAAAAATGTCAGTTTAAGGAAAAAGCAAATGTACACAATGAATGAATGAATAAACAAACAAACCAGAATTTAAAAGTATCTAAAAATGAGTAAATGTCAATTGACATATATACACTCAAAGTTTTAAAAGTAATTTAAGCCAGTTTGACCACATGAGTCATGACACAAGTAATGTCATTTATAGATACTTCCTGATGGGTGTAAATGTTCTTAAAACTACAACGTTAAACAACTTATACTTCAGTAATGCTCAACAATAATAATGTGTCTTTTTAACCTGGCCACAAAACTAGCCTATATGATTCAGTAATATCACTATCACTGCTTCACTACTGACCCCAAACTCATTCTCTCAAATGCAGTTTATATAGACTGCATGACCCTGGAATATAAACACAGACATAAGCATTACCTGTGCATGAGCAGATGTCCATCATTACAGTGAGTGTCTGTCCACATGCTTCTGTTGCGGTGTAATGATCCAAACATCCCTTATTCTGTACAGATATAAATAAACAAAAACATTACTCCATATTGTATACAAGCTTTCAATTCTACAACACAGTTAAGAATCTTCATTCGCTTTTTTGAATTTGAATTTAGAATTCAAATAACTGAAGTAGAACTTAGATGCAGAAAATGAAAGATGAAATCATGGATAATAAAATAGATTATATAGACAGAGGTTTAAAAGCAGTGATACTGGGGCAGTGTAATGATGTGATTTTAATTATCATATCGCCCGGCAAAAAAAGTTTCCTTAAAACAAAGCATTTTAGATTCCGTTGGGAATAAACTAGTGTTTTAAGGTAAAAACTGAAGTGCAGTTTTTCATCCGCTCCACCAGGCGGCAGAATCGGGCTTTAGGTTCAGTTTGACACATTCAGATCCTTGACAACATGACGCTTGATAACAGTCACAACAACACGTGCAGACTGAGTTAAGTATAAATTCTGCAGATGACAGCTCAGTTACAGACTCATAATGTCACAACAGCACACACTTCAGTCCATAAACAAACAAAACAGACAAACGCTGTGATAAAGTGCAGGAGTGGAAGATGTCACGCGACTCGCCTGTAAGTCTCCTTCTCTTCCAGTGTATTTCTCCTGTAAAATTACTAGCACGCGTCTAGCAGTACTTAATTCATGTATTTAAGTGTTTGTTGATGTGTAATTCAGATACAGTGCTCCTCTGTCGGGTAATTTAGTCTTTGTTTACATGCTGCTCTCTTGCTGAGCTCCCTGTCAGACCTTCAGAAGAACAAATGAATCAGTTGTTGTTGAATTACATTTATAATCTTTGAATAGATCATCATCTAATATTCATATTATAACGCGTAATTATAAGTAGTCGTAGTATTGTCTCTGTTGTTGTAGTCTTACTGTAGCTAATAATCTACTGGACTGATGGTAATAGAGTCAGTTGGTGTGTGAAGCTGCTTCATGCTTTAGTAGAGCAGCAGTGCTTTGCTTCTAATCAAAACCCTCATATATTCAGTCCATGTACAGAAGAAAAAAAATCTGCCTTTTAGCAATACTGTTATTTACTGTGAAGCAAAGAGCTGTTTTCACAATTTATGGAGGGGAAGGCAGTTGCGGTGTACTCTGACCAGACTCAATCCCCTCCCTTCGGGGCACAGGCTGTGTATACCACTGGCAAAACACAACATTTATAAAAGGTCATTTGTTCCATTGGCGGTGACTGTTTTAAACCAAATTCTTAATTAAGGTATCATATATTCTGTGAGTTAGTGTGTGTATACATACATACATTGTGCCTTGTATTCACATGTTTTTATGAGGATAATGTGTGTTTCATGTGTTCTGTAGAGACAGTATGTAAGTGAATGTTTTCTGTCTATTGTATGTTTTTATGCCAGTGTCAAATATGAATGTTTTGTCCAGGACCTCTGTACAGACAATAAAGTAAAGTAATGTCTCATTTTAATTTTTATTGAACCAACATATTATTATCGATACATCAATGCTTATGTATAATGTAGTTTAGACTGACTGTAATATGTTGAGTTTTAGATACACAGTATGGAGTGATGTTTATTTATGTCTTTCCTCTACAGAATAAGGGATGTTTGGACCGTTACACAGTCAACAGAAGCATGTGGACAGACAATGGACATCTGCTGATGCACAGGTAAAACTTAAAACAGTTCAGTGTGTGTTGTTTGGTTGTAAATGTGTAGGTTACCATCATTTTCTTTTTGAAGGAGCACCCCTTTGAAAAGCAAATGATGGTAGCCTAAGTAGGTGGGGAAGGGACGGGGGTTGGAAAAAAATGATAGTAAATAAAAAATTTTCAGGCCAGAAGTATAACCCCTGCTGGACATTGTTGTGGAACTCAGGGGAGGACACCATGATCCCCCACACCTTCTCACGCACACCAGACCATTCACTCATATCGCAGAGATCTGGCTGGACTTGAACCAGCAACCTCGGAAACTGTGAGGCAGCACTCTTACCACTGAGCCACAGATCTCTTGTCTGGCCATGTGCAGGAACTTGTATTTCACTATTCTCTCGGTCATTTTACAATAAGCCAGTTAAATTTCAAACCCATTGAGCTGGGGTTTGAACCCACAGCACCACCGCAGTTCTGCTCGTATGTAACGTGTGTTTAGCCATTAGTGCCACACTTGCTTTCACATTGCAAGCTTGCGTTTGCACCACTTTGTTGGATATAATGCAATACATGAGCTTTAATGTAAGCAATAGTGGGGCTTGAACTCAGGACTCCATGATCCCAACACAACACTCTGCATCCTGAGCCACTGGAACAAGTGAGTTACAGGTTGTTTTGGACGGGTTTTATTGAGAGCTTTGGTTTATGTGATTAAAAATAATTAAATTAATAAATAAATAAAAACTTGAGCTAAGTCATTTTTAAGAGCATTTTAAGTGGTATTTTTCTGGACACAGTAACAACAGCTGAATGTAAGCAAAAGTGGATTTGAACTCGGGACTCCACGATTCACAGCCAACGCTTTATCTCCTGCACCACAGTATGGTGACAGCTTTTGTAGTGTTTTAGATGAAAATACGATAAAATAGCTAAAACGTTTTCAACAATTGTGGGATTTGAACCCAAGCCACTTTTTGTGCAAAACAAATGAGTCCAACACATCTGCCTGAACGTTTCTTTGAATCCTGAAGACCTTGATTAGCTGCTTCAGCTGTTTTTCATCAGGATTGGAGCTAAAATCGGGACAGTGGCTCACCAGCAGCAGGATTACACAATCTCTTTCCTCCTGCTGTTTTCATGTCTTAATGCAGATACACTTATTGTCCACAAGGGAGAGCAGCACATTAGCACATTGATCTGGTCTCATGCCTGTTATCCATCCATCCATCCATTCTCCAAACCGCTTCTCCTGTAGGACCCTATGAGGGGATGCTGGAGTATGTACAGAGTCTCGGACCCAACAGCAGAACACACCAGTCCATCACAGTGGCAATGTGAGAAGATCAATCAGGCTTTACTATAAATGCAGCTTGATTCTGCAAACACAACAACACAAAGTCATTGTCTAATTGTGAACAAACATGATCAAATCAAATAAACATAGCTTTTCCTTACGAAAATTAACCATGATTTTACCACAAATTAAGCCCAAAAAACATGGTCACTATAGATAAACCATGGTAAACACAAATTAACAATGGCTTTACTACACTAATCATAGTTTAGCCATGGTATTTGTAGTAAAACTGTGGTTTACAAATGATAATCAAATACGGCGAAAAAAACTGGTTACTACACTTTTACGACAATAATCCATGGTTAATTTTCGAACGGGCAGCCATAGATAATATAGACTGCTTTATCTTCAGTATGAAAATGTTAAAACATGTGTTTTGTAACATGAACAGTGACCCAATCGCTGAAGCAATTTAGATTCCGTTAGGAATAAACTAGTGTTTTAAGGTAAAAACTGAAGTGCAGTTTTTCATCCGCTCCACCAGGCGGCAGAATCGGGCTTTAGGTTCAGTTTGACACATTCAGATCCTTGACAACATGACGCTTGATAACAGTCACAACAACACGTGCAGACTGAGTTAAGTATAAATCCTGCAGATGACAGCTCAGTTACAGACTCATAATGTCACAACAGCACACACTTCAGTCCATAAACAAACAAAACAGACAAACGCTGTGATAAAGTGCAGGAGTGGAAGATGTCACGCGACTCGCCTGTAAGTCTCCTTCTCTTCCAGTGTATTTCTCCTGTAAAATTACTAGCACGCGTCTAGCAGTACTTAATTCATGTATTTAAGTGTTTGTTGATGTGTAATCACCCCTCCCCCCCCCCCCCCCCCACCCCCCCCCCCCCCCCCCCCCCCCTTTTTGTTTTTTTTCCGATACAGTGCTCCCTGTCGGGTAATTTAGTCTTTGTTTACATGCTGCTCTCTTGCTGAGCTCCCTGTCAGACCTTCAGAAGAACAAATGAATCAGTTGTTGTTGAATTACATTTATAATCTTTGAATAGATCATCATCTAATATTCATATTATAACGCGTAATTATAAGTAGTCGTAGTATTGTCTCTGTTGTTGTAGTCTTACTGTAGCTAATAATCTACTGGACTGATGGTAATAGAGTCAGTTGGTGTGTGAAGCTGCTTCATGCTTTAGTAGAGCAGCAGTGCTTTGCTTCTAATCAAAACCATCATATATTCAGTCCATGTACAGAAAAAAAAAATCTGCCTTTTAGCAATACTGTTATTTACTGTGAAGCAAAGAGCTGTTTTCACAATTTATGGAGGGGAAGGCAGTTGCGGTGTACTCTGACCAGACTCAATCCCCTCCCTTCGGGGCACAGGCTGTGTATACCACTGGCAAAACACAACATTTATAAAAGGTCATTTGTTCCATTGGCGGTGACTGTTTTAAACCAAATTCTTAATTGAGGTACCATATACTTTGTGAGTTAGTGTGTGTATACATACATACATTGTGCCTTGTATTCACATGTTTTTATGAGGATAATGTGTGTTTCATGTGTTCTGTAGAGACAGTATGTAAGTGAATGTTTTCTGTGTATTGTATGTTTTTATGTCAGTGTCAAATATGAATGTTTTGTCCAGGACCTCTGTACAGACAATAAAGTAAAGTAATGTCTCATTTTAATTTTTATTGAACCAACATATTATTATCGATACATCAATGCTTATGTATAATGTAGTTTAGACTGACTGTAATATGTTGAGTTTTAGATACACAGTATGGAGTGATGTTTATTGATGTCTTTCCTCTACAGAATAAGGGATGTTTGGACCGTTACACAGCCAACAGAAGCATGTGGACAGACAATGGACATCTGCTGATGCACAGGTAAAACTTAAAACAGTTCAGTGTGTGTTGTTTGGTTGTAAATGTGTAGGTTACCATCATTTTCTTTTTGAAGGAGCACCCCTTTGAAAAGCAAATGATGGTAGCCTAAGTAGGTGGGGAAGGGACGGGGGTTGGAAAAAATGATAGTAAATTAAATTTTTTCAGGCCAGAAGTATAACCCCTGCTGGACATTGTTGTGGAACTCAGGGGAGGACACCATGATCCCCCACACCAGACCATTCACTCATATCGCGGAGATCTGGCTGGACTTGAACCAGCAACCTCTGAAACCATGAGGCAGCACTCTTACCACTGAGCCACAGATCTCTTGTCTGGCCATGTGCAGGAACTTGTATTTCACTATTCTCTCGGTCATTTTACAATAAGCCAGTTAAATTTCAAACCCATTGAGCTGGGGTTTGAACCCACAGCACCACCGCAGTTCTGCTCGTATGTAACGTGTGTTTAGCCATTAGTGCCACACTTGCTTTCACATTGCAAGCTTGCGTTTGCACCACTTTGTTGGATATAATGCAATACATGAGCTTTAATGTGAGCAATAGTGGGGCTTGAACTCAGGACGCCACGATCTCAACACAACACTCTGCATCCTGAGCCACTGGAACAAGTGAGTTACAGGTTGTTTTGGACGGGTTTTATTGAGAGCTTTGGTTTATGTGATTAAAAATAATTAAATTAATAAATAACTAAAAACTTGAGCTAAGTCATTTTTAAGAGCATTTAAGTGGTGTTTTTCTGGACAGAGTAACAACAGCTGAATGTAAGCAAACGTGGATTTGAACTCGGGACTCCACGATTCACAGCCAACGCTTTATCTCCTGCACCACAGTATGGTGACAGCTTTTGTAGTGTTTTAGATGAAAATACGATAAAATAGCTCAAACGTTTTCAACAATTATGGGATTTGAACCTAAGCCACTTTTTGTGCAAAACAAATGAGTCCAACACATCTGCCTGAACGTTTCTTTGAATCCTGAAGACCTTGATTAGCTGCTTCAGCTGTTTTTCATCAGGATTGGAGCTAAAATCGGGACAGTGGCTCACCAGGAGCAGGATTAGATGATCTCTTTCCTCCTGCTGTTTTCATGTCTTAATGCAGATACACTTATTGTCCACAAGGGAGAGCAGCACATTAGCACATTGATCTGGTCTCATGCCTGTTATCCATCCATCCATCCATTCTCCAAACCGCTTCTCCTATGTAGGACCCTATAAGGGGATGCTGGAGTCTGTCCCAGAGTCTCAGACCTAAAGCAGGAACACACCCAGTCCATCACAGGGCAAATGTGAGGAAGGTCAAGTCAAGCTTTACTATAAATGCAGCGTGATTCTGCAAACACAAACAACACAAAGTCATTGTCTAATTGTGAACAAACATGATCAAATCAAATAAACATATACTTCTCCCTTACGAAAATTAACCATGATTTTACCACAAATTAAGCCCAAAAAACATGGTCACTATAGATAAACCATGGTAAACACAAATTAACAATGGCTTTACTACACTAATCATAGTTTAGCCATGGTATTTGTAGTAAAACTGTGGTTATACAAATGGTAATCAATACGCCAAAAAAACATGGTTACTACACTTTTACTACAATAAATCCATGGTTAATTTTCGAAAGGGCAGCCATAGATAATATAGACTGCGTTATCTTCAGTATGAAAATGTTAAAACATGTGTTTTGTAACATGAACAGTGACCCAATCGCTGAAGCAATTTAGATTCCGTTAGGAATAAACTGGTGTTTTAAGGTAAAAACTGAAGTGCAGTTTTTCATCCGCTCCACCAGGCGGCAGAATCGGGCTTTAGGTTCAGTTTGACACATTCAGATCCTTGACAACATGACGCTTGATAACAGTCACAACAACACGTGCAGACTGAGTTAAGTATAAATTCTGCAGATGACAGCTCAGTTACAGACTCATAATGTCACAACAGCACACACTTCAGTCCATAAACAAACAAAACAGACAAACGCTGTGATAAAGTGCAGGAGTGGAAGATGTCACGCGACTCACCTGTAAGTCTCCTTCTCTTTCAGTGTATTTCTCCTGTAAAATTACTAGCACGCGTCTAGCAGTACTTAATTCATGTATTTAAGTGTTTGTTGATGTGTAATTCAGATACAGTGCTCCTCTGTCGGGTAATTTAGTCTTTGTTTACATGCTGCTCTCTTGCTGAGCTCCCCGTCAGACCTTCAGAAGAACAAATGAATCAGTTGTTGTTGAATTACATTTATAATCTTTGAATAGATCATCATCTAATATTCATATTATAACGCGTAATTATAAGTAGTCGTAGTATTGTCTCTGTTGTTGTAGTCTTACTGTATGTAATGATCTACTGGACTGATGCTAATAGAGTCAGTTGGTGTGTGAAGCTGCTTCATGCTTTAGTAGAGCAGCAGTGCTTTGCTTCTAATCAAAACCATCATATATTCAGTCCATGTACAGAAAAAAAAAATCTGCCTTTTAGCAATACTGTTATTTACTGTGAAGCAAAGAGCTGTTTTCACAATTTATGGAGGGGAAGGCACTTGCGGTGTACTCTGACCAGACTCAATCCCCTCCCTTCGGGGCACAGGCTGTGTATACCACTGGCAAAACACAACATTTATAAAAGGTCATTTGTTCCATTGGCGGTGACTGTTTTAAACCAAATTCTTAATTGAGGTACCATATACTTTGTGAGTTAGTGTGTGTATACATACATACATTGTGCCTTGTATTCACATGTTTTTATGAGGATAATGTGTGTTTCATGTGTTCTGTAGAGACAGTATGTAAGTGAATGTTTTCTGTGTATTGTATGTTTTTATGTCAGTGTCAAATATGAATGTTTGTAGAGACAGTATGTAAGTGAATGTTTTCTGTCTATTGTATGTTTTTATGCCAGTGTCAAATATGAATGTTTTGTCCAGGACCTCTGTACAGACAATAAAGTAAAGTAATGCCTCATTTTAATTTTTATTGAACCAACATATTATTATCGATACATCAATGCTTATGTATAATGTAGTTTAGACTGACTGTAATATGTTGAGTTTTAGATACACAGTATGGAGTGATGTTTATTTATGTCTTTCCTCTACAGAATAAGGGATGTTTGGACCGTTACACAGTCAACAGAAGCATGTGGACAGACAATGAACATCTGCTGATGCACAGGTAAAACTTAAAACAGTTCAGTGTGTGTTGTTTGGTTGTAAATGTGTAGGTTACCATCATTTTCTTTTTGAAGGAGCACCCCTTTGAAAAGCAAATGATGGTAGCCTAAGTAGGTGGGGAAGGGACGGGGGTTGGAAAAAAATGATAGTAAATAAATAAATTTTCAGGCCAGAAGTATAACCCCTGCTGGACATTGTTGTGGAACTCAGGGGAGGACACCATGATCCCCCACACCTTCTCACTCACACCAGACCATTCACTCATATCGCAGAGATCTGGCTGGACTTGAACCAGCAACCTCGGAAACCATGAGGCAGCACTCTTACCACTGAGCCACAGATCTCTTGTCTGGCCATGTGCAGGAACTTGTATTTCACTATTCTCTCGGTCATTTTACAATAAGCCAGTTAAATTTCAAACCCATTGAGCTGGGGTTTGAACCCACAGCACCACCGCAGTTCTGCTCGTATGTAACGTGTATTTAGCCATTAGTGCCACACTTGCTTTCACATTGCAAGCTTGCGTTTGCCCCACTTTGTTGGATATAATGCAATACATGAGCTTTAATGTAAGCAATAGTGGGGCTTGAACTCAGGACTCCATGATCCCAACACAACACTCTGCATCCTGAGCCACTGGAACAAGTGAGTTACAGGTTGTTTTGGACGGGTTTTATTGAGAGCTTTGGTTTATGTGATTAAAAATAATTAAATTAATAAATAACTAAAAACTTGAGCTAAGTCATTTTTAAGAGCATTTTAAGTGGTGTTTTTCTGGACAGAGTAACAACAGCTGAATGTAAGCAAAAGTGGATTTGAACTCGGGACTCCACGATTCACAGCCAACGCTTTATCTCCTGCACCACAGTATGGTGACAGCTTTTGTAGTGTTTTAGATGAAAATACGATAAAATAGCTAAAACGTTTTCAACAATTGTGGGATTTGAACCCAAGCCACTTTTTGTGCAAAACAAATGAGTCCAACACATCTGCCTGAACGTTTCTTTGAATCCTGAAGACCTTGATTAGCTGCTTCAGCTGTTTTTCATCAGGATTGGAGCTAAAATCGGGACAGTGGCTCACCAGGAGCAGGATTAGATGATCTCTTTCCTCCTGCTGTTTTCATGTCTTAATGCAGATACACTTATTGTCCACAAGGGAGAGCAGCACATTAGCACATTGATCTGATCTCATGCCTGTTATCCATCCATCCATCCATTCTCCAAACCGCTTCTCCTGTAGGACCCTACGAGGGGATGCTGGAGTCTGTCCCAGAGTCTCGGACCCAAAGCAGGAACACACCCAGTCCATCACAGGGCAATGTGAGGAAGATCCAATCAAGCTTTACTATAAATGCAGCTTGATTCTGCAAACACAACAACACAAAGTCATTGTCTAATTGTGAACAAACATGATAAATAAACATCTACTTCAGCCATGGACAATATAAAAGTTATTTTGTCCCTTATTTTTTATGTCTTTACATTATGAGTTTGCCATGAGTTCAGCAACAGATTTAAGTTGATCTGCTGGTCAAATTATACATTTGTTGTAAAATATTCTGAAATTAAATGTCGGTCCTCACCTACGATTTGCCATCTTGGGTTTGTAGTTTCAGTGAATAACGCGGATAAACTTATTGACCACAAGAGGGAGCTGATGATCAGCTGTTTGTCACCTGCCTTACACACATTTAACCAAATAAGAAGAGACATTTGTTTTTTCTTCAGTATGAAAATGTTAACGCATGTGTTTTGTCATATGGACAGTGACCCAATCTCTGAAGCAACTTTGAGTCCATAGGCAATAAACTGTGATTTGTAAGGTAAAAACTGAAGTGTAGTTTTTCATCCGCTCCACCAGGCGGCAGAATCGGGCTTTAGGTTCAGTTTGACACAATCAGATGCTTGATAACAGTCACAACACGTGCAAACCGATTTAATGAATCCTGGGATGACCGCTCAGTTACAGACTTGGCCTGTTTACACCTGGTCACTTCATGCGTTTTGTCTGATTGGATAGCTATCCGATCGTGAAAAGACCAGGTGTAAATGCCCTCCGAAACGCATTCGAGACGGATATAAATCCGATCGCTCAAACCACTTCAGGAGGTGGTCTGGGCCGCATTCCAGACGAAACTGGACAAGTGTAAATGCATCTGGTTGTTGAAACCACATATGTACATTTTACTCCTCCCAAAATGTTAAAATAATAAACGTGTGAGAGGGTGTTATAGGCTATATGACATTAGTCAGACTGCGCTAATGCAACACGCATCGCTGCGGACGAGTAGCTGAGTATCTCTTCAGCAAGCCGAATGAAACTGAAAGTAAGACGCAGATGGTCAACACACAATCCTCTTCATTAAAAGCATTGTGACTAACCTATCTTTCCAGTGCTGATGCTGCGCGCTCTCCTATTGCGGTCTTTGAGAATGGTTTGGAGAATGGATGGATAACAGGCATGAGATCAGATCAATGTGCTAATGTGCTGCTCTCCCTTGTGGACAATAAGTGTATCTGCATTAAGACATGAAAACAGCAGGAGGAAAGAGATCATCTAATCCTGCTCCTGGTGAGCCACTGTCCCGATTTTAGCTCCAATCCTGATGAAAAACAGCTGAAGCAGCTAATCAAGGTCTTCAGGATTCAAAGAAACGTTCAGGCAGATGTGTTGGACTCATTTGTTTTGCACAAAAAGTGGCTTGGGTTCAAATCCCATAATTGTTGAAAACGTTTTAGCTATTTTATCGTATTTTCATCTAAAACACTACAAAAGCTGTCACCATACTGTGGTGCAGGAGATAAAGCGTTGTCTGTGAATCGTGGAGTCCCGAGTTCAAATCCACTTTTGCTTACATTCAGCTGTTGTTACTGTGTCCAGAAAAATACCACTTAAAATGCTCTTAAAAATGACTTAGCTCAAGTTTTTAGTTATTTATTAATTTAATTATTTTAATCACATAAACCAAAGCTCTCAATAAAACCCGTCCAAAACAACCTGTAACTCACTTGTTCCAGTGGCTCAGGATGCAGAGTGTTGTGTTGAGATCATGGCGTCCTGAGTTCAAGCCCCACTATTGCTCACATTAAAGCTCATGTATTGCATTATATCCAACAAAGTGGTGCAAACGCAAGCTTTCTATGTGAAAGCAAGTGTGGCACTAATGGCTAAACACACGTTACATACGAGCAGAACTGCGGTGGTGCTGTGGGTTCAAACCCCAGCTCAATGGGTTTGAAATTTAACTGGCTTATTGTAAAATGACCGAGAGAATAGTGAAATACAAGTTCCTGCACATGGCCAGACAAGAGATCTGTGGCTCAGTGGTAAGAGTGCTGCCTCATGGTTTCCGAGGTTGCTGGTTCAAGTCCAGCCAGATCTCCGCGATATGAGTGAATGGTCTGGTGTGAGTGAGAAGGTGTGGGGGATCATGGTGTCCTCCCCTGAGTTCCACAACAATGTCCAGCAGGGGTTATGCTTCTGGCCTGAAAAAATCAAGTTTACTATACATTTTTT
Organism: Sinocyclocheilus anophthalmus; assembly: GCA_018155175.1. NCBI lineage: Eukaryota > Metazoa > Chordata > Actinopteri > Cypriniformes > Cyprinidae > Sinocyclocheilus > Sinocyclocheilus anophthalmus. The sequence goes on from JADLZN010008020.1 coordinate 37,815, forward strand.
TCAACCCCCGTCCCTTCCCCACCTACTTAGGCTACCATCATTTGCTTTTCAAAGGGGTGCTCCTTCAAAAAGAAAATGATGGTAACCTACACATTTACAAGCAAACAACACACACTGAACTGTTTTAAGTTTTACCTGTGCATCAGCAGATGTCCATTGTCTGTCCACATGCTTCTGTTGGCTGTGTAATGGTCCAAACATCCCTTATTCTGTAGAGGAAAGACATAAATAAACACATCACTCCATATTGTGTAGCAAAAACTCAACATATTGCAGTCAGTCTAAACTACATTATACATAAGTACTAATGTATCAATAATATTTTGGTTCAATGAAAATTAAAGTCAGACTTTGCTTCACAGTAAATAACAGTATTGCTAAAAGGCAGATAGATTTTTTCTGTACATGGACTGAATATATGAGGGTTTTGATTAGAAGCAAAGCACTGCTGCTCTACTAAAGCATGAAGCAGCTTCACACACCAACTGACTCTATTACCATCAGTCCAGTAGATTATTAGCTACAGTAAGACTACAGAGACAATAATATGATTGTAATTACGCTTTATAATATGAATATTAAATAATTAAAGATTATAAATGTAACTCAACAACAACTGATTAATTTGTTCTTCTGAAGGTCTGACAGGGAGCTCAGCAAGAGAGCAGCATGTAAACAAAGACTAAACACGTACAGGTAAGTCACGTGACATCTTCCATTCCTGCATTTTTATCATTTTGCTTGTTTATGGGGTGAAATGTGTTCTGTTACGTGACAAAATGTCACTGAGCTGTCATCTGCAGAATTTATTCTTAAATGCACTTGTTGTTGTGACTATTATCAAGCGTCATGTTGTCAAGCATCTGATTGTGTCAAACTGAACCTAAAGTCCGATTCTGCCGCCTGGTGGAGCGGATGAAAAACTACACTTCAGTTTTTACCTTACAAATCACAGTTTATTGTCAACGGACTGAAAGTTGCTTCAGAGATTGGGTCACTGTCCATATTACAAAACACATGCTTTAACATTTTCATACTGAAGAAAAAGCAAAAGTCTGAATGTGTGTAAGGCAGGTGACAAACTGCTGATCATCAGCTCTCTCTTGTGGTCAATAAGTTTATCCGCGTTGTTAACTGAAACTACAAACCCGAGATCGTAGGTGAGAGGACCATCATCGACCGACATTTAAATTTAGAATATTTTACAACAAATCGACATTCTTTTTCACAACTTGACCAGCAGAGCAACTTGTATAGTGATCCAGATCCAGCTTTTAACTGTGGTAAGTCAGATAAAATGTGTTGTTGAACTCATGGCAAACTCATAATGTAAATACATAAAAATAAGGGACAAAATATGTTTTATATTGGCTGAAGTAGACGTTTATTTGGTTTTATCTATCATGTTTGTTCACAATCAGACAATTACTTTGTGTTGTTGTGTTTGCAGAATCAAGAAGCATTTATAGTAAAACTTGACTGTCACTGATGAGGAGGATGTGAGTCTCCATCTGGAGATCAGGATGATCATGATGTTATAGATGGAGGAGTGAGACTTTGGCTTCATCAAACCTACAAAATCAAACATCACAACATTTAATACAAATTAAACCAAAGTAAAATGGGCTGGTGGAAATGATTGTCCGATTGGTCTGAGAGCATCCCCATATAGGACCATACACAGGAAAAGCCGTTTGCAGAATGGACGGATAACAGAGGCATGCATACGGTCTAAATCTGACTGCAAATCCTCACAGATACCATTTCTCTCTAAGAAGGAACATAGTTGTGATGATACTTCCTTTTCTAGTATTTTTGACAGAAAAAGGAGGGTTGAGATCGGTCTGTAATTAATTCTCTAGGATCAAGTTGTTTTTTTTTGTATGAAGGGCGTCGCTGTAGGTCAGGCAATTTGAAGGATTTTGGGACATATACTAATAACACTGACAAATTAATAATATTCAGAAGAGGATCTATGACATCTGGAAGCACCTCTTTTAGTAGCTTCGATGGAATTGAGTCTAACATACATGTTGTAGATTTTGATGATTTGCGTTATATACAATTCTTGCCTCTTCATACTGAGAGAATAATTTGTGTTCTTGTTTTGGGGAATAGTTTCTAAGGGGATCTATAGCACGATACTGTAGCTGACGGCTACATGGTTAGAATTTTATCTCTAATAGTATCGATCTTAGAAGTAAAGAAGTTCATAAAGTCATTACTGCTGTGCTATTGGGAAATGTCTGCGTCTGTTGATGCTTTATTTTTTGTTAATTTAGCCACTGTATTGAATTAATACCTGGGGTTGTGTTTGTTTTTCTTCTAAAAGAGACTAAAAGTAATCAGATCTAGCAGTTTTTAGAGCTTTTCTGTAAGTAGAAGTACTTTTCTTCCATGCAAGACGAAATACTTGGTTTTGTTTTGTTCCAGCTGTGCTCCATTTTCCGGGCTGTTCTCTTTAGTTCATCTAATACCGACCTACAGGCAGAAACTGAAATCAGCTAAACCTGTATTACGGACTGTAAAAAGATGGACTAATGAATCAGAGCAGGATTTACAAGCTTGTTTTAACCTCACTGATTGGAACGTCTTTGAAGCTGCTGCCACCGATCTGGACGAGGAGAAGGGAGGAGGGCCTTCAAGAGACTGTAACTTCATATATCAGTTTCTGTGAGGATATGTGCATTCCTACCAGGATATTCTTATCATTTAATAATGATAAACTGTGGTTTACTGGGAAACTCAAACAGCTTTGTCACGCCAAAGAGGATGCTTACAGAAGTGGGGATACAATCTTGTATAACCAGGCCAGGAACAGACTAACAAAGGAGATCAGAATGGCTAAAACAAACTACTCAGAAAAGCTGAGAAAAGGGCTTTCAGCAAACGATCCAGCGTCAGGATGGACTGGTCTGAGGAACATCACCATGTACAAAACACCACCCCCACAGTCTGTGGAGAAACTGGCTGACGATCTGAATGTGTTTACTGCCGATTTGAAAAGGCCAGTCTACCAACCCCCATCTGCTCTGATCTGCACTTCACACACTCACCTACCCCTCCTGCAACTCCCCTCCCTGCCTCCCCCACCTTTCAACCTGTGCTTAAGGTCTGTGTACAGAATGTGAACCGAGTCTTCAGAAAACAGAAGACTAAGAAATCTTCAGGCCCAGATGGTGTTTCACCTGCCCGTTTAAAAGTCTGCGCTGACCAACTGGGCCTTCCCATCTTCCTACATATCTTGCACAGATCATTGGAGGCTGTTGAAGTTCCCTGCGCGTAAACGGCTCCACATCTTCCGTCCCAAATCAGCTGGACTTAACGACTACAGACTGTCGTTCTCTCACACATTGGTCATGAAGTCACATTGAAGAGACTGGTCCTGGCCTATCTGAAGACATCACTAGACCCTTGCGGGATGCGCTCTTCAGTTGCCTAGTCAGAGAGGCAAATCAGGATCTTGGATGATGCAGTCAACATGGACTGCATTAGCCTCCTGCAACAAGAAAAAGCAAGACCCTCAAGGATCAGACCTGGAAATTATGCAAGGATATTATTTGTGGACTTCAGTTTGGCCTTTATTACCATCATGCCTGACCTTCTCTCAGACAAACTCACCCTGCTCTCCGTGCCCACCTCCATCTGTCAATGGATCACCAGCTCGTGCTGACCAGAGCAGGCTAGTCAGTCTTTGAGGGCTGGCGCAAACTCAGCATCCAGGGACTATCACGCATCAGGCACTGCGCGCGCCCAAGGATTGTGTCCTCTCCCCACGTGCTCTTCCTCTGCTACGCGAATGCTGGCACCGTCTAAAGACCGCTTTTAAAAAACGTCGTCTCTGTCAAGCTCGGCTGAAGTTCGTGGACGACACTACAGTCATCGGCCTCATCCAGGACAGAGACGAGTCAGCTTACAGATAGGGGGTTAAAGAACTGGCTGTCTGGTGCAGTCTTAATCTGGAGCTGAACACGCTCAAAACAGTTGAGATGATTGTGGACTTCAGGAGAAAACCCCCTGCTCTCCCCCCACTCCCCATCATGGACAGCACTGTGACTGCATTGGAGTCATTCAGATTCCTGGGCACCACAATCTCTCATGACCTGAAGTGGGACAATCACATAGAGCTCCCTTGCAAAAAAGGCTCGGCAGCATAGGTTGTACTTCTTCTGGCCAGCGAGGAAATTCAATCTGGTCCACAGGAGTGCTGCTTGAACAGTTCTACTCTTGGGGCTAGCATTGAGATCTGTCTGTGTTCATGCGCTATAACTAGTCTGTTTTGGTTCATCAACGCAAATGAAAAACAAGCCTATCAAGAGACTAGAACAGAGAGTCAGGACGTGGCTGAGAGGCTTATTGGTGCCCCATCTGCCTCAGCTCTGCAAAAAAAAAAAAAAAAAAAAAAAAAAAAACAAAAAAAGATTTTACATCTCGCAGAGTGAGGAAAAGAGGTCTAAACAAAATCACCTGGATCGGCCTCACACCATCCGCACTGCTCTCTTCGACTGTTTGCCTTCTGGTCCGCTACAGAGCGACTGACCACCAGAACAGCCAGGCACAAGAACAGTTTTTTTCCCACAGGCTATATTCAGTCTTAACAATTAATTTTTCATAATTATACATCGTCCATCACAGCTAACATAGTTATATTTATATTAAACGGCACACTTTGTAAATAACATATCTATCTCCCCCCCCCCCGCCCCAAAACCTCGACCCCCCCCCACCCGGCGCCCCCCGAACCCGCACACTACTAAACATAGTCTTTAGATTTATCTAAACAATTAGGCATTTTTTCCTGTAATTTAAAAAAAAAAAAAAGAAAAAAAAAAAAAAATACTTCTATTTCTGTGTATAGTACATTATTCAATTTTTCTTTTTTTTTATTATATTAGTTTTATAATACATCCCTACTGTGTTATTCCTATGCATGTCTACACTATCATGTATGTCTGCACTATTTTTGTACTTTCTTCTACACTGGAAGCACCTGTCGTCAAGTCAAATTCCTTGTGTGTGTAAACATACTTGGTAATAAAGCTCTTCTGATTCTGATTCTGATTTAGGGCGCAAGTGTGCTCGTTAAGTGTGCAGTATGTCGGACTGTTTTCCTTAATCTTCTTTCTTTAAGTGTTAAGGAGCAACCATATCAAAAGTGCAAGAAAAGAGAGTCCATAGTTTCTGTTACAACAAAAAGTTTTTCTGAGCTACTGGATTTGCTGACAAATTGAGACAAGTCAGTTCGATTATTTAAAAGCAGTCTTTTGTTTTAGAAGTGATGGTTCTACCATATTTGTAACAAGGAGTTGAGTTTGCAGCTTTAGCTGATGGAGTTCACACAATACCAGATAATGGTCTACTTCTTCCAGCTAGAATTCGATGCACTAGTGGCTAATATCGGTGGGCACGGTGGATGAGGATTTGATTAGAACTACAAACATGATTAGAAAGTGTTAAAAACTACAAACATGGCGGATATGCGAGATCGACAAACAGATAGAGAAAGAGGTTTGAGTGATAAATAATCAGTGTCTAACCTGATTAAAAAAATATTTATTTAATGTTATCCATGTTATATTTAATCTGCAGCAACATTGTGAAATTTTATAATGATACATTTGGTCATTAACTTTTAAATGCATCATGCAAACAAATGAGTTCTCGGCATGAAAGACCCGCCACTGGTGATCAGCTCCCTCTTGTGAGCAAATGTACCAGCATGAAGAGAGCAAATTTTATAAAACCTTAAAAGATAGGCCTAATAGCCTATAAAAGTGCTGGAGATCAGGATAGTTAGGCAGCTCCTCCTTGTGGACATTAGGCTAAGTTTATCAGCATTAATAAATGACAACAGCATAAATGGACATTAAGCCATCTTTTAAAATACACGTAAAATATTGTACTTTTGTAAAGCATATGTGCATTTGGAGGAATGATCTGCTTAAATAAAGGGAAAATCAACAATCTGGATAGATTTTATGCTAAATCAGCTGGAATATGTTTCCCACTTTGTGGCGTTTTTGAATAAGCTAAGGAATATTTGGGGGTCACTCCTGTGTGTTGAAATGCACGATTATGGTACTGAAGTCCTAAGCTGTATTTCACTCTTTTGGTTCATAGTAGGTGCGCTTAATCTTTTTGACCACCAGATGGAAGTAACTGTGCAGAAAAGCTTTGCTTAATGAACACAAATTCAGTACGTTTGTAGTGTAAACGGTTGTAAGATGGTAAACTGCAGCTGCAATAGTGTTAAAATTACATTGTACCAAAACATTAAAAGAAGGGGGAAAATGTATTAAAAGAAAATGTTCTTTAGCTAATGATTTTGTTCAGTCGGTGCTTGAAAGACCAGTTTTGCAGATGCAAGACCTGCCAGTGATCAATAGGCAATAGGATGTGGTCAGTCGGGCTTGGACTTGCAGAGGGAAGTTTATAAAAACACAGGCTCGCATTCATAAGTAACAGAAACAGCCTTATTGTCTCTAAACCCCTTCAAACAATCACTCACTCTGTCTTTTTTTTCTTAATCTGACTGTAAATTTAGATGCTTTATATCTCTCACCCTTTATCTTATCACCCTTTATTAATGTTAACTAGCTTTTAAATAACAATATCAAACCCCAAAAGACAGAATAAAAAGGACTGATTAAGGGACTGGGTCATCCTATCCCAGTCATCTTATAGGGGTCATATGATGTGATTTCAATTTTTCCTTTCTCTTTGGAGTGTTACAAGCTCTTGGTGCATAAAGAAGATCTGAAAGTTGCAAAACTTAAAGTCGCAAATACCAAAGAATATTCTTATAAAGTAAAGAGCAACCCACGCTATCCTGAACCGCGCTCTTTTCTAACACGCCCCCACATGTTTACGTCACGATGTGGGAAGATTTGCATAACGCCGCCCAAATGTTCACGCAAAGAAAGAAGGCATAGCTTTTATTCTCGCCGGCTAGATTGTTGCAGCCTGACAATGTTGTGAAGACGCTGTGTGTTGTCGTTGTGATGCGAATACTACTTGTTGTGGCCATTACCCTAACACGAGGCGATATCTGCTTCGTCATCCTGCTGGAAGCTTATCCGTGCTGGTCTTCGTCTGAGGAAGGAAACCTAATAAACACTTCACGCTGTGGTCGCAGGATCGGCTTTTTACCGTGGCGAAGCAGAGTCCACGCTCCGGGGGCGACTGTCACAGTGGTGGCCGCTTGAGCCCGCCCCCGGCCTCGCTCATTCACATGCACGCAGAGTGTGACGCTGTGTTTCGTTGTGAAAGCGAAACTACTTTGTTTGGCCTTCCAAAAGAGGACATTACTAGAAATCAGTGGTTAAGTTGTATTTACAACACTGTTCAAAAACAGTCAACCAAATATTCGAGTGTGTGCAGCGCATTTTATGGAGGACTTTTTCCTGGGAGAGTAGACTACAATGCGGCTGTTCTCACTCACAGACTGTAAGTAAGTTTTTCATATTTAAATAATTTGCCACTGACGATTCAAACACGAGTTTTGCGCAGTGTAGAGTAGCACTTGTTTGTCATTCCTCTGATCACAAATGCAGACATGCATTAGCCTTGCATGTATTGATAACGCGCTAAAGTCTATGTGTATAAGTCATTATTATCCGTAATTATGTTCCCACTGGATGCAACAAATGCATCGTTTATAATGGGTTTTAATGTTTTTGTCTCGTCGCTCCGGCCGGACAGGGCATCACAGTATGGTAAGGGATGTAACATTTCCGTCACCCGCTTGAGGTATCCGGCCAATCACAACGCACTGGATAGCTGGTCAATCAGTGCATACCTTGCTTTTCAGACCGATGAGCTTGTTTCCATCGAGCGTTCAGAAAGGCCAAAATAATGTCCAAACAAAAAAATTGTTTGTTTTTTTTCTCCAACAAAACAATTTGATCCAGGAGCATGTCTTACCGAATATCAGAAGTCATTTTGATACAGGCTTTAATAATCGTAATCCTTCTGTCATGGATTACAAACATCCAACCAAGCTTTACTATAAGTGCTGACTGAATCAGTGCTGACTGAATCTGCAAACACCAACACAACAAGACAAAAACAACTGTGAATAATGTTTTAAAAATCATTTTAAAAACATAAACATCTAGGCTACCTCACTCATAAACAAACCATTCAAAGAGTTTTGGAAGAGTTTTGTCCCATACTATTTGTGTTTATGACAAATTCTATTCCTGGTATTATTGTATTGCCCCCATTAGCTGAGAACTGTGATCTCAAGTAGACCTGGGGCCTGTTTCATAAAACAAGTTTATCAAATAAGCCAGGTTTTTTTTCAGTTAGTATGACTAAATTAGTCAGAATAGCTGAAATAAGCCTGGCTTGTTTGGTAAAGTTGTTTTATGAAACAGCCCCCTGGTAGATTCCAAGTTGATCTGCTCGGCTAAAATAAATTAATTAATAAGAATAAGAATAATTTATATTAAAAATAATAACTTGATATTAAAAAAACTCTAAAAAGTGAAATATGTGTCCTCTCACACATGCCGCTGTCCAGATCGAGTTTGGCGTTTCACGTAACTTACTGTGATAAACTTACTGACCAAAAAGGTTTTTTTTCACTTGCCCTACATTTAAATTAATATATATGGACTTTCGCTTGAGTATACGAATGTTTCAGCAAGCTAGACGTTTTGGATGCAGCGGTCAAACAAACACGGTTCCTCTGGTAGATATTATCGCTGTTTACCATCCGCTCCACTAGGGGCGTAAGCGAGCATTACTTTAAGCCCTAGACCTTTGGATCCTTGGCAACACGACGCTCGATAACAGTCGCAACAGAACGTTTTAAGGCCATGCAAGTACGGATTGTGCAGATGACCGCTCAGTGACAGACTCTTAATGTCACTCAACAGCACATATTTCAGCCCATCCGCGAAAACAACCGACACACATTGTGATAAAGCGCAGGAACCGAGAATGTCCGACGACTCACCTGTAAGTAACTTTACGCATTAAGTGCGTTTCTCTTGACCAGCACGCATTATATGGCAGTTGTTATTTTGCTTACAGTTTGAATTTTACTATCATAGCAAGGCTGCCCTGCCAGTTTAATTCGCGCTATGATGTTGTACTTCCTTTGACAAGCGCTCTTCTCTACCTCTCTCTCTCTTCAGCAATGAAAATACCAATTTACTATGTTATTACAATACAATTTAAACCTACCTTGTCTGCTGCAGAATGAAAGTGAGTGCGGATCGGCCCGTCGTGTCAGCAGGGAGTGGTGGCTTCACGTGGGTCTGTTGTGCATTCCTCTGCTCGCCGTGTATCTGCATATCCCTCCGCCACAGCTCTCACCTGCGCTCAACACCTGGCACTCTTCCGGTCACTTCTTCACATTCAGAGGCAATAACATCTTCTATAAAGGTATATCATAAAAGCGTTGTTTACAGATTAACTATCTTTCTCATTTCCATCCCGTATATATATACACACACCACAAAACCCGTCATAAGGATAAATTTTCTTTTTCAATTTCTGAATAAATAAGTTTTGCATTGTTTTATGGTTTGTTAGGATAGGACAATATTTGGCTGAGATACAAATATTTGAAAATGTAGAATTTGAGGGTGCACAAAATGAAGTTCTTAGCATTGCATATTACTAATCAAAAATTAAGATTTGATATATTTACGGTAGGAAATTTACAAAATATCTTCATGGAACATGATCTTTACTTAATATCCTAATGATTTTTGGCATGAAAGAAAAATCAATAATTTTGACCCATACAATGGCTATTGCTACAAATATACCCGTGCTCTCTACGCGCCTGGCTTTTTGTTAGCGTCCATGGGTCACCACACTAAACACACACACACACACACACATATATATATGATATAATAATATACTGTATTCCGTTTGTCAATAGAGTCAGTAGGTGTCGTGGGAAGCTCCGATGTCCTCTTGCTGCTTCATGGTTTTCCTACTTCAAGCTATGACTGGTATAAGGTAAGTCGTTTTGTGGTGTAAAACTGCATTAACAGTTCAATAAAACAGCAATAAACTGAGAGCAATTTACAGACAGTGACTGGACTCTGTGGTGTTTCTTGAATCTCATTCTGTTGTTTTGAAGATCTGGGATTCTCTGACTCAACGTTTTAACAGAGTCATCGCCCTCGACTTCCTTGGCTTTGGTTTTTCAGACAAACCGGTGAGATAAAAGACATGAGTCACAACCAGAGCCGAGTTTGTTTTTTTATTTGTTTTACTCCTATATGCAATAGTACGCAGCTGCGTGGGCCCCGGCAAAACAGGGGGCCCCTGACTCTCAAAGAGATTTCAAGTAGTTTCGTTTTTTAATTTGGCCAGTGGTTATGAAAACCGAAAGGTTATGAAAAAAAGGTTCGCTGTCGCCCTTTCTACATAAAAATCAGTTAAATCGTGTAACGTCAATGTCATACAGTCTCTTGCTCGAGACAAAAAAAAAGAGTGGAAAGCATACCGAGCCATGGAAGAGACACTGTTTCTCAAGCACTTTCCGTGAGCGCGATTTGAGACTGAGTGAAACACGGACAAATGCGTTTCATTCATTCATTTCTCGTACACCCCGTACAGGATCGGCTCTGGTCACAACTACTGTTTTTTTATATAATAATGTTTTTTATTATGCGTAATTTGAGTAATTAATTCTACTTAACAAAATCCAGCGACTGCACCGTTACTCCATCTTCGAGCAGGCCAGTGTGGTGGAGGCCCTGGTTGTTCATTTGGGTCTGTCAGAGCAGAGGATCAACATCCTGTCACATGACTATGGAGACACTGTAGCTTTCGAGTTACTGTACAGGTGAGTCCTAAGGATCCTTAAAAGTTTCTCGGCATAATTTAGCTTAATGTTCCTGTCTATATGATCAGGGTGGTTCTCACGGGCAGTTAAACACACAGGAATGACCATAACAGAAGTGGACACATCACGATAAACAGCCTCTGCCTCTCAAATGGAGGTACATTAGAGTTGTATTCAGTCAGAAAATTTGAATATATATTCTTAAAGTCTCAATGGAGATTCAAAACTTTGTCCATTTTGTTTTTTTTAACTTAAAAGGAATATTCCCAGAGACTCATTATCCAAGATTCGGTCAGAAAGTGAGTGTGACACTTAAAAAAACAAGTTTGTATTCATTTTTAAATATGAGAAGTGAATATTTCCAATCTTTGGTCATCTGTAGGTGCTGAAGGACTCTGGTTTCATTTCATCTGTACTTACCCGCCTAATAAACTTCCAGCTTTTCTCTAGAGGGTGAGTGGAGCGTCCAGAATGAAAGTGGTGTTTACTTTTATGCTCTCTAATTCACAGTTCAAACTATTTGTTGTACTTTACACATATAATTATAAATCATTTACTTAAATCATGCTAGCTGTGACCTAAAGCCTTCAGTTGTAAATATTATATATTTATCCTACAGAATAAGGGATGTGTTTGGACCGTACACCCAGCCAACAGAAGCCGAGTTCTGGGACATGTGGACAGGAATTCGCTTTAACGATGGAAATCTGGTCATGGACAGGTGTCCAAACTTCTCCATGTGTTGCACTTGCAATGCTTTGCTTTTAATAATAACCATCACCAACTGTCGTTTGTTATTATCGTGTCTTGCCCAGTATCCTGCAGTACATTAACCAGAGGCTGAAACACAGAGAGAGATGGGTCGGGGCTCTAACCTCCACTTCAACACCATGTGAGTACACTATTCATACTGTGGTATGAAGTGCTGGTCATGCTACAAGAATGAGGTGTGCGAATACTTAAAAACTCGGCCATGGGCAGTGCTATTGAGGCTAAGTAGTTTAATCCAATGAAAATCACTGCGGAAGCTGCTTAGGCCATCTGCAGGTGATAGTATATATTAAGTAAACATTTACATAGTTGAATGCATTAGTGTGGTGTACAACATGTACACTATATTATACAAGCAGCAGTGCAGCAGGACAAGCATGTTAACACTCATACTGTAGGACAGGAGGGTTGTATTTTGTTTTTTATAAATAGTTTTGTGGTTTGGAAGATAATTAGTAGGTAAATCACTTTAGGATGTGTAATGGGGCTGTACAACATCCTTAACATTTGTACTTTGCAAATGTCACTGATTTATCACTTCTTTTTTTTTACTTTGTAGTGCACATGATTTATGGACCACTAGATCCAGTTAATCCACATCCAGAGTTCATTCAGCTCTACCAGTAAGTATATATGTCAGTTGATATTTATTAACTCCGTTTACACTAACGTTATTAATATCGCTGGTAAAGAAGTATTTATATAATTTATTTATTTTTTTTTAAATGTGCATGTTGTTTAATCATTGCAAAAAAAAAAAAACACAAGTGTTATTGCTTTGTGTCCGCTTTGTCTATTTGGGTGTGGCCCGACAGGGGGTAATGAAGATCATAGGTATAATGCACCTTTGTTTTACATGAGTAGTGCCATGGGTTCAAATCTCAGGTGTTTTATTAATTTCAAAATTAGATAAAAAAAAAGTTTTTTAAACATTCACTGCATCTTCACACCTCATATCATTGACATTTCCTCAGAGTCTTTTTGTTGGTTGATTTCAATCCCGACACACTGAGGTGGGATTTGAACCCAAGCCTCCATTGCAGTCTTGTCCACAACCAACATGTTTAGCCACTGCACCATCACGGCTCTCATGTTAAGTGTGGCAGTCTGGGATGGTTTGTTGTATGTACTGACAGCAATTTAAAGTCTCCGAGATAAAAACACAACACTTTATCTCCTGAGCCACTGAAACAGTTTGAGTATTGTGGATTAGTTTTGGATGGAGTGCTTTGTTTTTATATAAAATTTAAAATGAACTCAGGACTCTGGGTACAAAACACAATTCTTTATCAATTGAGACTCTGAGATTGGAATTGAGACTTTTTGACTTTTTTTGTCTGTGGTTTGGCAGAAAGGGACACAGGAGAAAAACAACCATCGTTAGGAAAGATAAAATGAGATTTGAGACATAGTCTTTCTGTAAGCAAAACGGCCTGGCGTGTGATTGATTCCTCTGCGCAGTTGGTCTATGTACAGGTATTTTTATGACGTTGGCTGGTGTGGTAATGTTAGATGGCTGTGTTTTACACCGCTCATGTTACTTACAAAATATCATTGTAATTCTGAACAAGTTCAGTAATGTTTTCTAATCTAGCCCTCGATGAACCTGAATCCTTGGAGTTTAAAAGCACAGTAATTACCCACTACCTCTCCTAACCCCCAAGGTCTTGGAGTCTCTACTAACGAACTGATGATTTGACTCCGGGGTTTGCTTAGGAGGGGGGGTGTGGGGCGAGCGCGGCGAGAGCGCGTTTTTTTTAAGAATGTGCACCAGACTGGTGTACTTCTTGGGTGCGAGGGTTGGGCATAGCTACTGGCATACCACTGTCCTTTACATATATTGGGTTTCGTGATCCTTTATAAAGTAAAATAGGTGAGATTTCAAGTTGGACACTCATCATATAAGCTGACACGAGCTAAGACTTTGAGTGGAAAAGACCGCACAAGCTATTGCTGTAGATAATCTGGAAACTATAACACTGGAAATATTTTACCACCCCCTTTTTCTCTGTGTCTCTTTTTCTCTTCATCTTATAGATTACGGAACCAATCTAGTTCAGAGTGAACAGTCCACTATCGTCATCACTAGTCTGCTTAGTATGCTAGTATTATGGGACAGTCTATTCTCAATTCAGCGGTGTGGATCCACGCGCTGCGTTATTCTTGTTCCTACCTCAGCTTTATCAACTCATTCTGAGATGAGTAATGAGAGGAATATTGCCTCAAATAAGTCATTAGAAAATATTGCAATCTGTTTATTACCAAACCGCAGAGTATGTGAAATGTCAGTCGTGTTTAAATGCATGAAACTGAAAGTATTTTTCTACCAATCATGTGCGATATTTTACAATCGAGTTAATAAGAGTTTCGTCTCAAATACATATGTCACTATGAACTTGTACCATAGTTTGTGTCTTTAAGCATGCACTGCTTATTCCAAATAAAAAGATTCTAGGATGACTCATTTGTGTCTCCGGTTTTGTCGTATGTGACAAAAAAAACATTTGTAAATACAATTTTGTACTCGTGCCGACGGTTTATGCGAAATGATACCAGGTCTTTTGTGTATCAATATTATGTGCACCGCCACCTGACCATATGCCCCATGAAACTGCGCTTGCACCTACACAATGGCTTTCCCTCACTTTTCTTCCTCCTTTTTCTTTTTCCCTCTCCCTTACAACAGTCTTCAATCCACGTAGAACAATGGTTAGATCCTGTTGCCCACATGAATTAAATTGGGTCCACCATTATTTTAGATAATTCTCTATCGTAACATGAAAAGACCTAAATAAAAAATAAGAGCTGCTTCACTGCACAGAGGACTTAATGGCGATGCATCAAAGTAGGTTTGTGTGAGGAATTACAAAGAGCAATGTGACTATAGTGAGACACTGGCACGATTTCGATTGGGTATCGTGCACTAAGGTCAATATACAATAACCTTTACCGTAGTCGCCAGAAGCCAGGATGACGTCGACCACATTCTCATCTGTGCTCCTAACAGTCACCTGCATAGTGACCCCATCAGCCAGAGCCAGACGTGACCTCACCAATACATCATGACCTCCCCTAAACACACCTTCAGAAAGACAAGATCATTAACCTCATCGCTCATGTTAGAAAATTAATATCCAATACACATTTCAGGAACTCGAATTCTCTTAAAACAGAAAAACTGGAGGGATGAAATGAGTACATACCTGCTAGGAACAGAACATGCGAGTTCTTGTTTTCAGGAACTTTGTCTGAGCGCTCGCAAGGCTGCATGCCCAAGAAGCTGATAATGTTATTTACTGCCTCTGTGAAGACAAACACGATAAAGAGATGATCATTTCACATTCTGTCCAGCCAAAAATCTCTTCCTGTTATAATCAAATCCCTTGTATTGGGGTATCTTAGATTGGCCCTCGAGGATGTGAAAAATATTTGTAAAGGAATAGTTCACCCAAATATGAAAATCTGGTGATGGGGGATGGACTGAGGAACCATTATTATGGATTATAGACTCACTTTGACCAGAAGCAATGGTTTAAAATTAAAAAGCTTTGATGTATTTGTTTCTTACAAACATGCAGCTTTTGACTTAGAAAGATGTAAATTGATGGAATGGAGTCATGTGGATTATTGTGATGCTTTTATCAGCTGTTTAAACTTTCATTCTGACGGCACCCGTTCTCTGCAGAGGATCCATTGGTGAGCAAGTGATGTAATGCTACATTTCCAATGAAGAAAAACTCATCTACATTTTGGAAGGCCTGAGGGCGAGTAAATTTTTCAGCAAATTTTCATTTTGAGGTGAACCATTCCTTTAAGCAAACTTACCATCTAAAGTCTGACTGTGGCCAAAGCAAACGTCTCTTCCTTCTCATTCTCGTCTCCGATCTCTTCCCACGCTGCACCAAAGTTTGGTTTTAACACCTTCTGTATGTGGTCAGCGACTGTCACCTCTAAATCTTCCAGCTGGGAGAGAAACAAGACATTGAGTGAAGAATGGCCACTGATAAACTCCCCATTTTCATCAGTATGAACCGATTTTGAAAATTCACATACCACATATTCATCATCATAACCGTCATCATCAGGCTCTCCCGTGTTGGGATCACAGTCCCGGACCAGATATTTCATTGTACAGCTGAACGTGCAAGACACTAAAACAAATGCAAACAACAAAAATCATTATGGGAAACAACATCTATTTGTTGTTCAAATCTGCCCAAGCTAGAAAACTTGACATCACAATGTGAATCAATCATTTCAGACCTGCTGTGGGGTCATCCTCTGGTAACCGGACCAGACTGTAGCAGGAGCCGGGTTGGCTGTAGGGGAGACTTGGTGCAGGTACGTAATGTAGCACCTCGTATGCCTCCGACGGCTCCATCTGGACCAAAACCCGCTGCAGCAGCTGGTCATTCAGCGTGTTGGTGCAGTCGAACTGGAAGATCATGTGATTTGCGAAAGTGTGTTTGATACAGCGCACCACATACTCCGTCTCTGCTTCTGTTAACTGAACCGGCTCGGACGACTTGAACAGGAGACCCAGGCCCTGGAATTCTGGGATGATGACTCGCTTTTTTCATGTGTTTGCTTTTTCGCCTCTCGTTTTTGGTTATCCCACTGGGGATGGCTGCAAAGTGGCTCCTGAGAGGAGAAAAATAAGGGGACGAGTTGACATGTGCACGTTGGCTTCACCGACTCCTGGTTTGAACAAGCTGCTCTCCACATGCAGTGGTTTGTTAATGTATGTAATCTTCCTCACCCTTGTGGAAATCCTTTTGGCTTGGGTTTAAGGTGCAATGCTTTTCAGTCGTTTGCTTGTTGCTCAATGTGCTGATTTTGGCATGAAAGAGAAAAATGAAGTGCAATCTGTGCAATTTGAGCCGTTTTGGTTGCTCGGCGATTTACACCAAACCAAGTTGACTAAGCACACGCATTTGCACCAATAGAGGGAAACAATGTTTTTTTTTTTTTGATCAAGTTACCTATGAAGTGATTCTTGAAATGATTTGATGCAGCAATGAAGCCTATGGTGTGAGCTCGGTGCACACCTGTTTTTCTGTTCGGTGAGGCGTTTCGTTGCGGTGGCCAATGGCACGGTTCTATGTCAAATGGTTTCGTCAGAGGGCTTCCAGGTGGACTGTGAAGTGGATTCTCTCCAGTCCGGAAAAAGATCGGACAGACCTGCAAACAAACCATCAACAAACAGTTGTTTCACTCACAATCAGCTAAATCAGAGTAATCCAAGATCAGATACAAGAACCCAAAAATAAACACAAACCCCACCGGATAAAGATGTAAGCGGCCTTTAAGGCCTTTGCTTTTGCTGAACGGAATCATGTGTTGGATGTGGCTCGCGTCTCTCACATCATCAGCCACTGTCGATCATAACGCAGATTATTTATAACGTAAATCCACCTTAAAACATTCCTAGAAATGGGGGCAATAAGCAAATTCTTACTGCCGATCCCAATATGCCTACATTTGGAGATATTAGATATTTTAATAGAAAGTGGTTTAAAAAACAACTAAAAAGGTAATGAAACTAACCAATTATATATACTATTTTATTTTCCCTGTTGAAACCTTTAATCTAACCAAACAAGAAACAGAATTTTCACTTTTTGGGGGGAACAAAAAAATGTTTTTTTTTTTGACTCTCTATGCATAATTGGTTTAATCAATCATAACATTATTGAACTACATTTTTAAATCCTTTTAGTTATACATTTGTATATAATATTATAGACCCCGAGGGAGAGGAGAGAGTAGAGAGAATACAGTATGTTGCAGTGCCTGTCGGTAATAAAATAGTTGGGGAGTTTCGATGACTATGTTATTTTTTCATTGGCATCGCTATTGTATCGTAATTGAAATAAGAGCGATTTGCTCTGTTTAGTACAAAACATAATACCTACTTTCAGGTGTGCCTATCGGCCGTTTAATCAATACATATCAAGGATTTCTTCTTTTTTTCTTTTAAAAAACATTCATTTCCATGAAGTTCACAAACACAAATTGCTTTGTTCATTTTCTTACTCTACTACTCAAATACCAAATATATCACACCCCCCCCCCCGGAAACACACACCTACCCACAAACCTCTGATGATGATCGCCTCGAACTCTTCATTCAGAACCAAACGCTTGGCAAGCAGGTCTATCGTTTGAGCTCCAAAACTGGCAGTGCCCTACAAGCAGCTTTGAAGAAAAAAGTGAGACGGAGATTGTCAGAGCAGGAAAATGATTTAAATGTCTAAAGCTGCTCAGCTTAGTATTGGAACTAAATTTTATTACAGATTATCAGCCCTTGTTAAATTTAATATACTTGCAGTCGGGACGCTGCATCTTTAATGATTGGACACGTGGTGGTCGCTCAAAAAACATATGTTACTGATTGCAAACAACAAGCTTCCTGAAATCTTCGATGGCACAAGCAGGGCTTTTAAGTCATTCAAGGAGGTTAACGCAGTAGGGCAAAGGCTGCTAGTGTTGTGGCGACATTGACAAAAACGATATATTGATATTTTCTGGATGTTCGATAAAGATTATTTGATTATTTGCTGAGTGTGTTATTGTGCTGACTCTACGGACTGCCGAGACAGCTGCCCTAAAGTTTGTGATATCTTTTTATAATATGTGTGGTGATCAGTTCACAGCAGTGATAGAAGTTAATCTTTTCCAGTAAGTTTAAATTGATTATTACCTTTTGTGGGCAATTTTACCTTTATAAAGCATTTTTTTCTAAAAGTGTGCATCATATTTTAAGTAAAATTCTTACAATTAATCAGTCAATTATAATAATAAGACATTTAGGCTGTTACCAAACAAATGATTATCAGTAGACCAAAATCCATCGTTGAACATGACATGCAAACCTGCAATTACAATGCATAAATAATATTTTGATATCTTAACAAAACGTTCGAAATTATTTAAATAAAAGATACTTTGAATGTGAAATTAAAACCGGCAGTAGGTGGCAGTAAGTCACTGTTAAGTGAGTCGTTGCGATTGAACCGAATAATTTAAACTGTTGATTCATTCAGGAACAAAACAGTGTCCTGTTGCTCAGAGACGCAAAACAGCTGTGGCTGTTTGGAATTATTTTTGTCATCGAAATAGCACAAAAACAGGAAATATGGTGTCTAATATGTCTCTCAATTAACTTATCGTTTATTGAACTGTTGTAAAAAAAAAAAAATCAATATCACATTTGTAATCATGGTAATTTTTGGAGAAAAAAACGACACACTCTGTGTGATAATAACTATATGAAATTATATAAATAATATATATTTCTGCACCCATATCTTGAATTTTGTGATCATTCTAAATGTATTGTAATAGACTGAATCATGCAGTGAAAGAACACACTCTAAATGCGTATGCACACTAGTCTAGACTTCCCGTAATGTATGCGTGCCCTCTGTAGGGGTGTTTTGAAAGGTTTTTGCAAAATATTCGATAATGTCAAATCACACATCGTTAAAACAACAATTAAGATATTATCGCAGATGATATATATCGCACACCCCTAGGTCACGCAAAATTACTCACCTGCCCGCACCGCCTCGCTCTCCAGCACCACACGGTTGAAGATGAAACGGATGTATTTGGAGGGGGTGGGGGTACGTGGGCCCTCTTTCCCCAGCAGGTGGAGGATTTTAGTGGCAAGTACGGTGTGCTCACAATCCTCGATAAACTCACACAGGTGGGCCAAGCCTGTTTCCTTACTCTCTGGGTTTTCCTCTATGATACTGATGATACAATCCACAATGGCTCTCTTGTATTCAAAGCCACCCTACAAAATGGGGAAAAAAATGAAACATGTCTAATAGAAAAAGTCAATGCTCTTTCAGCGATAAAAATTCTAATACAGATCAGAAGTAAACCAGTTGTTAAGGGTATCAAGTATAAATACGGTTGTGTGGTTTAGTGTAACAACAGAGAATGTCCTTGAATGAACTTACATCATCTCTCAACATGTTTGAAAGGAAGTTCATCATCACGCTGTGCTTTCTGGGATACTTCTGGCACAGGGCACTGATGGCCTGGACCACAACCACCTGGAAAACAAACACACCATTTGGTTATGAAAACACAGTTTACAGGAAAATTATCACAGGTAAAACTAATCTAAAACATGATTGAATATGCATCTGAAGCATGCGATTGTGGTCTAATTTTGTTGAAATTCACTGTCTGGGTCATGAAGTCACCTTGAACTCGTCTGAGATCTCAGAGACGAAGGAAGAGATCTGCTTCATGAGGCGGTCCACGCTGCTCTCGCTGCCGGTCTTCAGCAGGGTGGTGATGGCCAGGGTGGCGATGCTGCGGTTGGAGTCAGTGATCAGGTTCTCCAGGTCCAGGTTGCATGCGGTCACCGCTGACGGGTGCTTCATTGCCACCTGTGTGAACAAGGGAAACATTTTTTTTTTTCGTGGTTATATCACCTCTTCAGAATTTTAGAATGTAGTTTTTGCACTATTTGTTGAAAGCATGACTTTAAACCTAAATTTTTTTTTTTTTGGTGTCTCCATGTGGTAGCTGGTGATACTGCAACTAGTTACAAAAGAAATCCTATTCAAACCAACCTTATTAAGGGTCCGTACAGCTGCATAACGCAGGGCTGCTTTGGGAGAGCTGCAAAACAGCTGGAGAACTATGGAAAGAGAAAGAAAGGCAAAATTAATTTGAACATCTAGTGTACTCTATTGTGTGTGTTGATAAGAAAGCAAAGAAGAAACACTAACCAGACACAGCAGGAGCCAGCTCACGAGCGGTACAATTGGGCATGTGGACAATGGCGGAGGCTGCTTCATAAACTACCATTTCATGTTTATTCCTCAAGCAGCTCTCAATGAAGTCAAACAGCGGGCTATCGTGCCTGTTAAACCACATGTATACCGACTAGGTAAGTTTACATTATACGCAACTGCATAACATTGATTAACCCGGAAAAGCTGATGTCCAACACACGTACCCTCCTTCTGTCTCCTCCAGCAGCTTACTGGCAATGCGAATCATCATGCAGTAAGCAAATGGGGATTTGAGGCCAGATTTGGTGAATTTGTTAAGCATCTTAGTCACAGCCAGACGGTCATTCTTCCTCAGGTGGTACAGAAGACCCAGAGCATGGTACTGTGGAGAGAGATCCCATTTTATTAGAGACGGACAGACCACCAACTCATAAGACAATGGTTGCAAACATCTCACTAACCTGCACCATGATGTTGTCACTTGAAGCCGCCTCCTGAGCTTCATTGACCCAGCGTTTTACCACATCAAAGCTCATCTTCACCATGTGCTGAAGAACAAATACACAAACACAGCTACATTATCCAGAACCATAACGTTAGGAGTGGGAATCAGTGTAATAAACAGTTAAGTGGTAAACTGACTAGTTTGAATTAATAATAACAGATGGGGGTGGAGATGTATATATATTACAAAAATAACACTAGGTTGTGATCTTACCAGTGAGGAGACCAGAGCAGAGCTGGAGACGCTGGGCACTTTGTCCACGATGGCCTGTTTCATGTATCGTTCAATCGCCTGCAGCATGGTGGTCTGATGGACGAGATGGATGAAGCACAGTTGGAAGGATCATTTATATCAGTCCCATCAGTTTATATATAGTTTGTTTCTCACTGCTAGCAAATTAAGTCTCCTATACACAGAGATAAATGAGTTTGCAAACAGTTGAGACTCACATCAGTGATCCTGCAGAGTGCTCTGATTGCCGGTCCTCTGTAAACATCCTCTTTACCAGTCATGTCTTTTGTCAAGCTGAGACACAAACAAAACATTAATCAGCGTTCTTCATAAGGTAATATTGGCAGCGTGTGCAAAGATTTCCATTCCTCATCAAACAACATGTTATTATACTTTACATATTAGAAAAGGTACAGTGGGTACGGAAAGTATTCAGACCCCCTTACATTTTTCACTTTTTGTTATATTGCAGCCATTTGATAAAATAATTTAAGTTATTTTTTTTTCCTCATTAATGTACACACAGCACCCCATATTGACAGAAAAACACAGAATTGTTGACATTTTTGCAGATTTATTAAAAAAGAAAAAAAACTGAAATATCACATGGTCATAAGTATTCATATTGCTGTGACACTCATATATTTAACTAAGGTGCTGTCCATTTCTTCTGATCATCCTTGCGATGGTTCTACACCTTCATTTGAGTCCAGCTGTGTTTGATTATACTGATTGGACTTGATTAGGAAAGCCACACACTTGTCTATATAAGATCTTACAGCTCACAGGGCATGTCAGAGCAAATGAGAATCATGAGGTAAAAGGAACTGACTGAAGAGCTCAGAGACAGAATTGTGGCAAGGCACAGATATGGCCAAGGTTACAAAAAAAAATTCTGCTGCACTTAAGGTTCCTAAGAGCACAGTGGCCTCCATAATCCTTAAATGGAAGACGTTTGGGACGACCAGAACCCTTCCTAGAACTGGCCGTCCGGCCAAACTGAGCTATCTGATTTTCTTTTTGGGGGGAGAAGGTCTTGGTGAGAGAGGTAAAGAAGAACCAAAAGATCACTGTGGCTGAGCTCCAGAAATGCAGTCGGGAGATGAGAGAAAGTTGTAGAAACTCAACCATCACTGCAGCCCTCCACCAAGTCGGGGCTTTATGGCAGAGTGGCCCGACGGAAGCCTCTCCTCAGTTGCAAGACACATGAAAGCCCGCATGGAAGAACTCCAAGATGGTGAGAAATAAGATTATCTGGTCTGATGAGACCAAGATGGAACTTTTTGGCCTTAATTCTAAGCGGTTATGTGTGGAGAAAACCAGGCACTGCTCATCACCTGTCCAATACAGTCCCAACCGTGAAGCATGGTGGTGGCAGCATCATGCGGGGGGGGTGTTTTTCAGCTGCAGGGACAGGACGATGGTTGCAATCGAGCCGGAAAGTAGATGCGGCCCAAGTAAGGATTATACTGGACGAAAACTTCTCATGAGTGTTGCAGGACCTCCGACTGGACGAAGGTTTACCTTCAACAGACAGACCCAAGCACACAGCTAAAATAACGAAGGAGTGCTTCACAACAACTCTGTGACTGTTCTTTGTTCTTGAATGGCCCAGCCAGAGCCTTGACTTAAATCCAATTGAGCATCTCTGGAGAGACCTGAAAATGGCTGTCCACCAACGTTTACCATCCAACCTGACAGAACTGGAGAGGATCTGCAAGGAGGATCCCCAAATCCAGGTGTGAAAAACTTGTTGCATCTTTCCCAAAAAGACTCATGGCTGTATTAGATCAAAAGGGTGCTTCTACTAAATACTGAGCAAAGGGTCTGAATACTTAGGACCATTTTATATTTCAGTTTTTCTTTTTTAATAAATCTGCAAAAAAATTCAACAATTCTGTGTTTTTCTGTCAATATGGGGTGCTGTGTGTACATTAATGAGGGAAAAAAATTAACTTAAATGATTTTATCAAGTGGCTGCAATATAACAAAGAGTGAGAATTTTAAGGGGGTCTGAATACTTTCCGTACCCACTGTATATTGTTGTAAATATCTCGGCAAATAAGAAATACACTGCTATGGTAACATGAACTGCTCACCTGCTTGTAACAATGATCACATCCTCTGAGATGTTGGCCATCTCCTTTATAGTCAGGTAGCACATTCTTCTCAGAGTTTGCTAAAACAAGAGGCAAAAATTAGAAATTATTACATATAAATATATCTTATTCTGAATTTAAATTCAAAACTTCAGCTAATAGCGGGAAACACACATTATCTGCAATAAATTATTCATTGTCAATTGAATAACTAAAATAGTAAGTAGTGATTAGTGTTATTCTCATATCATTTATTGTTATTTACCATTACAGTTTTTATAAATATTTTGAATTAGCTTTGATTGTTCCTTTCCTTATATTTCCCTTGATGTTAAATTTTTAGTCATTTTCTTATGTGTTATCAGTCATCTATTATTATTTTGTATATATAGGGTTAATGTATTATTTTTCAGTGTATACCATCCAGTAGTATTTATAGTCTCGCTTCCTTACGTTATTTTCGTTGTTGCAAGCAAACAGTTTAATTCATTATAATATGATAGTTGTTAATATGTACAATTGTTTTATATATTCCTTTCAGTTTCATTCCAAATAAAATCATTCTTTAATTAGAACTCTGAATTATTATTATTTGAACCATAACCATGTTGACAGTAATAATAGATAGATATATCAGCAGATTTGTCTTGTCATACTGCAGCTTGGCAAGATGGGTGAAAATTATGTGTATAATTTTGTTTGCTTTTGTCCTTAATTAATATATTTATTCATACAGTATGCAATTTATTATTTGTTTATCAATTAGGCCACACATCTCTCGATATAGGTTGTCATTTAAAACAACAGTTATATGGTGTAGGGTTGCTAATCTTAGAATGGAACAGCCTTTCATGGCAAAAAGAAAGCTCAGTGGCCTCTGTGGGTTCCTAAGTGCCCACAATTGCATTAATAAACGAGGTTAATGATGGAATCAGTCGATAGAGAGCAAAAAAAGAGAAACGGTAGTAGAAAAATTTGCTGGTTAAGTAGTAAAATAATAATGCAACTGGTTGAGCAGGTAGTGATCTCGTGAGGATATGCAGATATTCTCGGATTGATGGTGTCTGTCTCGTAAAAATCCGGGCTTTGAAACAAACATGCATTATATATCAGTCTAAAACAGACGTTTCCCTAATTTTAAGATTCGGAGTATCAAATCTCACCTCCTGTGTCGTTACAGAATCTTCATCCAGATGCTGAAAGGGGGTTTGATGCACTTCCCTAAAAACATCAAAAACAAAGCTGTCACTCATCTGAAATCTATTGTTCTTGGCTTATTCTTTCTCAACAAACATATTAATGAAAATCTAGGCATGTCGCAAGTAATAAAATCAATACATCGACTTATCGCGCAATTTATGTATATGACCTCAATCATTTTTGGTGGCGCAATATATCACCCATTATATTTAATTAAAAATTAATTTCACCATGTTTTGTACATTCCCCTTGCTCCTGTGTTTTTTGCAGCTTCTCGTACATAACGTGGTGTAGTCATGAGGTGCTAGTTCAAATTTAAATGCTTCTACAAAAAAAGTTTCATATGCAGATATGGCCTTGTTTAGGGATCCGTGCCTTTGTGCATCTTCATCCGAATCTTAAGTAGTGACTGTGTTTTTCAGCAATAGCGTGCGCCCTTCATTTACAGAGAAAAGAAGGTCAGGGGAAAATCTGTAGATGGAAAAATCTCCATACAAGTTCTTTGTGCATTTTTCTTTTTTTTCTACTTGTTACTTTGCACTTTTTGTTAGAAAATGTTTATTTACCATTTATTCAATTTTTTTAGGTATATAATATTTTGATACTTAATTTCCATGGTCTAAATATTCTTAAAAATTAAGTTTGTTGTCTTTTGGAAGTGTGTAGGCCTTCTTGCAATACTATGCTGTTACATTATGATTATATATACAGTGACATAAAATTGTCTTTAAAAATGACAATAATATCGCTTATCGCAATTATTTCTGGGGCAATATATCGCACAACAAAAAGTTGTTATCGTGACAGGCCTAATAAAATCATAAGATGCCATTTATTTTAGAAAAGTGCACATAGAATAAGTTATAAAATGACAAATAGCATCTTAAATGTGACTCTTCGTCTGATTTCACTTCAAAACAGCAATATTAGTCACACATATGAAATGTAAATCCTATATGCAAAGTAAACTAAAACCAAAGAGTTAGATCTTCTCAATCTGAACGGTTGGAAGATTATAGATTAAGTGCATTATAGGTGAAGTTGTTATGACAGAAGAGAATAGCATCTATGTAGCCCCTTTGCAGTCATTTATCCAAATTAAATCAACCTCAATCAGAAATTGCCTTTAAATGTCTAAAATACAAAGCTTATCCAGAATATCCACGAAGCAAATATAGGATTTTCATTGTTGACATTTGTATTGTACATTAATAAAGGGAACTGCTAGCACATTAGCTTCCTAAAGATTAAATAAACATACTACAGGACACTGCAAAATCAGTTACTACTGGTTAAACCGTGGCTCTTAGACAGAATTAAGTATAAAACTGGAACATGCACATTAATTTTAAGTGTTAAATAACTTATATTTCCAATTCCAATTACAGATGTTGTGCTGTGGCCTGCAGACGCTCTTCCTTAGCAACACAGCCGACATCATTTCGGCCACTGAAATGTTATTTATAAACTGCTGATTCTATAACGTGTCTGCACGTACTTAATATTGATCTTACCAGACTCCTCGTCCTTCTTGTCAAATTTCTTGATCATTGTGCGGAATGTTTGAGAGCAGTAAACGAGATGATCTCACTCCTTCACGCTTTTCTCCTCCACGTCAACTAGTGTGACGTATGTTGAGAGCTGGCGCAGGGGAACATGGCGCCCACCAGGATCATGCTTCAAAATAAAAGTCTGTGCTTAACAGTCGGAATGACGATGATGTTGATTTTTTGTTTCTATACGCTCCAAACGATAAATAAATAAATAGGCCATATATATATTTACATATATATTTAATATACAATTTTTAAATTCTACGTATTTGCGAATTATAATATGCATTTGTAATGTATTTCTAATATAACAATAAATGATTTAGAATTATCTATATAGGTAGGCTATAATATTTATTTTAATATTTGTTCTGAGAGACCAAACGTTGAACAGTGGGTGTCGATGCCATAGCATAGCCTATATGATTCGGTATAACCCTCCTACAAATTTGGTTCAGTCTTCACCAAAACGTAGATTCTATCTGAAAAAAAGTGATCAAATATGTATTATTCATAACTATTTGCTAGCAGCATAAACAATGGTACTTCTCTATAATTATTGCATTGACTCGTCTGTCTAGAATGTAGTTGTGAAAAGGGAAAGGAGTGATGTGTTTATATATCTGTAGATTCTTATCTTAAGAGGCGTAATACAATTAAATTCTCCCTCGATATAATTACCTTCAAATGGACGCTTCGTTTGCATTTATTTATTTATTAACCCTTGTGTGGTGTTCATATTTTTGTTCTGGTCTCGTGGACCCGCTGCAGTTTGGGGTTTTTAATTCAACACAATCAAAATGTATATGTTAAAATACTCAACAGATGTTTACTTCATCCCAATTACAAGCAATATGAACAGCATATATGGTCAAAATTGGCCCTTTGTTAGATCACATTTATGAATTAAAGTGCTACAACCTTGTGCGGGAATGGCAGGGGCAGAAACACAAAACTCACACTTACACTCACACACACACACACACAGGTTTGTTTTTATGGTTTATTGGGATTCTCCATAGGCGTAATGGTTTTTATACTAAATTTGTGTCCTCATAAACCACATAAACATGCACACACACACACACACTAATAGCAGGCCCAGACAATAGGAGGACAGAATAAAGGTACACATGACCTAAAATGTCTACTCTGGACCCGAACATCCTGTATGTAATATAAATGTGTAGGAGGGGTGTACAGTGAGTGGTCATTGAAAATGTGTTCTGATATATGTTCTTCACAGAAAATGAGCCAAGGCCAATGAGTCTGAGTCTGAGTTTGAAAAAATAATTAATAGTATTATTTTTCTTTTGATAAAAAGTGAAAACGGGTCCCACAGACCAGAACACCATACAAGGGTTAAACGATAAAATCATTATTTTCAGTACAAAAATATTCAACTGTCGGTTTTATCAACGCAGAGTTCTAAGAACTTTACAGATCGGCTTTACAGTCGTGTATCTTATAGAGGAGACATTTTTAATACGAATCAGGTCAACTTTTATCTGAGATGAACAGACAAATTGTACTTATGAAAAGGGAGAGAGGAAGGAAAAAATATGTCGTAGGCTACTTCCCTGCGAGACATAGCCTACTCCAATCGTTATGGCTCTTTAAAGCTTGAGTTTAGAAATGAACCAAACACTTTTGTTTTCAATTGCCATGAGTCTCACTATGGTAATGAGCCCATTTTAAATAATTTCCTGTAAAACAGCATTCAATCTGACAAACATGACAAGCCTCCTAACAAGACCAAACCAGTATGCGTTTAGTGGGTAATAAATCAAAACCCAAATATCACTTGTAAATACGTTCCATTCATTTTCAGTATTGCTTGTTATGCAACTGAAAAAAATATTTTATTACATTATTAAATTAGAGATAACATGCCTCAGTTGGTAACAAAAAAATATCTGTTAAAGTCAAGTTAGTGACATAAATTGGAATTCATTTTCTCTTTCCAATCTGCGCCAGCAAGCGCGCGTTGTCGTCCGCCTTTGCGCGCAGGTTCTTGGCTTTGGCAATGTTGAAGAGGATGTTCATTATGTTGGTGGGGACATCGAGGGAAAGAGTGACCTGGCTGCGTCGGTCGCTCTTCGTACTATTACGGTACAGTTTACTTCTGAGCTGCGTCTGGCTCAAGTATCTGTATTTGGACGCGGGTATTGTCCTCCTTTCGCGTGGCTCCTCGGAGGAAAGCGAGTGCGCTGATTTGTACAGGAGTTTTAGACTGTCCAGCAGGGAATTTGCTGGTTGCCCGTTATCATTCGTCTCAGAGAACACTTCATTGTTGCAAAGAAAGTTGGACACGGGGTCGTACGTTGGTAAGCAGAGGCTGGAAACCGGTGCGCAAAGAAGTGCCAGAGCGAGGAGGGTCCGCGCGAGCCACATCGTTTTGCCCTGTTGAACGGAGGCGCATGAGAATACATACAAGGCAAGTACTTAAATAAGGCTTTTAGATTCATATTTTCTGCGTAATGATAACTTTATTAATACTTTTTGTAAGAAAGTTTGTATAAAAATTGTCCTATGCACCTATAATACGAAGTAAATGTTCAACTAAAAGTTAAAATTGTCATTTTGGACTAACTCTCATGTTGTTCCAAATCTCTACTAAGTTTTTTTTCTTTTGTGCAACACAAAATGTGGTGTTAACCTGTCGCAATTCACTTTAGCCTACATAATGCAATGGTGACAGAAGCTATCAGCCTCTAATATTCTTGTGTTCCATGAATAAAGTCACAGATTTGAAACAACCTCTGGGTAATTGTCACAAATGTTATTTTCCAGTAAATTATTCCCTTGAATCTAATGCAAAAGTACCTTACCTGCACTGTTTGAATTAGGAGAGTCTTCTGAAGTGAAGCACTGTTAGGTCAACCAGAACTTTTGGATCGTGAATCCAAAGTGTTATTAAAAAGGCAAGCAAGTCAACAACTCAGTGTCAACTTAATGTCGCATTGAATCATAAGAGTAATTTAGGGGAAATATTTCCCTGGCTGCTCATAATATTCGCTTGGACTGTTTGTCTATTGGATGTGCATTCATTTAGTATAAGCCCAATTACGCTGCAGTCGTACGCCAGCAATAACGTCATTTATTGGGATCCTCCCAGTAAAATGAGGCGGTGACTGAGGCGCTCCTGCACCCAAGGCGCGTTATCCGCCACCATATAGTCTACTTTGAGCTTAATATTTGAAGCCAGCCTGTTATTATATGAAATGATTTATTTGAGTTGTAAATTTCATCTGATTACTGTAGCCTATTAGCTGTAGATTAACCAACTCGATCTCACGAAAAAACTTAACTGTTTTGTGAGGTGGCAAGTTTTCGTGTGAATTTGTATGAAAGAGTGCGATTTTTCGTTAAGCTCTACCCCTAAACCTAACAGTCAGTGTGGCATAAGCAAAGCAGATCATAGGACAATTCATGAATGGGGTCTTTTTTATGAATTCTTACAAATTAGCCACCAATTTGGCATTGTGCCACTGCCAAATATCAGCTTGCTGTGAGATTGTGTTGGATTCATAGACTGTAAATAGCCTTTCTGTCAAAAGTGAAGCCAAAATGTCCAATACAATTGTTAAAATAAAATAAATACAATTGTTAAAATATGGTTTTAGAATTTGGCAGGCAAATTGAGAATGTACTGATTCATCCAATGGCATTCAGAACCATGGACAGCGCAGCACTTTATTTACATTGCATCTGTATTAAGCCATTTATAAGGGTCTGTTTTATTGTTTTCCCAGTTTTCAGGGTCATTGACCATATCTAATGTTTGTGTCCCTTTTTAGACCTCCCTGTGAGTTAATTGCTTTGCAGTTCATGCTTATAAGTTTAATGAGTTTTCTTTCCACTTCCCTTTAATGATTGATTGCTTTGCTGTTAAGGGCTCAGAAGTTTGGAGACTTCATTAACTATCACCTTTATACCTTGTAAACATTGTGCATTGGGCTGGACGATAATATATTTATTCCACATGACGTTAAAGGAAGCTCATGAAACCTTTAAAACTACAGGCTACATTTTAAAGCAGGTGTAAAGAGCATCTGTTCTCTGTAGTGTACACAATGAAGTTCACTCAGGGATCCCCTTAGACACACTGTAAAGGGCGTCCTGCCTTCTGACTTGTATACCACAGTCTTGAAATTGGACTACGGCCTGCTACACGGGCCCCCTGCTGCTGGGACATATGTAAAAAGTGAGAAACCTCGGGATGCAACAGGGAGCAGCTTGTTTGGGGGATTATATAAGACAGAACAGAGTGAATGTCAAAGCTGTTAGGACGGGAAGATATGGAGGGGTAAAAATAACGAGGAAGGATATGCATACATTCACAAATGTGCACAAATAAGCCACCCACACATGCAGCTAGTCTATGTGCTTCAAATACTCACACACACACACACACACACACACACACACACACACACCTTCTCCGCCTGCCCCCAGGAGACACCGTCCAGACACGACTCGACAAACATTTCTGAAGAAAAGCCAATATGGCAGCATTTATACACACCACAGGGCCAAGCTCAGAGAACACGGTCCAGAATCAGAGGTCACGATGTGAAAATGTTCTCACGCACACACACCCCAACCCACAGGGAACTATAAAGCTCATTCAAAAATATATTCATGTCATTGTTTTATTTGTCTCACAAAAACAGTCAGATTAAGAACATTTTACAAACAGAACCATTAGTGCAAAATGATAAACCTCAT
This sequence comes from Sinocyclocheilus anophthalmus, assembly GCA_018155175.1. NCBI lineage: Eukaryota > Metazoa > Chordata > Actinopteri > Cypriniformes > Cyprinidae > Sinocyclocheilus > Sinocyclocheilus anophthalmus. The sequence continues at coordinate 68,480 of JADLZN010008020.1, forward strand.
GGTGGACAGGTTATAAACACATATTCGGTTTTATTAATAGTGCATTTACTCTTAGAATCATGACCTTGGTTTATAAGCATCAAACTATTTATTTATTTTTTTAAATAAAAACATGGCATATTTGTAAGAAATAACTACAATAGTGCAACAATGTGTAGTACTGTAGAAGTAAAATGCAAACATGATGTAGTATAATTTTTTTTCTGCTATATAAAGCTGTTATAAACTAATATACATATAGGATGGCATCATGGCAATGTACAAAAATAGTATTTTTTTGTGAGCTAGAATTCAGTTTAACTGTTAAAAATAGCACATCTCTCCTCCTCAGGATCCAAAATCTGTAAATAGATAAGAAAATTGAATTAAAATAATTTTGATTAAAAAAAATTTCTTTAGCATCTTTCGAACAATCACCTCTGATCATTTATATTGGAACCTGAAGTCTGAATTCTGATTGGCTCTTTACCTCTCCTTCCCAGAATACATTGACTTTCACAGCCCTGTTTGGAGCTGAAGCGGTTCCTATTTCCTCCACAGCCACCATACACAAAGGGACGGCAGTCTCCTGAGACAGTGTAGTAGTACCAGAGCAGGACGTATTCAGTGCAGTGGCCCTCAGACATGGGTTCAAGGCACAGATCAGCGGCTAGGTCTGCATTTAATGGAGGCAGCATTATTTAATCAGTTTCAAGGGAGTATAGATTCATTCAAACTAAATTAATGTTTCAAAAAAATTTATTAAATCAATAAAATTATTAATAATTTAAAATATATAATATAATAATATAATCTAACAATGGTTCCACAGTGATGATTTGAATGTTATTTTTATCAGTGGATTAATTCTGCTCTTATCTGTCTGTTTCCGTTCCTTGTGTCTCATATTATGCTGTGGATGTGACAGAAATAGACTGTGGAAAAAAAAAAAGAAGTGCATGAAATAATCTTGGCCATGTCTAATGCGTTGCGCTTTTGGTGCCAGGACCATTACTGTGTACTTTTTGGACTACTTTCCCTGACATAAAACCAAAATTCCCATTGCAAACACTTTTTATTCAAGGACCAGGTTTAATTTGTGCAGAAAATCTGACTGTATCGCTTATGTGAGCAGTTTTTAGCTGTATTAACGGGTTAAAAGCACTTGGAGCAGCAGTCAGCAGAGGACGATGTTCTCCTCTTTTACTCCACACATACCTGAGTGGCGTTTGAGTGCACATCTCTTTTCTCTCTGCTCTCCATCTCCCTCAGTACTGGCTCCTGAGTGCAACAGAAAAGCTTATATTAGATTTAGATTTTTAATTTAAAGGAATAGTTTGCCCAAATTTGCTCATCCTCAAGCCATCCAACATGTAAATGAATTTAGGGTCCATATTTTGAGAAATGGAGCATTAACATCACTTGCTCACCATGGATCTCTGCATGAATGGTGCCGTCAGAATGGAGTCCAAACGCTGATAATCAATGTCACCCTAATCCACAAGTATCCACACACTCCAGTCCATCAGTTATGGAACATGAAAGGATATGTGTGTTTTTTTAACCAATCCACCCTGTAACACTTCCTCAATAGAGAAACGGATATTCTATTTTGTCCTTCTCACATCAAATCTACTGGACATTTGGTTTGGCCTTGGTAATGGTGTCTGCTTGGTTCCTGTTTCAGCAGCAAACTTTTTTTACGGGGAGCAAGCATATTATGGATAGATGCTCCATATTTTAGCCAGAACAACGGTTTGGCTATGCATCGCTTTTTGCTTCACAAGACATTAATTGGTGGACTAGAGTCACTTCTGGATTATTGTGATGTTTGTTTGTTTTTAGTCAGCGTTTGGCTCCCATTCTGTCTGCATGCACCCAACACCTTCACTCAGCAGAGATTCATTGTGAGCTGTAATTTCTCCAATCTTTTCTGAAAGAACACGTCATCTACATATTAGTTGGGCCTGAGGTTGGTTGACCTTTTAAGCATGTTTTCTATTCCTTTAACACCAAGTACATCAATATGCAGAGTCATTGCACAAACATAATCACATGTATGTGTTACAGGATAATATCTAGAAGTCATCCGGATGGGGTTTATTTCTTAATGATGGTATATTTTTCTGATATTACATAACTATTTACTGAATAAATTAAATAAACGGACATGAAATACTGATTTTAGTTGACATGAATAAATAAGAAGAAGACGCCTGATTAACCTTTGCAGATCTCCAAGCCACACACAGACACAGTAGTGGCATTATATCCTAAATGAATCATTGTTTTTGAATGAATTGGTTGAATGAATGATTCAATGACTCGGCCAGTTGTCACCACCTACTGTATGGCATAACAATGTATCATTGAGAAAGAGCCTCTAAAAATTCTCACTACTAATCAACTAACTGACTGTCTGCACCATGCAAACACAGACAGATAAAAAAAATAAAGTCCAGAACTAACTGTTGTATAATAAAGATCAATTGTTTGTGTAATGGAAACATTATCAGTCATCAGTGGTTTTCTTTTTCTTTATTACATTCTTTATTCTTTTTCCTTTATTTATTTTATGACGTACTTAATTGATGATGAGAACCAGTGTTGCTAGGACATGATTGCCTGAAAAGTCTATTCATTAATTATTTTTCTTCCATCCGAAGTGGACATCATATAATAATGTAGCCAACTAGATAACATGTACTATGTCTTTGTTCTTATTTTCATCATTGAAATTAACATCAGGCTCCAATGAGCAACTACTTTATGGTTGGTGCTAAAACAAATAAACAGATTTTTCTTTTTTTGAAATGTGACTCAGTTGCTTAAAATAACACAGAGAAGTAGACCATGCAGAACCTTTGCGTATGACTTTTGCGTGTGATTTCCTGTTTTCCATAAGGGAAAGAAAAACTGAATGGTGTTTATGCATGACTGAACTTATGCATAAAGATGCCAGATCAGGACTAATGTTCATAAGACCCAGCAGAAGTTCATATGAACATAAAACTGATTATATAAAACTACAGTTTCCCCATCCAAACCCCTCCAGGCCCGAGGACAAACTATAGGGATGATATCATAAGAGAGAAACCATGTTATAACATATTGGTTCAAAGCAGGAATATACCTACTTGTAACGTTGCCATATGCTAATGTTGGCTCAGACTCTGAAACAGCAGGATGAACTGAAGTGGTCTCGTCCTCTGACTCTTCATCCCACACTTTGGGGTGGGTGAGCAAGAACGGAGAGGCAGAATCTGTTCTTCTCTCTTCCCTTAGGATACTCTCTTCATCTGGATCATTGGTGTTCACCATCAGGAGTATTTCCTTTCCTTTAGTTAGAAATATGACCATGCTTTAGGCAAACGTCATTAGGCTAACATCATTAAGTCATTTAATTTCATTCAAATGGACAGTAATTCAATTATTTGATTCTTTTTTAAACCAGAGAAGTCATTACTTCAATAAAATTATTTTAAAAAGTCAATTTTTTTGTCAATTTAGTTTTCGTATTCATGAATGACTTCCGAACATGGAGTTCCTCACAGGTTTTCTTCGGTAAGAGAGACCATAAAAACACAACAGATGGTGGAACCCATTGGGTCATGAGGCCTTCACAACAGGGGCCTCCAAACACAAATACTGATAGACACAAATACACAAAAACACACACTTCTAACCACCCACGTACATGTGTTAATGAAGCTCTGTTATTCAGTCATAATTTCACTTCAATGGACTGCAGTACAGTGCACAACTGAATAGTTTTTTATGGAGGTAGAAGCCATATTTAATTGAACATGAACAGACAATCTATTCAGTGGGTTGTATTGTTGTATATCTTGACATTGTTTAGCTAACAGTCAGATCATATACAGTAAGACAGTATGCACTGCAAAAAATTATTTTGTTATTCAGTGTTTTTGTCTCGTTTCCATTAAATACTAAACATATCTGCTAATCAGAGACATTACTTCAGAAGCAAAATTACTTAAATATTAGGTCTTTTTTTCTTAAAAAAAAAAAAAAATCAAAATTAAGTTTTGATAAAGTTTATTCTTAAAAACATCTGTCAGTGGGATAAGAAAACTTAATCATCAGAGTGAAAACGTTGGGTATCTATCAAATATATTTATATAAAGATAATTATATGAATATAAATCATACATGTAATCTTTTCAACATTGATACTTTATGTGTAATATATGTCTATATAACATGTCAACTTAGTCTTTTTTTTTTGCAGTGTGTCTATGTCCTTGCAGTTTTGTTTTGTTTTCATTTGCGGTAAATTCAATATGAAGTCCCTAGTAAGGTCCATTGTGTGTTTAATATTTGCTCTTTGCAACTTGCATACCCACAAACTCACCACACTTCTCAACCACCTCCTTTGTCACAAGATCCTTCCTTCCTCCACCTTGACAAATGGGAAAAGTGATATTAATCTAGAAATCCGATCTGTAATCCCTAAGATATATACCCGTTTTTGGACCAAATAGGGCATTGTCATCATACACTGAGTCCAGTCTCCCCTTTTTCTCCTTTCATGCCTGAGGTTCCCACTTCCCCCTGCATAGAGGATATGTATAACTTTAGACTGAGTATGTTTGTGAATAGATTAAGTCCTGACTGAGTGGAAGATACAATTATTTGTGTGTAGATGCCTTATTACATCCAGGCCTCCGAGGCCAGGAATTCCAGGAGGTCCCCGTTGACAGGCCTTTCCTCTGCCTCTCCTTCCCTTCTCTCCCTGGGATAGATAAAACAATCAAATCAAACAATGCTGGACAGGTAATAATGCATAGAAGCTGCACATCACCACGAAACAATCACTAACCCTGGACCAATCAGCTTTGAGCTTGAGGCTACACATAACCAAACCAATGGTTTACTTTATTTTCAACTGAAATAAATATAAGTTTAAAAATATACTGGCTGTTTTAGTACAGAAAAGCACCAGAGTGATACTTTACAATAATGTTTAATTCATAAACTTTACTCACAGAAAATGCCTCATGTTTTAGGATTGTCTGCTGATTCTGTGCTGAAGTACAGCTCACCTTTACTAAAGAGACTCTGTGAGTGCAGCTTGCTGAACCCTCTCCATTCCTATCAACATCAAGAGATGCCTAATTGTGGCTAAAGGCGGCCTTAGCGCAGTGTTTAGTTTGATAGCTCAAATCTTCATCCCAGCAGAAATAGCTCCTACCCCCCGTCTCTCTATGTCTCTCTCATCCTGTCTTTCTTGGTTAATTAGGGCCTTGTCCTCCTCCACGGTTCCTCCACATGGGATTGAGTGAGATATGAAGATGGCCCTAATTACACTGGCTTGACTATTTATCCATCTATCTGTGAGGTCTGATGAATCACACAGAGGAATAATAAATTCAGCTCTATTATCATGTAGATATTATTGTCTAAGTGTAGGCAGGTTGGTCATACCTTTGGTCCCACTTCACCTTTAGGTCCAACCGGACCAGGCCGACCCAGAGCCCCATTAGTTCCTGGTGCACCAGGAGATCCCTTAAACCCAGTGAAACCTGGGAAACCAGTCGCACCCTGCAGAAGAATGGGTTAAATAAATTATTTTGAAATGATTATATTTGACAGGGAAAGATTATTTAAGAGTTCATCCAAAAGTGAAAATTCTGCGATCATGCCCTCATCTACATATTTTCAAATTTGACACGATGATGCAAGTATGGTTTTCTAATGTCTATTGTGACATGATGACGTTTTTATTTTGTATTATTTATCTATAGTACTAATATTTTGAATTTGCATTTTTTTTTTTGCATTTATTTACTTGCATCATTTATTTTATGCAAGTTTTGTTTTTATTTACAGTTGGTCATTTTTTTAGATGAAAAAAAATATATAGTTTAATTTTAGTTTCAATTTAATTCAGTTAAATTTTTGTTAATTTAAATTAACAAAAATGTTTTCAATAGTTTTTGTTTTTGTTAATGGTATAACCCTGCATGAAATGCAATTTAATATCTACATCTGAATGCAAGTCATTTGTAACAACATACATTTGGGTCTTGTCCTCACACAAATATAATATGACATCATTAGACTTTGAATATATGATTTTAGTTATATGGTCTATGTTTATGATACTTTTATGGTTTTAGTTTGTTTGGAGCTTCTGACTGAAATGTGCTTCTGTTGTATGGAAGAAATAGTGTGAATTTAAAAAAAAAACTCTTTATTTGTATTGCAGTTAAACTGGTTTAGAAGGATATGAAGATAAGTAAATGATGACTGAATTTGAATTTTTGGGTGAACTATTCCTTTTATTAAAAGATTTTGAAATAACACTGGTCCTATAATTTTTTACCTTCTCTCCTTTTTGTCCAGGAGCTCCATCAAGACCATTCAGACCACTATCACCTTTTTCTCCCTAAACATTAACAATAACAATTCATCTCATACTTGATGATGAGGTTATCAATATCTGTGTGTGTAAGTGACTCACCTTTCGTCCCGGGAGACCGTTAAGTCCTGGAATGCCAGGCCTGCCAGGGTCCCCAGAATCACCCTTGTGTTTTACGGTCAAAGGAAATGTTCTTAGTGGTTTATTTCATCCAATTTTCAATTTAAGATGAAAATGGATCAAAAATACCTGTTCTCCATCCAGTCCAGGACTCCCTATTCGACCAGGGAAACCTCTGAAGCCCTACAGAAAAATAAGTGTTGTGAAACAATGGTTACAGACAGATGAGAACACAAAAACTAAAGACAAGATTGACATTTCATACCTTTTCGCCTATAATTCCTGCATCTCCAGCTAAACCAGGCTCTCCTGTCTCACCCTGAACACACAAACCAATGAGTCAAGGTCCATGAATAGTGTGTTACTCAAAAAAATTTTTAATAAAATAAAAATGTAAAAAATAAAACAACTCACAGGAAAGTCGACTTAATTATTTAATCATTCATCTAAATAATGTAGTTAGTAAGAAAGGTTAATGGAACAGTGTTCTCCCTCTCAGGTACCACTGTTGCTCAGAGAAATTTCTTATTAATTAATATTTAATTCAGATGATTCATATTCTCACCTGATCTCCCTTTCGGCCCTGCAGGCCCACGTCTCCCTTATCACCTTTCTCACCATCCAATCCATGTTCTCCATTACGACCCTGTGACAAATCTCAGCCAATCAGTAATATTGAACAAAAGTTACAGCAGCAAAATGTCTAAAAGTATCAAAATCTCAAACATTTGTTTTGAAACTATTGCAACAAAGAGGAAATTGGCTACCTTTTCCCCATTGGCGCCTGGCTCCCCTGGATCTCCCTAAGAAAATAATTATACCTTCACTCCCAAAATGCATTTTCCATGATATAACATGCCATATAAAACAATAAAATCTATACTAAAAAATGCAGTTTCAAGCAATATAGTGCATACACTTCATAGTAGAGCTAATTTTGACCTTTTGTCCTACTGGACCACGTGCACCAAAAGGCCCCATGCCTCCTTTAGTACCAGCTTCTCCCTTCAGCCCCTGAAAATACATGAAACAAGTGTTATAAATTCACTTTTTATGGTCCAAGTACATGAATCTCTACAGGTATAGAAAAACAGTTTAGAAAATACCTTTGCACCAGGTGGACCATCTTCACCCTTCTCTCCTTTATCTCCATCAAATCCTGGAAGCCCACGTTCACCCTGCCATGTAAAATTCAGACATACCTTGGTCTGTATCTGTCATTTATACTAAAAAACAACTAAAAACTCGCATAGTCAAGTATGGCCTTTGTGGGAAAAATTATAGTGAAATGACAAATTAAAATAGAAAAATATCTCACTGGCTCTCCTTTCAGACCCTTATATCCTCTGGGTCCTGGCATGGAGAGAGGACTACCCTACAAAACCAGGAAACCAATATGGTAGTTGGTGAAAGAATCAAAATAAACACGATGCTGTTATCCAATCTACACTTATGCTGTCCTTACCTTGTCTCCTCTGTGACCAGTCACACCTTTGTCACCCTGTCAGTCAAAAAGTTTTGTCTTTATTAATTTTGTCTGGGGTATATTCTAAACAATAGAGACTCAACTGATATGTCAGACGGGCTGTTAAATGTTTCTAGGGATGTAAGTGGTATTGTTTTGACACTACAAATGTTCACTGTATGTGAGTCTGTCATACAGTTATGCTGAAGAAAATAAAACCAATATCACTCACAACTGACGCAGATTGTGACGTTAGTGCAAGTGTGTGTGTCAAAAGAAAGTGCTGTTCACAGCAGAGTTTCTTTAGCAGAGAAAGACTTGACGAGAAGGCACTGGCAAGTCAATACAGAGAGAAGAGAGGCTCTGTGAGCACAGCAGTGCTGTCAAAGCTGCCTATAAGTCTTTGAGCTACAGAAAATAACCCTGGCAGAGTAGGCTTGGATATTAATATTTAAAGCTTTTCTACCTTCTGAACTTGTTTCGAATTTCAAATTTCAAACTGAGGTGGGTTAAAAATAGACACTCACCTTTTCTCCTTTCATACCTGTCATGCCTTTAGGACCCTTAATTAAAGAGAAAGGTCACGAGATGTTAACACATTGTACAGAATCACAAAATCTAACTTTCTTAATACAGTCTATATTGACATGTTCAATATTGATCACTGCATGGATGAAGTGAAGCTTTTTGAATCTATGTACATTTATGCTTTTAGCTGATGCTTTTATTCAAAGTACCTTAAAAATGTGAAAAAAAAGCCGAGCTAAGAAAGAAATAATCTAAAATGTGATAAGAAATGATATAAAATATGAGATAAAGTAATTGTTACAAAATCACTTGCAGGATAATGCAGAAAGTTTTGCCAGGTATTGAGTATCAAATGCTATATTATCAATATTCTATTTAGCAATCATATGTTTTCTTTCTAAAAATACCAACATTTATTGGATACATTTCTCTTACTACCAAGATGGTAACCAGATTACATTTCTATTCACTAAACCATCGATACAGTACACTGTCTTTTGCACCATGTTACGTAAACAATTAACAAATCAATCTATAGAACGAATAAATACAGCAAGACAAATAAATAAATATAGAATGAATGAATGAAAAAAGAAATTCAAAGTAATCAAATTAAACACAAAACAAAACTAAATAAAACTAAATAAAACAAAATAAAATATTTGAGGGATGCTATAGTGACATTTGAGGGATTTGAGAAGTGCTATAGTGTCTGCCCATGAGTTGGTATCACACGGGACTTACCATGAGACCTAGAGGCCCATTGGCACCGACAGTGCCTTTGACTCCCTTGTAATATTGAGAAAGAGTTGTTAAAAGCATTTAACACAAAATTAGCAGCAAATAACACAGAGAGAGAACAAAAAAACATGCCACTGTTTCAACACTAGGGGCCAAATTTACTAACAGCTGGCACCAGTACAAACTTTTGGCATCACTAAAGGCATGCAGTGAAAAATTAGCGGTAATGGCATGGTAATTTTTGCAGGTGACCTTATTGCATATGCATTTGTAGGAGTTTCCTTTCAAATGCAACCTTCATAGGAGGAGAGCATTTTAAGTAAATAATGCAATGTGATTTAGTAAGGTTTGCAGTGGTCAATTTATTATTTACTATTTAACACCGCAAAAACAAGCATGTCTTAACTTATTTTGTGCTTAACATGGCTATGATAGTTGCTAATTTGGTCTTGATAGATTGTGCTGGTCATTATGGAAGTGAGCTGTCTGCGTCTGTCTTCTTTCAATTGCACAATGTCAATACATCTTTTGCAGATCTTTCATCTACCATCAGCACTTTCATGGGATTGCGGTCTCACACAAATTGGCCCTGTTTAGTAAATCTGGCCCATGGTTTTAGAATTCATAATTTAATAACTTCAGCAAACAAACTAATATGCTATTACAGAAAAAAAAATGGTAACACTTTATTTCGATAGTCCACTTTTAGACATTCTATTAACAGTAAGTAACTTTGCAACTACATGTCAACTAGCAGTTAATAGAGTATTAGTAGACTGTCTGCTTAATATCTTCTAACACTTTCTTTGTCAACTTATTCTACTAACCCTAAACCTACCCTAACAGTCTACTCTGAGAGTTAGTAGACATGTAGTTGCAAATGAATGATAATTAGTTGACATGTAGTTGACATGTAGTTACAAAGTTACTTATAGTTAGTAGAATGTCTAAAGTGGACTATCGAAATAAAGTGTAACCAAAAAAATTATACCTACAATCTGAAAGAGCAATTATCATAATATTACCCTGCGACCTGGGAGTCCAGGAATTCCTCTGTCTCCTGGTTCTCCTGGGATACTGTCTCCCTAGTGATAGCAGATGAAATGTTTCATGCATGTGTACATTTATGTTGTGGGGCATTTCAACGTAACCTGGTATCATTGAGCATAAACATTACATGCAATGACTTACCTTTTCACCATTAACCCCAGAGGGGCCATGAGGACCCTGTAAAAAGAACAGCAAGTTCTCAGTTTATTCTAGTTTTTCACTTTTCCCTCCAGAGTAAATGTAGTAAAATATAGAGTAAAATTCAGAAGCGGTACCTGCTGTCCAGGAGGACCAATTGCACCTGGAGTACCAGGTGAGCCATTCTTCCCTCGTCTCCCTCTATCACCCTTTAAAAGCAGGCAAACAAATGAAAAAGTCATTCATCCAAGTTCATTTTTTGTGTTTAAATCAACAAAGTCATTCAATAAGGTAACTACTCAACATTGAGAATGGGCTGACATTACCTTTCTACCTGGCTCTCCAGGGTCACCAGGCTGACCTCTGTGACCTGGTGACCCCGGGATGCCAGGGTTGCCACGAATACCCTGAATGCCCTGTGCTCCAGGTGGTCCTGGTTCTCCAGGCTCGCCCTAAGTACATAACATTCAAATGTTTGTTAGTTAAGCAATCTCTATTATTAACTGTGTTTGGGTTTATGTTGGTATCCTCTCCTTTTTTGGATTGTACTTTATGGGAAGTTAAATTCACAGCATTGATAACGTACACAGCTTAATCAATCACCTTTTGTCCTGGTGGACCGGCCTGACCAATGGGCCCACGGTGACCAGTTCCAGGTTCTCCCTAAAAAAAAAAGAACACACAAACAGATCAAAGGAGGCTAAAGAAATATGGGATAAACAGTTATTGACACCAAGTTGAAAATGAGTGTACCTTCTGGCCTTTTTCACCAATCTCCCCCTGCGCAAATTCACAAGTGATCAGCCACTAACAAACACAGTTTTTACAAGGCAAATAACAAAGAGAGTTTGGAAGTTCCCCATAAGCACTACAATATTAATAAAGACATTGAATCCATTTCAGGAACGGAGGAGTAAAAATAAAGCTCTGGGGCATCAAAGCAAGCGGAAGAGCACTGCTGAAATCCCACCCGGTTTGATTGACAGTAATAATTCCCTAACATTGTGAATGAGGAGGCGGGGATGTCGTATGTGTGGGCGAGCTGCAGTCCCATCAGAAAGCAGGAATGATTATCTAACAGACTTTGGTTTGGGAACACACAGAGCTCAGACACTAATAAGAGCTGACGAGAACATTGCTCAGGATGGGACTATCATGCTTTATTAGTAAGAACAGATCGTTCCGACATATAATGAAAAAGATTGCCGAACCTTAGGGCCTGGTTTTCCATTTTCACCTGGAGGTCCCTGTACAAGAAAGGAAAAATGCACATACAAAGCACAATTTATTTACAGATATACATAATAAGACTGCACTGAAAATCTGGGATTAAAAATGTAATAGAAAATGAAAATAAGCATGGAATAGGTTTTTAAATGTGTATATCATAATTAAAGAAGGTTCTCCTATGGTTCAATCAAAATAGTCTAAAAAGTCTAGAATAAAAATCTGTGACTTACCATCATATGGAAATAAAAATTGAATGATAATATAATATAATATAATAATTATTACTATAATAATTAATCAATTATTATAGATAACATTTATAATTGTGGATATGTTGACTATTGGGAAACCGATAGACTTTAAATCTCATACTTACTTTAAGGTAATCACAGTGGGAAATACGGGGCCCCATGTCTTCTTCTCGGTCTGTCTCTCCCTTCCTCTCTCTCTCCATCTTCTCTCTTTGTCTCTCCCATTCCATTCTTTGTCTTTGTAACTGTCTCTCTCTCTCCTCCTTTTCTTCTTGCTCCATCTCTGTCTCTCTCTCGAGCTCTCTCTCCCTTTCCAGTTCTTCTTCTCTTTCTTGTTCCAGTTCCATCCTTTCTTTTTCCATCTCCTGTCTCTCTCTCTCCCTCTCTAGCTCAAATTCTTCCTCTATCTCCTCGCTGCCAGTCTCCTCTTCACCATCACCTGAACTGTATTCCTTGGTCTCAGTCACACCATCCTCTTCCTCCATGTCCAACTGTGCCTCAGTTGTCTTTTCCTCTTCAATAATCCTTTCTTTGTTCTCAAGATAGACTTCATCTTCTCTCTCCCCCTGTTCTTCCCCCTCTCTTTCCCCGTACATCTCTGTCACAGTCTCAGGGTCTTTGTTTTCTTGCTTCATTTTCTACAAGAGTGACAGAAATATCAAGTGTGAGTATTTTTTATTGTGGTTGTATCTCTTTCCAAAGCATTGTTGAGTTGACTTCATAAATGTAATTATTTTAAAGGAATAGTTCACCCCAAAATGAAAATTAGCTGCGTTTAGATTATTGATTGTTTTTGATTCACTGTTTTTCACTTCACAAGACATTAATTAATGGACTGGAGTCATGTGGATTACTTGTGGATAATTATAATGTTTTTATCAGCTGTTTGGACTCTCCTTCTGACGGCACCCATTCACTGCAGAGGATCCATTGGTGAGCAAGTGATGCAATGCAAAATTTCTTCAAATCTGTTCAGATGAAGAAACAAACTCATCTACATCTTGGATGGCCTGAGGGTGAGTACATTTTCAGTTTTGGGTCAACTATTCTTTTAAGTTCTATGGATTCCTCATTTTTTAGGTAGATTAAATTCACTCACATTTAGCTTCTTTTTGCCTTGTGCACCTGAGGTAGACCGCTAAAAGAAGATGCAATAACAAAATTTCACTTTTTTCCCTCCATTACATCATGCAATCACATCTGCAGCTCTCTAAGATGAGCTTATTCAATCATAAGCACTAAATATGTCGCTGTAATTCAATTTTCATCACCTTAGATCCTTGTTTGTAACGGTTTTGTCCTCCTGGTGTTCCAGGCATGTAGGCCTGCAGAAGACACACGTGGCCTTATTAAGATGCTTATTCTATGTGCAAATAAAATTCTACTGTCAAAACATTAGTTGGACAGTTATGAACAAAATTTTACCATGAACTCAGATGAAGGAGCACTTCTCTTCACTTTAGATCTTGCCTTTTCCAGGCTGCTATTGTGGGACAAGCTCACCTGTTTATACCCAAACAGTCTTATAAACAGGAGTTTCATGTACATTTACATTATCACTGCTTTACTGAACTAAAGTGTTAAATCAATCATTTTAATAGGCACCAAAACCTTATAATGTACAGATATGAAAAAAAAATATGTCATTTTGAGATTTGCTAAAGATCGCATTAAACAGTGTTATTATATTACTAGTTTTTTATTAACTGGTAACACTTGATAGCAGTATATCCGCTTCACGTCGTGCCTAACAACACACCCCTTAGCTGTTATAAATTCACTGTAAACCACGGCTTCTTGGGGCTTATTGCTTTATTAAATGATACTGATTAATTCAAATATTTAATATTGTTCAATAATTGATATGGTACCAATTTATATTATCAATATAATTTAAAAATATCTTGAAACAAACATGATTGTGAAAGAATTAAACACACATAACACAATAAAGACTCAGAAACAGGTTAAGACTGGTTTAGGAAGAACACATTTACTGACAGACATGCACAAACAGATTAAATATGAAAGAAAAGCAATATGCCATTGAATTTCACCAGTGAAAACAGGTAGCACATTATGTTACCCCAAATGAAAAAGTAAATATGCAGACACACAAAATACAATCTTTTTTTCAGTCTTATTAATAAATAAGGAACTGATGAACAAATCGATGTTGAATGAGCTGTCAGGGCAAATGATTTGATTCTCTATAAAAAAACAACTTAGAATAATGTCACGAACCATTCATGAGTGTTTTGTGTTGTCACTTTTATATGGATTTTTGATGATTTAGCTTGTATTTGTTCAGTAAGTGTAAAAACAGCACATTACAAGATCTGTTCTTTATGTTTATACTGGGCTGATCTCTCCTCAAAGAGTGCTGGAGGTTCTTCTCAATCTATCAAAGGCACTGCAGCATACTGAACGCTAGTCGTGGTGGAGGCAGCATGGACGAAAGACATCATTCCCAAAGTAATGCCGGCCAGTCAGATCCTCCCCCTCTTTTACCCTTCACAGTTTCTACACACTTGAATGTCTCTCTTACAGAGTTTAGGGGAGCTCCTGTGTTAAGAAAATAAATATATTAAAGAAAACCTGTAGCTGATCTGTAAGAGCGACTATGAAGAACGTTTAATGTGTCATTCTGCTTTGCAAGTGCACAAACCAGAGGAATCATGACTGAAAATCAAGTGCAGTGCATGCTGGGATGCCAGTGTGTTACTTTTTATATTCTTGACATTTATACACTGAAGTTGGCTGTTTAAAATGCATTTGAACATTGTTTGCACTGGTGAAATTCACTGATGAAGTGAAGGCAATTATTTTGTCATGCAATAAAAAATTCAATTAAAAGACATTTTACAAAACAGATGCCAATTAAATGATTCAAACGATTTAATTAATCAGTTGCAATAAGCTAAAATACCACCAGACTGCTTAAAAGAGGATTTCAAAGCTCTAGTGAGTTTCATGCTCAACCTTTTTTTTTTTTTTCAAGCCAACAGCAAGTCTTGGCAAAAGAGGTGGAAGCCAGAAAGCAAAATCACAGACAAACTTTTACCTCCTCTCCAGTTTGTGTTGTAATTAGCACTGATATTAATGGGGTTTCACGGCGGCTTCTGTAAAAACACAATAAAATTCAGTTCATGTGTATTAATGCAGAACTGTAAACTGCTGAAACTAACACGGGTTCGAATACCGCCGTGACTTTTGATGACAGCAGGGGACTCACTGTTGTTGTGTGAACCATCTGAAGACACATCGAGAGGACATGTTAAAGTTAGCAAAAAAGAAATTATGAATGATTAAAAAAAAACTGTTCAAAAATTTGGATCAGTAAAAGATTTTTAAAAGAAATTAATCATTTTATGATTAAAAAATGATTAGAAATGCTAATCTTTTGAACATTTCATTCAAAGAATCCTAATTAAAAATATACCTATGTTTTCACAAAAAATATTAAGCGCACAAGGTTCAACACTGATAATAATGTTTCCTGAGAACCAAATCAGCATATTATAATTATTTCTGAAGGACACTGAAGGACTGGAGTAATGGCTGAATATTGACCTTAAGAGCGACCTGAAGCATTTTTAATGTTACCATTCTAATGCACAACCAGAGGAATCATGACTGAAATCAAGTGCAGTGCATGCTGGGATTGGTGCCAGTGTGTTACTTCACGATGAGTTTCATTAGTATTTTCCTGTTCTTGAAAACATCACTGAGATATACACTGATGTTGACTGTTTAAAATGAATTTGAACTTGCGCAAAATATTGTTTGCACTGGTGAAATTCATGATAAACGGCAAATATTTGTCATGCAAACAAATTTTTGAATAATTTAGCTAAAGAATCACAGACATGAAGGACTGGAAGTAATTGAAGTAATGACTGCCGATGCCATCACAGAAATAAATTACATTTTGAAATATAGTAAAATAGAAATCAGTTATTATAATATTTTACAATAAAAATGCAGCTTTGGTAAGCATAACCTTTTTTTTTCAAAAACATCAAAAAGTCTTATCAACTCCAAACTGTTGGTAGTGTATATTCTTACCAGTGTAATCTCCTCTGGAGACTGTGTAATCGGAGAAGTTGTTTCATCCTGTGTAAATGTTACATTTTTTTGAATAGCATTTATAGCATCTTACTAAACATAACCATTTAAAATTATTAGTAATATTAAAAAGAAAGGTTTACACTCTTACCTCATTTTCTTGTGTGTATATAGCAGTTGTTGCTGAGTATTTTACCTGAGGACAAAAACAAGAGTTCCAACAGAAAAAACAACAACTTCAGCTCAGTGCTATAATATATTGTACAACCATATTGTACCATATTGTATTGTACCTCCTCCCCTTCGCCCTCCTCCTCTCGAGAGGGAAAGGGCTCTTCTGTGGGCAGCTCGTCCTAACATGATACAAACAAAACATTCAAAAATCGATGCAAAAAGTTCATGAAAAAAATGGCTTCAGTGTGTAAAAAATTCCCTAAACTGAAAGCAAGTGATGAGAGATTATAAGAAGAATTACTCAACATTAATTAGAAACTTTGTGATTACTGTTTCTTCTTTTGGCTGTGGAGTGGGAGTACTATATTAAGGCCCTGTTAAGTGTGACGTGAACGATGTGATTGGACTCTCCGGTGTGGGTGTGAGGGAGGGAGATATGACGTAAACTCAGGTGATTAGCGTAGGTTGACATGTCGGTTCTCATTCAGTTCATTATAAATGTGTCAACACATTATAGACATAATCTGATTATGAATCACATCGGTGTATTTGCCATCATACATTAAATTTCACAGTAGGATCATGTGACAGACTTACCTCATATTCATATTCCTCATCGTCATATGATGCGTCCTCAACCTCCTCTTCCATGTTGTCTTGATCTTCCTGTAATTTACAGTGGTAAGAAAAATTATTTCTGCCTTCTAATGATCAAGCATTATTAGACAGAAGCTAAAAAGATTTGTTTTGACACTAATGTTTCCACAGAGAACAAACACACATGTAAAAGTGTCAGTGAGAATAGATTGAAAACACATTAGAGACATGATTTACAGACTAAAATAAATAACAATATTAGTAAACTTGATTTATGGAGAATTTTAAGTGGTTATAATTCACCCAAAATTACAATTCCATTAAAGTCATACAGGCTGAAGGTGAGAAAATGGTGACAGAATATTCATTCATTCTTTGTACTTTTAGTGGGAGTATAATGACTGTGATTAATGAAATCTGCAGCATATTCGTTGGATTAATTATACATTATGATTCTGGGTAAAAACAGGTGCATTTAAGGTTTGTTTATAAATCATTTAGGGTTTATGCTTTTTTTGTATGAAGTACTTAGGCATCTTTAGACAAGTCTATAATAACTCTAGTACATCAGAATATTTAAGTAATCACACAAATAAAGTTCAATGTAATAGTCAAAAAGTTCACATTTAGTCACTATTAAGCTCCCTTGAATATGAATGATGTGTGAATGTCAGGTTAGGTGCGATGATGAAACATTTACCAAACGTTTCCTTTGTCGTTTTTGACGTCCTTTATTTCCTTTGCCCTGGTTGAGAGTTTAGCAGTTGAGAAGCATCATAATTTATGAGAAGGCTTTAAATAACACTCATTAGAAATATTTAGAGACATTTAGGAAGTTAGTGGCCATGACATTTAATGACATTTAATATTTAATTGTAATGTTCAGTTCTAATTATGTCTGGTTAGGTTTTTATTATTACTGCACAGATTTAAATTTTCACCAGGATTAAGACATTTGTCTATTTAATAGCCAAAACCAGTTTATGGCTAATTTGACTCTTTATTAATTGATATTCTGTTAATTTACAGTAAGTACAACACAGAACCGAGACTGAAACTCATCTATATAACAGAGCGAGATCAGTGTACCTTTCCCTTCTCTCTGCTTTTCTTCTTCTCTCCAGATGTTTTCTTCCCCGTGTCCTCGTGGCTGTGGAAAACTGTCTCCATACTTACCTCTACCTTCCCAGAGACCAACTGTGAAAAAGGTTTTATTTTTTTTAAACTTGTTTTTAAAGTAGCCAATAAATGGAATTACGTTCAAATGAATCTGAAAAAAGACAAGTGATGCGGTGAAGTTTTGAATTTTTCTATATAAACTACATTAAAAACACACTTTAATGAGTTCAATACAATAAATAACATTAAATATCACTAGTAAGCATACCCTCTCAGAGGAAGTGTTGGTTTGGAGAAATTTCAAAGGTGTAACATCACTGAAGTTGGTCTCCACAAGTTTCTTTTCTTCAACATCTACCAACTTGTCTTTGGTTTGACTCTGGTTGGCCTTTTTGTGAATAGTAGAGATGTTCGAAAGGATAGGACCCACTTCTTTTTCTACAACAGGCTTCTTAAAATACAAGACAAGGCACCAAAGCCACATTAAAAAACAATGGCAACTGTATTGCTTGCATTAAATGTAGATAACACTATATCAGAACAAATCAGTCAAGTATATCTGAAAATAACTGAATAAAGTATGTTGATGTTTGGTTACAAATGGATTATGAATAATGGTGCTGTAATTACTGATACAGGAATGAATGCATGCTTACAGGACTGGGCTCAGGCATCTGCCCCTCTTCAAGATCAGTCTCTTCCTCAGCCAAATCTGTATCAGGTAATGACTCTTGTGGGTGACTGTACTTTACTGAGCTCTGTGGATTAGAAAGAGGAGCAAGAACATTATTGCTAATAGTGGGTATTTATCATAAACAGAAAAAAAAACCCATAAAACTCACGGTGTATTCAGTGATGACGTTTGAGTCCGGCTCCTGTCTGTCTCCTTTCACTCTTCTGCTGGTGCTGATCTCATGAAGAAGCTCCTCCATTCCATCCTGAAGCAGCCTGTCAATCAAGGCCTTCAGCAGCGAGAGCTATGAAAGTGTGTTTTTTTTATTGTAAATTTTTATTGTGGTAATATGTTTTATTGTAGTGTAACATCAATGCAATTCAAATTTGTTACAATACATATAAATATAGAATTCATATGAGATGACAATAAAATGGTTAGTAATGTAGCAATGACTTTTATAAACAAGCAAAAAGCTCTTGTACACAGTTCACACTATATCCTGATGGTAAATTTAAAATTATTTTATGATTTTCATTTGTTAGTGAGTACATTTTCATTTCAAAACAAAAAAAGTCATTTAAATTATGTTATGGATGTAATGGATGCAGCCTTAATTGTGAATTTTGCCATTATCATGTTCCAAATATATTTATATTTATAAAGTGTGTTTTAGTATTAATATGAAATATTAACATTTCATATGAATAAAAATAGTGCATGTAACTAATATTAAATATTAAAGCTCAATATCTAAGCAAAATTGAAGTGAAAGTTAATCTTTTTATGTTTTTTAACATTCAGAATTCTGATATCAGAAAAAATATATAGTCATTCAATTTGGCTTCAAATATTTAAATAAATAAAACCTTTCATTCAAGTCATTCCATTGCATAGTGTTGCCTGAAGGATACAAAGTAACCCTCCTCCTCATTTAAAAAAATAATCATGTCAGTTTTAAGTAAGAAAATCAAACATTATGCCTTCAGAACTCCTGCTGGGTTAACACAAACTTTTAAAAAACACAGCACACTTACTTTAATACCATATGAATCAAACAAGCCTTCAATGTCCTGAAATAGAACATAACAATATGTTTACACCACCAAAGATCAATTTTGTAATGAAGTAAATTATGTATAGGCATTGAGTAACCATGCAAACCTTCATTTCAACAGCTCTCCCCGGTGGGCCAGCATCACCCTGTTAAATAATACAGTGCCAACTATCATTGCTTCTGCACCATAGATTTATGGAGATATCTTGTGCAGTCAATAAGATGTAGAAAGCTTTGATACCTTCTCTCCTTTCAACCCCATGTCTCCTTTCTCTCCCTGCCAACCAAAGGAGAAAAATTACATATCGTCTGAGAAGCGTTTAATTTCTTCAAGGATTTTTGGTTAGCTATACTTTACCTTCATCCCAGGAGGACCCTACAAACACAGAAACATACATACACGCACATAAGAACTGAAAGTCAGTGCAATATAAATGCATGAAAAACATGAAAGCCCAGCCTTTTTATGTTGATTATTTGAAAAGAAGCTTGTATTCACAATGCTATCAAAATGACACTCACCACCGCACCCGGGGGTCCCATTGGTATGGGAAATGCCTTTTTAATGTCCTCAATCGACATACCCTGAGAACAAACACAAATGTAATTTAACAACAGTCATGGTTGCAAGTAAAGTTTGTCTAAGCTCAAAAAACAAAGAAAAAATAATTACATCTTGGAGGACAATGGGAGGACCTGGCAAGCCTGGAGATCCTGGCTCTCCTTTTTGACCTTCATTTCCCTAAGCAGTTAAAATGGCAAAAATAAAGAATAATGGGCATAATGGATATAAACAAACCATTTGATTGTACCATAGTTAAAATTGCATTTAAAGAAAGTATTGTTGCATTATGATGTGTCTGATTTTGGATTATCTTACATTTGCACCAGGTTCACCTTTTTCACCCTATGCATTAAAATAAGAAACTATGTTAGCCAAGTAGATTTCAGCTGAAAGGAATAGTTTAATTTAAAAAAATTATCCAAATTTACTCATCTGTAGGCCATACATGTATTTGTTTCTTTATCTGAACAGATTTGTAGAAATTTAGCATTACATCACTTGCTCACCAATGTATACTCTGCAGTGAATGGGTGCCGTCAGAATGAGCTGATTAAAAATTGCAATAATCCACAAGCAATCCACATGACTTCAATTAACGCCTTGTGAAGTGAAAAGCTAAAATATTAGTCTTCTATCCATAATATTGCTTTCTCCAGTGAAAAAGTTGTCTTGTCTGAATCAGGAGAGAAATATGGGCAGATCAAGCACTGTTTACAAGTGAAAACAGTCCAAAACAGTTTTACACAAATATGAATATGGATTTTGATGTGAGAGAACAACACGGGAAAAAGGACTTTTTCAAGAATTATTATGGTCTGGTATATAAATAATAATGGATTTAATAAACATTCAGCTTTTGCAGAGGATCCACTGGTGACAAAGTGATGTAATGTTAAATTTCACAAAATCTGTTCTGATGAAGAAACACAAACTCATCTACATCTTGGATGGCCTGAGGGTGAGTAAATTTTGATCAGATTTTCATTTGTGGGTGAACTAAACTTTTAAATATAATAGATTTGTAGTTCATATAAGTCTGTTGTCCCACCTTTGTCCCATCATCACCCTTTGGTCCTTGATCTCCCTGGAGAAAAAAAAACAGTGGTTTGGTTTTTATAAAAAGTTCAAAAGCATTTAGAACTACAATAATATATTAAACTTACATCTTTTCCAGCTGCTCCACGTTTCCCATCAACACCAGGTTTACCCTACAAGAGAAGAGAACAGAAGTTAGGAAAAAGGAAGAAATTATAGAGATTTTATGGTTTATATCTGCTGTAAATGTTACTATACTCACAGGTGTCCCAGGTAAACCAGGCATACCAGTAATCCCAGCACGTCCAGGATCTCCTTTCTCACCTGTCTGTTAAACACAAACACACACACACGAATGCACATAAAACCCTGAAAAGTGCAGCATTAACTCCAGCCACTCTAATTATGATAATAATCTGTCCTTCAAGAACTAAACATAACCTTTAGGAAAGTGCATATAATTGTTGGATTTTTAAAACATATTTTAGTTGTAAATTCTTTTATTTTCACCTGACATTAAGCTAAATCATAAATCAAAGGTGTTCTACAGACTCATTAGCAGACATCGTGTAGACATTTGATGCACTTTAAGAATGTTCACCGGTCACACACCCTGCAATTCAGTTAATGTCACTGAAATTTAAATCATGAATCATATGCTAAATTATCACAAAATAGCTTTTATTAGGTCTACTCACTGGACTTGGGTCCCCTTTCTGTCCTGGTTCACCCTGTGTACACACAAAAACACTGAAAATTATAACTTAAAACAATTACAATAGCACATATGAAGAGAATGATTAGCTATCACCATAATTTAGAAAAGTTCTACAGATTAAAATTTAAACAAAATAGTCAAACCTTAGATCCAGGCCTTCCTGGTAAACCATCCACACCATCTCTTCCTTTACTAGATCCAGGCTAGAAGAGAAAGAAAACTGAGCTACATTATATAATATATAATGTGTTTAAGTTTTCTTCCAATTATTAAAAGGCATGTCATCTGAACACTGACAAAAATATGCACACAAAAAAAATATTCTCAAATTAATAAAGGTGGACATGACTTTATAGTGGCTCACCAGTGAATTCCCAGGAGGTCCTGGTTTACCTTCAGGACCCTAAGGGAGAATAAAACACCCAGATCATTCTGTTGTCTATATATATATTATATATATATATACACACACACACAATATATATATATATATATATACTGAACAAAATTATAAATGCAAAACTTTTGCTTTTGCCCCCATTTTTCACGAGCTGAACTCAAAAATCTAAGACTTTTTCTATCTACACAAAAGGACTATTTCTCTCAAATACTGTTCACAAATATGTCTAAATCTGTGTTATTGAGCACTTTTCCTTTGCCGAGATAATCCATCCACCTCACAGGTGTGGCATATCAAGATGCTGATTAGACAGCATGATTATTGCACAGGTGTGCCTTAGGCTGGCCACAATAAAAGGCCACTCTAAAATGTGCAGTTTTATCACACAGCACACAGCACAGATGTCACAAGTTTTGAGGGAGAGTGCAATTGGCATGCTGAATGCAGGAATGTCAACCAGAGCTGTTGCCCATGAATTGAAAGTTAATTTCTCTACCATAAGCCGTCTACAAAGGCATTTCAGAGAATTTGGCAGAACATCCAACCGACCTCACAACCGCAGACAACGTGTAACCACACCAGCCCAGAACCTCCACATCCAGCATCTTCAACTCCAAGATCTTCTGAGACCAGCCACACGGACAGCTGCTGCAACAATCGGTTTGCAAAACCAAAGAATTTCTGCACAAACTGTCAGAAACAGTCTCAGGGAAGCTCATCTGCATGCTCGTCGTCCTCATTGGGGTCTCGACCTGACTGCAGTTCGTAACCGACTTGAGTGGGCAAATGCTCACATTCGATGGCGTCTGGCACTTTGGAGAGATGTTCTCTTCACGGATGAATCTTGGATTTCACTGTACAGTGCAGATGGCAGACAGCGTGTATGGCGTCGTGTGGGTGAGCGGTGTGCTGATGTCAACGTTGTGGATC
Organism: Sinocyclocheilus anophthalmus; assembly: GCA_018155175.1. Classification (NCBI taxonomy): domain Eukaryota; kingdom Metazoa; phylum Chordata; class Actinopteri; order Cypriniformes; family Cyprinidae; genus Sinocyclocheilus; species Sinocyclocheilus anophthalmus. The sequence goes on from JADLZN010008020.1 coordinate 91,703, forward strand.
GAGTGGCTCATGGTGGCGGTGGGGTTATGGTATGTGCAGGTGTATGTTATGGACAACGAACACGGGTGTATTTTATTGATGGCATTTTGAATGCACAGAGATACCGTGACGAGATCCTGAGGCCCATTGTTGTGCCATTCATCCACGACCATCACCTCATGTTGCAGCATGATAATGCACGGCCCCATGTTGCAAAGATCTGTACACAATTCCTGATAGCTGAAAACATCCTAGTTCTTGCATGGCCAGCATACTCACCAGACATGTCACCCATTGAGCATGTTTGGGATGCTCTGGATCGGCATATACGACAGCGTGTTCCAGTTCCTGCCAATATCCAGCAACTTCGCACAGCCATTGAAGAGGAGTGGACCAACAATCCACAGGCCATAATCAACAACCTGATCAACTAGCGAAGGAGATATGTTGCACTGCGTGAGGCAAATGGTGGTCACACCAGATACTGACTGGTTTTCGGACCCCCCCAATACAGTAAAACTGCACAATTTAGAGTGGCCTTTTATTGTGGCCAGCCTAAGGCACACCTGTGCAATAATCATGCTGTCTAATCAGCATCTTGATATGCCACACCTGTGAGGTGGATGGATTATCTCAGCAAAGGAGAAGTGCTCACTAACACAGATTTAGACAGATTTGTGAACAATATTTGAGAGAAATAGGCCTTTTGGGTACATAGAAAAAATCTTAGATCTTTGAGTTCAGCTCATGAAAAAATGGGGGCAAAAACAAAAGTGTGGCTTTTATATTTTGTCAGTGTAATATATATATATCTATATATATAGATATATATATATCTATATCTAGATAGTACATGAAATGTGGAAGTCTAACTTACAGGTGGTCCAAAACGTCCTGTCTCCCCTCTGAGTCCTGGGAGCCCTGGCTCACCAGGTTCACCCTTTAAAGACAACAAATACACAATTGACCAAAGGTCCTACATGTTTTTTTGGTATCTGTACATTTTTAAGAATTTAAAATGTCTAAATGTCTTCTTTTACCTTAATGGCCCTGGTGAGAATGGTGCTTTCTGAAGTGGTGAACTAGGGAAGAAGAATTATGTGAATATGAAGTTACTGACAATATGCATTAACAAGGATAACCATGAAATAGTCAGTCAAATAAATGCTTCTAAAGACAAAAAAAGAGCGACACAGGCTTGACAGCTTTTGACATGTGTAACAAACCAACCAACTGAAAATAACATGATTGCATTAATATTAATTTATGTTAAACTGCTTGATTATAATACCCAGTAAAGAGAGTAAAACTCACTTGAGTGTCTCCCGGTGGTCCCGGCCTTCCCTGCAGAGAATTAAATATTAATACGGTGACTCCTACGCTTTAATTTATCACTGGAGAGCATGACAAGAAAAACTGAGATTCTCTTATGTGAGAACAGAGCATGACCGGCCCTTGAAACATTGACAAAAATAGTATAAAAATAAAACCATCCATGTGCTTTTTAATAGCAGCACGTACCGGCTCGCCTTTCTCTCCTTTGTTTCCCTCTGGACCCTGAAATATATGGGCATTCATTATCAGACGGTATTGACTACTCCTTGCGATTATGGCTCATAATTAATTGGCTCTTTGGAAGTGCTTTAGAGAAATATTGATCAAATACTGTCTACAGAATGTAAAATAAAGGAAGCTGCTTACTGGTAACCCTAATTTCCCATGCTCGCCTTTTCCCCCAGGGTCACCGGGTCGTCCTGGAAGACCGAGAGGCCCCTGACATTGGAGATGAGGAGAAGTGACTATGACTTTATGCTTTTATAACTAGTGTTAGAAAAGGATAATATGTTTTTAATTGGAAGGGTTATATTACAAGGCAGATACAGATTATCTGATTTGAACATAGAGAGATGTTAGATAAAGAGCGTATGAAAAAATTAGAGGGAAACAATGAAAGAAAGTAGAGGTTCAGAAGAGAGACAATACCTTAACACCTCTCTCTCCAGGTTCTCCTGGTGAACCAGACTCTCCCTGTAAAAAAAGTAATAAATAAATAAATAAAACCTGAAATCATCTGCATTGTAAAGATAAAAACAGCTTAATAATAAACATACTAAATAATGTCTAAATGAAAATGTAAAATTTTTGTGAGGTTGAGGGGATCTAAATCAATAATAGCTCAGTATATAAACAATTAAAGTACTGTAAATAATAAAAACAAAGATTGTGTAAAGGTATGGGTCTCTCTGTGCTTGTTGTTGATTCTCACCCTCAATCCCATCTCTCCTATCGGTCCTGGCAGACCCTGAAATCCATTAAAGCAGAAAATGTAATTTAATATGAATGAAACATTAATTAAAAAGCAAACAATGGGTATTTTATGGCAAAGTAACCCTTCTATCTCTAATATTCTTAGTGCAATGATGCATAGCACACACATGCTCACATATACACACACTCCCATCCTTCTTGTATCAGTCATTCTGGGCTCTGGATTTACTTACATCTTTACCTCTTAGTCCTGGAGAACCAGGGTTGCCTGGGAAGCCCACCTCCCCTTTCTCTCCTTTGGACCCATCGCTGCCCTGGACACAATTGAAGGAAGTGTTCATGTAAATTACCTTCATTTAATCTTTTATGCACTCTCTTTGATTCACAAATCAAATTCCACAGGTATTAAAATACACAAATGTGAATTCGACAGGTATTAAAATACAAGAGTGTAAATGTGAGTATAACAAACTTACTTTAGGCCCAGGTTTCCCTGATAATCCAACATTACCCTACATTTAAAAAAAAGAAATGAGACAGAATGGTCTGAATTGTGTTTGATGGGTTGTTTCTTTTCTTTTGGGTATTCTAAAACTTTTTTTTTTTGTCTAATATGTGAATTTATGAACAAATGTAGATTTTTACTTGTTTACTTATTTACTTATATTTACTTTACTTTTGACTAAATGTAAATGTAAGAATCAGCTAAAAACACATCTCTTCCATCTCTATTTGACCCTCTCTATTACCCTCTCTATTCTAATGCTATTCTTAAAAAAAACAAAAACTTGTCCCTTTTAGACTTGCACTCTATTCATTTACTAACTGTTTGTTTTCTTTAAAAAAAACTAACACTAGCTTCTCTAATCTTTTTATATTCTATCCATTTGTTTTCTTTTCATTTATTATACAATTAACAACAGCAAAAAAAGGCCTCTAACACTAGCTTGCTCTATTCTTTTTCTATTCTATCTGTTTTCTATTTATTAATAATATAATTTAAAAAAAACCTTGCTACATGTACTGCATTAAGCTAACTGAGACTTGTTATAGCACTTGCATATCATTGCTCTTTTGTTGCTTCCATTGTCCTAATTTTTAAGTCGCTTTTAATAAAAGTGTCTGCTAAATGACTAAATGTAAATGTACTTGTATTTGCAATATATATACAATATATACTGCTTTAGTGTACTTCTGATCAAATAAATGCAACCTTGGTGAGCATAAGAGAATTCTTTCTAAAACATCAAATAATCCTACCGAACCCAAACTCTTAAACAGTAGTGCAATTCCATATATGGTTTATACAATTTCTGTGTGGACATTTTTTCAGTTTTCTTCATTGTGTCCTACAGTTAGAAGTGAAGACTTTCCTACAGGCCAACAAGCCTCAAAAACACTCACTCTTTCTCCACTCTCTCCTTTGGGACCAGGCTGACCGGGGATTCCAAATCCAGGACTGCCCTTCAAAAACCCAGAAGACAACACATCAGTACATTCACACTGGCAGCTAATCAATATATACAATCAATTGAACTTTCACATCCAAAACAGCAAACATACACCTACCTTTTCACCTTTATCACCTTGATCTCCTTTGATACCTTGTGGTCCTGGTGGCCCAACTTGTCCAACATCCCCCTTTACACACAGTCCAGGGAGAAAAAAAGATAACCAAGCTTAAATATCTCTGCTTATGACCATTAGAAATAATACAAAACCTACCAACAACCAATATGGCAGGTGTGCTCAAGCTCAGTTTGGTTTATTTAGAAGCATCACTTAAAAACTTTTAATCATATAGATTTTACCACTGGAGTGTTTTGGGACTTTGTGTGTTCATTGACAAGCAGACCCGGGGGAGCTCTTAGTTTCATATCTGTGCTCATGGCAGTAATTAACTATGTTTAAGTTGTCCAAGTGCTGGATGCACTGTTTGTTTTCATCAATGCAGTTGAGGGAAACCCAAGGGGAAATAACTGTCAGATTTCATTCATGAGCTGGGATGTAAAACCCAAGGGTGACCTGGCTTTAGTGCAGACAGTTGTTCACATATTAAGACATTTTTTACATTTTGAAACCAATTCTTTATTATCTTACCCTGGCACCCTTTTTCCCTGGAGGACCGAGTATCTAAAATGTGAGGGGAATTATTAGCAATAGTCTATTCTTAAGCAAAAATGTGTTAGATGAGACACTGAGGCATTCTGTGACATCAGTTTTACCCCTTTTGCTGGGTCACCGGGAGGGCCGCGCTGCCCCTGTGAATCAAACACATAAATACAAATCCCACACTGTTTAATTGTAGACAGTTGTAAGTGCTAATGTGATAAACTGCATAAAATTTACATGCATTAATTGACTACACATAATTGACGCTCAATGTGAGATCAAATAATAACAGGGACAATTAAAAGGTAGGTTTTGAAACATTGGCTGATTGCATTGCTGTATGCTTGATTACACACACTTATTAGATATCGGGTGTAGTTGAAATAAGATAAACTCCTTATCTAGAAGGGGAAGTCCACAAAATTTGGGCAGTGTAGTTTATTAGAAGTACTAGATTTGGTTAAATGAAGAAAATAATTTAGATTCACCTCATCACCCTTTCGTCCAGCAGCTCCAGGGAAGCCCTAAAGTTTAAAAAGAGAAAGTAAACTTTCCCTCTAATCATTGCAAGAATTATGAAATTAGTATTCTGCCAATATGAATGACCTCAGGTGCTTTGAGAGATGTTAGATGTCTAGTGTGGGCTCTCTGAGAGCATCTTTAGAGTGCGCTAGAGCTCTAAACCAAACGTTTTATCATGCCATAGTGTTTCTGAGGGAACCAAGGATAATGAGGAGTCGAATCGTTGGAGAGTGTCCTTGATCTCCTCTCTGAAGCCTTGGGTTTAATAATGACTGCAGAAGTTTAATTTGAAACTAACTGAAAATCTGATTTGCCAGAAATGGACACAGAGTAGCAAGGTTGCATGTGAAGGATATAATAATATAGTATTTCTTAATGTTTCATGTGTATAATTCTCTTGCCGTCTCATGTTTTGGTGAAATCTCCATTCAGATGTTTCGCAATTTTAATCAGGTCGATAATGGATCCTTAGTTTGATGTGTATTATGGAGTCCATGACTGGCCAGAGAGCAGAGAGGAGGCGTTTTTCCTTTTTCTTAATCAACTCTTTTAATTTCCCCCAAGATCTACAGCTCATCCTTGCTCTTAATAGAACTTCGACAGCACCATACAGAGTGGAGGAGTTTGAAGAGCGAACAAACGAATAAGGATTTGACTTTAAGAAAGCATTTGTGCAGTGCAGTGATTTAAATCCATTAACTGGTTCATCACACATGTGACCTTTTCCTGCAGTTGCTATTTCTATTTTTCAGGGAAGTGAACAGGTAAAAGTTATGGACTTACTGCAACTCCTGGAGGCCCGATAGGTCCAATTTCCCCACGTTCACCCTGTCAAACAAAGCAAGTTGTTGATTAGACTAACTGAGGGATTTATTATTTGTAATTTATGTAACTGGAAACAAATAATACCTGCATGCAAAAAAATAAATGTACCATCAGATAGCCATTATTGTAAAATAAACATGAGAAGGTGGTCAGGTCTTGTTTCATCCTGAACAGGTTTATTTTTATGACTAGCTAGCTGACTATACATTATCCAACTTCTAACATGACTGCTTACCAAATATACAAATCAATGGACATGAAAAATTGATTTGAGCCAAGATTATATTATTATGTGAGAGGAAAGAGTCAGAAATGTCATAAAACAAAAATATCTGACCACAGAATCAAGTATTCCAGACAGCATATTTTAATTAGCAAGAAGCTGATGTTGATGTTTAGTGCATTTGATGTTTAAAAATATTCCAGATTTCAATGAGGAAACAGGGTTCTGACCACGATACTAGTGAACTGAACCAATTGTACATTTTTGAACATGTTGAAAAGTCAAGTAGGATGTATTATGGATCAGGTTATTACACACAGAGCAGCAGCAGTACTAGACAAAAGCACTGACTTGATGTGATTGTTTGTTTTTTTTTAATTTAGAGAAAGAGCAAATAGGTTAAAACAGAGCAGTAAGAAAGACATGTGCCTGACTAAATTGTGTAAAATCATACCTTGTCTCCTTGATCTCCTTTAAGACCCTTTTTCCCCTAAACACAGACAAAAACACAACAACAGTGAAACACCCCTGCCATTATGAAGCACTTAACATTTATTAAACAAAATTGCATCTAAGGTTGACATCTGTTAAAAGGTTCATGGCGATTCTCTGTGAAAGACAGACATAATTTAACAGCACGAATTGACAGACGAAACACTTCGATGCTGAAATGGTTGTGTATAGTTTGACAAACCCGAGGGCCTGTGATTCCCTGGACTCCTTGGATTCCTACTTCGCCCTTTGGATGAATATGGAAACTACAAATTACACATTGCACAAGACAAATGTCTTTTACTCTGCTCCATTGATTTTAAATGCAACACGCTTACCTTTGGGCCTTGTAGTCCTGTATTACCCTGAAAAATTGATTAGCACTGACTTAATAATTACCCTTCAGATTTTTCACCGTGGAACATGCATACGTTTAATGAAATACTAATATAACTCATCAGAAACACATACCTTTTCTCCTTTTGGCCCAAGTGGACCTTGAACACCCTGAATTCCGATACCTTCCTCTCCCTTTATGATGAACACAAAAGAAATTCAATCAAACAACCAGCTGTACTAATTTTAGCTTCATGCAGTCCTGACAGAGAGGAAGGGCAATTTTTTACAGCTCTCCAAACAATGAGACTTCCAAAAAGATAGCAGGCAGATGAGCAGAGAGATTTAATTTATGCATTTTAACTGCCTTGGGCAAGCTGTAGGAAATCTTTGCTTAAAATAGCTTTTATAACACTGCTGAAAGCACAAAATGACATATGAAACTCTTTTAGATATTCTCAAACCTTCTCCCCCTTCTGCCCAGAAAGTCCTGGAAGTCCATCCACTCCCACTGGTCCTAGCAAACCTGGTAGACCCTAGGAAAACACATCCACAAGATTTAATTACTTATTTAATTTTATCATATTTAAAACACAACCTACTTAATGAATTACACTCAAGAAAATTTGCAAATTGCTAGCAAAAAAATAAAAATAAAAATTGCATATAAAACAGGAAATTTTGAAATAGTATTTTCTACACAAACAATCTTTGTTTTATTTATCTACAACTTCGAAAAATATTTTTTGAGGTATACGTCTAGCTGTTTCTACATATTAATCTGGGATAGTAAAGTGAAAAAATTAATAAACAATACACAGAGTAGCTTTAAAAGAGTAAGTCTTATAGCATGCACTAACATTACTTCCATGCTCCCCCTTTTCTCCTTTCTGACCCCCTTTTCCACGTGGACCCTGAAGAATGTGAGAAGCATCATAATCACACATTTATGACGAATTTTGCATGTATATTTTATATAAAATGTTAAATGGTAAATTGTTCATTGAGCAGTAGATGACTTACTTTAGGACCAGATTCTCCAGTCTCGCCCTAAGAGGAAGAAAAATACTATAAAATACTGCAAATACCACACGTTGCATGTGAGTATGGACTTGTATTGTAACTTTATATTGTGCATTGAAGCTACATCTTAAATACATACAGTAAAAACCTTAACAACTATCATGAGGTGATTTTTTTTAAAAATATAGACATGTGTGCATACTCCTCATATTTCATACTAACCTTAACAGAGAGTCCAGGAGAACCTGGAGGCCCAGACAAACCAGGGAGTCCTGGAGGACCTGATACCCCTGGGACCCCTGGAGCACCTGGAGGGCCCTTTTAATCAAGGGGGAAAAGCATTCAAATGCAGTTATAATTTTTAGTAGTTTAGTTGCATATTATGCAATGTAAACAATTTAATACAGCTGTATAGTATGATACAATCACTTACAGAGGATCCAGGTTCTCCTTTACGTCCTGGAAGAACCTCCATACCTCCCATAACATAGCCCGGTTCACCCTACATGAAAATTTTATTTTTTTTAAAAACCCCACTATACAACATATCAAATGCTTGGCAATTACTAAACTTACTCTCTCCCCTCTCTGTCCTTTAGGTCCAGTATTACCAGGAGGCCCCTGAGATTGTGAAGAAGAGAAATAGGAAGAGATGTAAAGAAAAGGTTGGTCTGATAGTCACAGTCACTTTCACAATCACAAAGAGAAGTATCAAACTGTTTAAAACGTGAGACATTTAATAAAAGAGGGTGAATCTTTTAAAAGAAAGTGGGGGCAAATACACGGACTAGCCATAATCATTCCTCATTACTCCCTGTGTCAATCACTCAAAGATAATTGCAGCTTTCCCAATTCTCCTACTAAGATATACAAAGGACTATAGGACATCACATACATGTTTTAAATAAGTATATTATACCCTGACTACCTATTTCAGGAATTTTTATTTTTATTCTCCTTTCTTCATCTCTTTTCTTTCTTTCTTTTTCGCTGTTATACCGATTTAAATATCACCCAACTAGCCATGTTTTATATAGTGAGATGTTAAATCGGACACTTACCATGTCACCAGGAATTCCAGGCGCCCCCTGAATCAGATTAAGAAATTGTTTATGCACATTCACAACTGTAATCAACAATATTCTTCTCAGTAAGCTACATTTGTTACATATTTTTGCTGTATTAGACTGAATTTCGATCCATCCTTTACCCTTTGTCCAGGAGAACCAGGAGGTCCAGTTCTACCTGGTCGTCCTGGTAAACCCGGAATTCCATCCGTTCCGGGAAGACCCTGATGAATGCAAAGTGGGAATGATACAGACATAGTACAATCTTATATAATATACACAAATACACAGAAATTGTTTGGTACTCCTCAAATATGATCCAGTTCCGACATCACTCGCTCATGTCGGCATCTAGCCTGTATTGTTTGGAATTAGACAATATGAGTAGCCCACTGCATCACGTCCTTCATATTGATCACACTATAACAACCAATAAATAATCGAAACCTCTATATCACTTGTATTGATTGTTATCGCAGACTTCCACATTCATTTGTTACTACTTATATCACAGCGTGTTTTTGATATGTCACGCGGTAAGTCGTGTAACCTTCCCACAACCTATATGCATCCTAGCGAAGACTTCACCAGTCCCACCCACGTCCGCACGCATCCCGTACGCGTCCCTTCCGAGCTCATGTTGATCTTTAACAATTAGATTTACTTTACATTTAATCTTACTTCTTACTTATATACAACCACAACCGAGTCACCACAATACAATTCCTTATTAACCAGCAAGGCTTGCTAAAGTATTAACACGCTAATGGAACTGACTTACCAGTGTAACACCAACCACACATTGTATTAGTATGAAGCCTCAGGATGCTGGGTGTGTTTTAGTATTTGGTTACCCTAAGGTGGGTTTGGGCACTCCCCGCTCTGAGACTTCAGGTGGATGTATACCGACCGCACCTTCGTGTTTTACACACTTCCCTTTGATAGATCCCTTCACTTGTAGAGTCTCTATGAATCACTAAGGACGGGCCTCTGCACTTGTTCCGTCGCTATGTATGGACGCTAATCACACTCATGTTACACAATATCGCCTATTTCGCCTTGTACCACCATCACGATGCAGGAACCAAACATCGTTTATATTTCCGTCTTACTAGATTATTCATTGGTGGCGCTGCATCAAATAATCTGTTGTTGTAACCGTTAACTCCACCACCTCGCTCCAACACTCTCTTCTGGTTCACTTCAATAGTGTCACCCTATATAATTCCCCTCTTGATACTGCTACACATTCTCGTATCCGTCTGATACCTTATACAAAAATGAATATTGAGGAAATTGTTGACCACAAAGTGTTCGCTAACCGCTCGCACTTTATAATGATGATGTACGACATCATAATCGACACAATCCGAACTGATATAACATAAATCACACTACTGTGTAAGCATATTGAAAAACACCAAACACCTAATAACCTATATGACCCTACGTCAGCACATTGAAATTTCACTTGTTACACACACCCCGGCACTAACATTAAAATGGAAAACTGAACCATATAAATAAAGAAGTATATATTCAACATGAAACTCACAAGATACAGTGCAAATACTAAATAAAATCTGTTTTGCAAAACAAACACTTAATATGATTATTTATGTTATAAAAACGGATATTTAATATATTTAACACATCCACGAATTTCAAACTATAACCACGAAAATAATATTAACAAATACAAACCACACTAGGCAAAATCGCACACCCGTATGATGCAGTGTCATCCAGGTCATGCTATATTGCAACCCCTACCCATAATACTAGCATAATAATATAGTTAGCCTGGCTAAATACCCCTATTTCACAGAATGATCCGCACAGTGATGCACTGCTCCATGATTGTTTCAACACCTCCAGCCATTTAGCGCAGTTTGAGACTTGTTATGTGTAGTTCATCACTCTGCCTTGAGGAATAATCATAGAAATGAAGAAACTTTGTCAGTCTGTCGCGTGTATTCCATTATGTGCACCACCCTTTCATTGACACCCAAAATCCTCCCCGACCCCCCCCAGAATGTGCTTTTTATTCCCCTAGAACCTCTTAGTTAGAAATGGATACATATCATTACTCACGTTTATTAAAAGATTTGTGTTATTCTAATAACCAGCACGTAATAACAAGTGCCACTTTACTGTCTTCCGTGTGTGACCCGTGCACACCACCACCAAACGGGAATGAGGATTATATAACGCCAATGGCGTTGACAGATTTATATTTGTCGATTGACTGTATCGTGAGCCGATATACTGCGTCCTACTCTGTTGCCCACGCTATAGTCGGACAGGGCCCTTCTGGTTTACTGAGAGCTTCTGGGTCATCTGTAGGTGTGTCCAGTTGAGCAGACTAGGACAAAGACAAATACAAATCTGACTTATGCAGTATGTATTGTGAAAATAATACTCACAATCGGATCTGCACGGCCCACCTCATCGTGTTGTTTGAACTCTGACTGTAAGGCCTCGCTACAGATGCTGCTGATAAACTCTCTCTCGATGGTCGGAAGATCGTCGAAATCACTGGCGAAGAAGATGTTCTTGTAAGTGGTGGGAGATTTTTTGTTCGATGTCTTGATGTGGTCTCACGACTCCTATATATTAATTATTTGCAAGCCCAATGCCATTATGGCCAACACAGGACACCTAATACACAATACAACATTTAAACATTTCATTCATTCGGCCTGATACTAAGGTGTTACTTAATTATGAGGAAGTATGCCTATCAGAGTTAGCGGTCAGTACATTTTGTATTTTTTGAGAGAAAATTGAAATTAATACTTTTATCCAGGAAGGACACATTAAATTTTTCAAAAGTGACAATGAAAAAAAAAAAAAAGTAATAAAAAATAAAAATCAACTTTAAATAAATTTTCAGAATTGTGAGAAAAAAATAGTGAAATGTAAACTCAGAATTACCTTTCTAATTTTACTTTTCATAAAATAAGCTGGAAAAAGGCTTCCAAATGTACAGTTCTTTTAAATTACAATAATATTTTTAGTGCTGTCAAACGATGAATCGCGATTAATCGCATCCATAATAAAAGGTTTTGTTTACATAATATATGTGTATACTGTCTATATTTATTATGTACTGTATATATAAATACAAACACATGCACATATATATTTAAGAAAAATATGTTTTGTTTATATATTAAATATATTTATATTTAATATAAAATATAAGAATATAAATATATACATGTAAATACATGTAAAAAATTGCTGTATGTGTGTGTATTTATATATACATAATAAATATACACAGAATACATATATAATGTAAACAAAAACTTTTTTCTTGGATGCGATTAATTGCGATTAATCGTTTGACAGCGCTAAATATTTTTCAGTATTACAGTTTTTACTGTATTTTCGAAGAGACTTCTTTCAAAAACGTTAAACAAATCTTACTGACCCCAAACTTTTGAACAGCATTGTATATTTAGTTGTGTTCGAATATCTGTCTATTCCTGCACTGCAGTTGATATTACTCACCCAGAGCATGTGCTATCCTGGATGGTGGCTCTACGTCATCCTGTGCTCTCCCGTCTGTCAGTAACACTAACATGTGAGGGACTTCCTGTCTCATACCCAAAGACTCCTGAAACATCTCCCTAAGGACATAGCTGATCCCACGACCTACACACACGTTCACAATCATCACATTTTAAATAAGACATCACCCTAATATTTAGCATTAACAAGTTTTAATTTTTGAATGTGTTTGTGCACCTGTTTTTGTGTTCCCCCCTCCGTAGCGGACTTCACGGAGTGCTCTCAAAACGGAGTTACGGTCTTTGTGAGTGTTAAAGTTGAACTCGATCCTGGGCTGATCACTGTAGTGAACTACTGCTATCTAAGGCAAGTTAATGAGATGGTTTAATCCACACTTACAGCACATTAGATGTTTGTACTTATTATGAGACTATAGATTTAGTGACTAAGACAAAGAATCGTCCCAAATGAGGTGGAAAGCCTTTAATTTAGTATAGCACATTAGCATGTCCCTTCTCTTTTCCCCCCTTTTTCCCCCCTTTTTTTTCTTCTTTTTTTTTCTTTTTCTTCTTCTTCCCTTTTCATCCTCCCCTTTTCTTTTTTCCCCCCCTTTTCTTCCCCCTTCTCCTCCCTTTTTTTTTTTTTTTTCTTCCCTTTTTCCCCTTTCCCCCTTTTTTTTTTTCCTTTCCCCCTTTTTCCCCGCCCCCTCTCTTTTTTTTGCCCTCCCCCTCCCTTTTTTTTTTTTTTTTTTTTTTTTTTCTCCTCATCTGTGTTCCTTTAGGTCCTATAGAGGGGAAGTAGGTGACGATTCTAAACAGGAAATCCTTCAGCTTGCCAAAGTTATTAGTTCCAATGCTCCAGGATTCATCGACCAGAAACACAATATCTGCCTTCACCCTGCCACACACTAACAGAAAGAAGCACACAATTCATTCACATTGTATAGGTTTACATTGTGTAGACAGTGCAGTAAAATTTCTACACTTCTTAAAAGCATCATATTATGGAAAATCAATTATTAACAGTTTAATTGTGTGGTATATTTCAGCACAGATGTAAAGCTGACAATGTAACGCCTGTTAGAAATAGTTTCAAATTTTACATGCAAATGGAGAATTGACAAGTTCAAAAAGGCAAAACAATGAAAGCAGCCTGTTTTATTCTAAGGGTCACTGAGAGGGTGGGAAAAGGGCATGAAAACTAAACAATGAATATTTCTGGTGCATAAAACCTTAAATCACATTTTAAATGGATATCAGGGAAAATATCTAAAATGATTTTAAAAAAGACCTCTTTAAAACATAACTTTAGCAGAAGCTTTTACATTTTAAGTTGAACATTTTACTTGAAAACTGAAAGAAAAAAAAAAGATTAAGACTCAGTTTAATGACCTGGTCCAGGTGGAGGTGTCTCGACAGACAGGGTGGTCTGGTGATTTACTGTGGTAATTCTGGTCAATGCTGAAGCCGTTTGGCCAGTAGTGATCTGAGACCTCACAGCGAGTCTCTGAGTGGTAGTGGGTACGCTGGGGGCTTTGACCAATGGGGTGCGAGCATTTCTGGTTGTGGTGGGGAAGGGCAAGTCATTGATTTTGGTATTAGCAGAAACAGGGGCCGGCGTAGGGCTCTGGACAGGAATGAGATGAGGAGATCCCACTGTAAGACAATCATAAAAATTCCTTAGCTCAAACAAACCAGTTTTGCTTTTTCTATACACCACTGTATAAACAGTAATATTGTGAAATATGTTTATATGTAATATATATGGAAAAAAAAATTGTCATTTATCCTGTGATTAGCAAAGCGGATTTTCAGAAGCCGAGTTATTATCTTCAGGGTCACCTTAATCCTTAAGAAATCATTTCTAATAGCGACTGCCTGCTCAGAAACCTTTCTATATCATGTTTGAAACAGGTACTCCTAATATTTTTTTATGGGAAACCGTGATAATTCTTTGTCAGGATTCTTTGGTGATAGAACGATATAGAATCATAATTTATTTGGAATGAAATCATTTGCAAAATTGATAAATCTTTTACATCACTTTCATCAATTAATGTGTCCTTGCAGATACAAGTATTAATTACTTAAAACACACACACACACACAACACACACAACACACACACTGCTGAACCCCAAAATTTGACCAGAAGGGTTTAAAAATAAAACGTTTGAACATAATGAGTTTCAAAAAAATTTTCCTTCACTAATCGCATTCAGCCACAAAGACAGATCTTTTATGAACACAGAACAAAATTTACACCAGATGTGTCTAATCAATCATTTCCAGTTTTCCTGTACATCAATCATGCCTTACAATATAAGTGCAACATTATAAATAAATAACAGCAACATTTAAAAAAACTATAATGCTAATGAGATTTGCAGAGATAGGCCTTACAGATCCTTTTATTGATGATTGTGACCGGACCCTCCACTTCCCCATAAAGCGGTCTGATGGAAAATATATAGGTTCTGCCATATAGCAGATCTCGGATCTTATAGGAGGTGAAGCCAGAGCTCAGCAGATCAGAGGAGATGTCCACCTCTACACAGAACATAGATAGACAATTGCATTAGGACAAAATAGTGTCAGCATGAATGTGACAACACAGGTGTAGGAAACAAAAAACTGGAACATCTGGGAGAGTCTGTCAAAAAAAAAAAACTCAAAATTTTACCACAGATTCGAGATGCCATAAACTCTTTTATATCAGTTTAAAACACTTCAAGGACACAGCGACTTCCAGAATCGGAGTTCTGTGTTTTATGTGTCATAAGCTAAAATTAAAGTCCACTTTTAAATTCCTCATAACCTTCATGCTCATGCAAAGCACACCCTCATTAGAAGACCCTGTTGACGTCATCAAGATAACATGAATGAATCGCAGATCTTTTCATGACCTTATCTATGCTGTCTATTCTCTTTTCTTATGTCTTGTATATCAGACAAAACGGCTTTTGTGAGAGGAACTCTTATTACAAGAGCTTATCTGAAATGAGTTTTTCCCTGCTATTTAGCAACACTCATTAACAAATAAAAGGTTCTAAACCATCTGAGCAATGCTAGAGCCTAAAGCCAGGTATCAGCTAGTTTAATCTACTGTAATAAAATAATATATGATGTATAAATAATCTGTTATTATATTATTTTTGCATCTCCATTACCATGGATTTCTATATATATATATTATTATATATATATATATAGATATATAGATATATATATATATATATATATGCATATTTAGGAATATTTTTACACATTGAAGGTGTAAATGACATGTTTGTAAATGAAGGTGCAGTCTGTCAGTAAATATGTTTTTTTAATACTTCTGACCTGATATATGTCTCCAGGATAGCAGGTATCCAGATGCTCCAGTTACACTGGTCCAGTTCAGTACAGTGCTGTTGTCGGTGGTGTTCAGAGCACTGAATCCAGTCACCTTGGGCAGATCCACTGTAACACAACAGCAACATTAATTCAAGTACATTTACATGAAAACAAGCAGTTTGAAATATCAAAAGCGACTTACATGTGCGGGCGGTCACCATTACTGGACTTCCCTCTTTGCTTCTGACCACTGCAGAAACCTGGATCTTGTATGCAGTACTGGCAGGCAGATCAGTGATGGTGAAGGACGTGGCAGAAGAAGATACAACCTCACTCTTTTTTTCTCCACCTGAGAGAAAAACACAGAATAGCAGAGTAAAGATGATGGATGGATTGTAATCAAGTGTTAATTGTAATGGATTGGAATGAGGACTACTGGTACCCACCATGGAAAGAACTCCAAGTGATCATGTACCCAGTGACCCCTGGTGTTTTCTTCCAGGCCAGTTTGAATGAGTTGGCACCAATGTCCACAACTTTTACCTCCCGAACTGTTTTAATCAGCTCAGAGTCTGTCAAAGAGGCTGCAAATTCATAAAGGTAAAACAATTAGTAAGACCTAGTTTTGATATAAATAATTCAAACATACATATTACTGTTTTGTTCTATTTTAAAATGCATGTATTATTTAAAATGTATTAAATTTGAATTTATTCATATTAAAAATTCACTCAAATATTTAACTTTTTTTTTAGTTATTAAATCCAGAGAACATGACTCTTGAGGAATTAAAATCCAATGTGTATGGCATATTCAAGTCAAAACGGGTTAAATAAATAATTTTATGGTATTAAATATACATAGGTGATGTTATTTGGTGTTTATAGTTTTTATACAGTGTTTGTTTAAGTGCAATGCAGCCGCTTTCTGCTTTTCACAGTGTTGTCTGTGAAGCTGTGAAGATGTGCTGATAACAGTGAAGCTGACAGCAGACTGAGCTTCAGTAAAAATACTGCTCTATACAGCTGTGGTTGCTAAAGATGGGGGCTCAAACACAGGAGCTATCAATCAATCTCATGATATCCCTCAATCTCATTGGAACAATGGGAGGAACATCTCCATATCCCTGGACCCCGACTGTCTGAAGTGCCTAATTAACTGAGCAGAGTTTTCTTCTTATGGCTTTGATAAATGACATGTGCCTGTCGACCAGTTGTCATTGTAAGAAGACATAGAGCCAAACTGAGCAGTCCAAACGGACTAAAAAGAGTCAAGATTTGTTGGTACAGCTTTCCTACAGAGTAAAAGAAACCAAATAAAACTCTGTGGAAGACTTAGTACAACACAGACAACAATAAAAGGACCAGTATGAAGAGGCTGTAAGTGTGAAAAGGTGAAATAAGCAAAAATAAGAGCGTATTAAAGGAATATTCTAAGATCTGGGTTTCAGGGTGTTTATTACCACAGAAATAACTAGTCCTTTGTTTTCTTAAAAAAATGGGTATGGTGATGCACTTACAATGGAAGTGAATGGGACCAATTTTTGGAGGAAATGTGAATGTTATAATTTTATAAAAGCATATTTATTCTTCTGTTAAAACTTGTGTATTCAGATGTTAAGCTGTTTTATAACTGTTTTAAGGGTTTCAGGTTTACAGAGTTAATTTGTCATGGAAAGGAAGATGTAGAATTGGATATAACGTTATACCTAAAATGTTAGTGATTTTTCACACTAAAATCATGTTAACACATTGTTTATGTCTATACTATTGAAATGGTGAGTATTCTAATGTTTACAAATTGGCTCCATTGTAAGTGTTTCATTGTAATCCAGATGTTTGCTTTTTTTTTTTAAAGAAAAGGTGAGACAAGTTGATATTATTTTTGTATTAATCAACATTATGTCACACCAGTTGAGCTTAACTTGTAATGAACTCAACATCTTCTTTTAAATGAATGTTTGGGTGTCTTGAGACAGAAGGACACAGTTAACACGTCCAGAAACTATACAAAGAAGGTTAAATCAAATACTGTGGCTATTTGTTTTTTTGTGAATCTGTGAATAAGTTCAATGTAGTGAACAGTACCTGTTTGCTGTGAGAGAGTGATTTCTGGACCTTCTGTGTTGCTGTAGAGAGCGTGAATGCTGACAGAATAAAGGGTTTGTGGCTGAAGACCAGTGATGCTGTGCCGTAAAATGCTGCGGTCAAGATACCGACTCTGAGGACTCACAAATTCTGGGAGAGAACATCAACATTGTCAAACCTTTTGGAATATATCATAGTTTAATGGGCCTTATTAAAATAGACTAGACAGATTTATTACAAATTCAATGTTTTATCATGATATTTAGTATAGGGTTTTAAAAACTAGTTTCACCTGAACTCCAGGTGAGTTTGTACTCTGTGGCCCCTACAATAGGACTCCATTCCACATCGATGGACGAGCTGGTGTATGATGTCACTTTAAAATTTGAGACATATCCGAGAGGCGCTAGGGAGCAGAACTTATGACATGAGACCCAACCAACAAGCACCAATATATAAATAATCACTGTCAGAATGTGTTTATCAAGGAAACATGACAAGGTGTCGGGTCACTCACAGGTCCTGAATGTAGCGGTGATGCCCGGACCAACCGCAGAGCCAAAGAGAACATAAAGGGAAAGCACATACTCTGTGTCAGGGACCAGATTCTTCAAAACATACTCAGTAGTGCTGCCATTCAGAGCCAACTGCCTGGGCCGATCTCTCCCTATGAACTCTTCACATACACAAACACACACAAATAAATATATATAAATGGCTAAAAAGTTATAGATATATAGAATATATATACTATATATCTATTATATATCCTATATATATATATATACAATATATAGTGGGGCTAAAATATTAGACCACGACGAATCGGGAAACTATTGATTTTTTGCCTACCAAACATTGATTTAATTTCATAATATATTAATGAAACATGCAGATGGCTGCTCTGAGTTAAAAAAAAATCAAGATGAAGTGAGTCGTACTGTTTTTATCTACTTTTAACTTTAATATTTGGTATGTCCAACTTTTGCAGCAATTACAGCAGTACATCTCTCTGGCATAGTGTCAATATGTTTCCTGAGACCTTCGACACTAATGTTATCCCATGCCTTCTGAAACTCAAGCCAAAGGCTTTCCTTTGAACGTACAATAAATCTGTCCAGTTTATTTTCCAACTCGCCCCAAAATTGCTCGATGGGGTTGAAGTCCGGACTTTGAGGGGGCCAGTCCATAATTTTCAGTGTTCCAGCAGATTCCTTCCGTCACAGGTAGTTCCAGCAATATTTTGTTTTATGGGTATGTAATGTGACAATCAACAAAAAACACAATATGCTAAGTGTTCTAATAATATGGCCACCCACGGTATATCATATAACTATATATATATATATTATATATAATAATATAGTTACATTTTGGTTACATATATTTGGACCTTCTTTAAATAGATCATGAATATTTTATTTTACATTAAATTTTTATAGTATATTAATTAAACCATTGTTTCTACGTAATATTAAATTTTTTATGTCTATACTGATTATTTTCGCCAAATAAATAATAATTAATAATAAATGCGTATTTCATTATTTATTGCTGAGGCACATGGGTCCTAGCCATCTTCAAGAAATGGCTAAAAACATCTCTTCTATCTACACTTGATCTTCTAACACTAGCACTCTCTATTCTATTCTATTCTGTGAAAAAAATTAAAAAAAAACTTGCCCATTTTAGACTTGCACTCCATTCATTTAATGAAATGAAAATTACCCCAATTTTACAGTCTCTGCAATTTTACTGACATATTAAGTTCCGTATCAGTTACAAAATATTATTACTCGCCTATAAGGCCCTTAATGGGTTAGCTCCTGCGTACTAAACTAGTTTCTACCACGTACAATCCATTCACGCCCCTAGGCCGCAAAACGCGGGACTTTTGGTCAGTATAGGATCGCAAGTCCACTAAGGGTAGAGCTTTTCGAATTTGGCTCTAAAACTTGGCATAGCCTTCGAACGGTCGGGGTTCAGAACCAAGCTCTCTCTGTTTAATCTCTTTGGCCAAGCATTCAAATAATGCATCTTCATAATCTTGTACTGCAGTTATATCAAATCAAATGCACATTATTATTCTTTAGTTGGGTTAAACAAATCAATTTTGCTTGGAACCGGCAGCTACGCTAATTTGGATCTATTTGTTTCTCTGTTTTTTGCCACGGGATTGACATCCTGTGGTAACTAGGATTTAAACAAGCTTCAGTCTGGATCCAGAACAACTGAGAAGAGATTATGCCAACAACTCAGAGAACATCAGATGATGCCAACCCTGAAACAACAAACAGAACTACCAAATTTTTCTATAAGTTTGATTGCATCATATAATAATTGCTGTTAATCATGTTCATCGTCTGTTTGATTACGTCTGTAATTGATTGTCCGTACATTTCTGCCAATGTACATTAACTGACAGGTCAAACTGATAAGCTACCAATAATATTGTATGAAATGATTTGCTGTTTAAAGTTGCTTTGCAATGAATTTTGTATCAGTGAAAAGCGCTGTTACAAATAAACTTGAATTGAAGAATTTACTAAATGCTTGTTTTGGTCTCTAATCTTTAATTAAATTAATCTGTCTTCTTCTAAAACCTTAATTTGGTTTTTTGTTATTATTATACAATTAATTTAAAAACAAAAAAGGCGTCATAATAACTTGCTCTATTCTTTCTCGTCTATCTGTTTTCATTTTATTACTTATATCATAAAAAAACCTTGTACGTGTAAGGCATTTAAGTTAACTGAGGATGTTATAGCACTTGCGTATAATTGCTCTTTTGTAGATTTTGATTGATTCCATTGTCCTCATTTGCAAGTCGCTTTGAATAAAAGGGCGCTAAAGGACCGAAAGGCAAATGCATATAATATATATATTCTATATTAAATGGTGATATATATAATAAATTTATATATTTCTTTGTATAATAATTCATACAAATAACATCAACATTGTTATTTTATATTTAAAATATATAATTATAATAAATAATAAAAATAAATCTTACTTCCATGTTTAAAGAATTTTTTTAAATACTAAACATCTAACTTCTAATTTTGTCTCTCTCTCTCTCCCTCCGTTTCTCTCCCTTTTCTCCATTAACTCATCCTCAGACTCATCTGTATGTATGTGTCAGAGTGTGTGGTATGAGTCACAGAGCTCTCCTTCATCAGAATGTTCTTCCAGGTCGTTCTTTTAAAGCAGATGCCCGCAGCCCATCACAGTGGCAGAAAGGAGTCACTTTCAAAGACTCTTCTTTTGGAGGTGCTCTGAGGTGCCATCAATTCATTTCTCTCACACAGAGCCCCAAACTTACACACACACAAATTCTCTTAAACACACAGATAAAGTTGACGGCATGAGTCATGAGGCGGCACAGAGACACCTCATGTTGTCACCAACCTGTCGCTTCCATGAAAAAGAGACTATAAATCAGAAAGAGAGAGGAAATGAAAAGGGAAACAGACTACAAAGTGAAACTGGAAAGTGGAGAACGGCCAAATGGAGGACAAGGAGATGGAAAAAAGGTACTTATATAGGTACCTGCAGTAGGGCCCCAGGCCAATCTGTAGCCTGTGGCTCCAGGTACAGCGTTCCATGAAATAACAGCGCTGCTAGTTCTCACCGCAGACGCTCTCAGGGTCTGTACTGCACTGCTTTCCACTGAGACAAAGAGAGAGAGCATCAGCATCTTCATACGTGGAATGATTTATTGTATCTTTTCACACTCAGTCTGCACTATTTTTAATGTCTAGATGTTTTTAAGACACTGTGTTGAGTTAAATATCATATATTGAAACCCCGGTTCCATTGTGTTGGCTCCTTCTAGCTGTTTTGGAAAGCAAGCATGTGTCCTGTGTGAACGGCCCCTTATAGTTCACGTGTAGTACTCACATGTCTTAGCTTTGGCAGAGGTAACAGGCCCTTCAATGTCCACAAAGATGGGGTTGATAGTGATAGTGTACTCTGTGCCAGCATGCAGGCCCTGCACCATGTAGAAATTAAAGTTGTCTCCCAGGTTCACGTTTTCTATGTGTCCCTCTGCGGAAATATGAAAGTAGGGATATGTATAACATTTATGTTTTTAAATAGGCTGCATTTAATATTGAAGTAGCTCAGCGCTTGCTACCTGATGATGACCAGGTGAGTCTGTATCCTGTGGCGCCTCTAACAGACGACCAGCGGGCCTGAACTGTGTCTGTAGTGGCATTCTGCACCAGCAGTTTATCAACTGGGACCAGTTTCACGCAACACACAGAGAAGGATAACGCAGCGTTTTTAAAATAGGATGATAATGCATGACTAAAAAATAATAATAATATGTTTTACTAAGTGAACAGAAAATCGAAAAATCAAATAAAATAAACAAAATGAATAATACACAACAAGCATTAAAAACACAAAGAGAACTTGTAGGATTTATATATAAAGAGGGGGGGGGGGGGGTTTTCTTCATGAAAGAATGTGTTCGTCTGCCATCTGGTGGTTAATAAGTAATAACCAATAAGCATTAGTATTATTATTATTATTACTATAGTATAAGTATTAGTATTAACAAGAATTACTTACCTAATAAATGGTCATATAGATTAACATTAAACAAACAATAAATAAACTATTTTACTGAATAAAATATAAGTATTAGTCTTATTATAAATGTAGTATTATTATTATTATTATCATCAATATTTAAAACAGTTGAGCCCAACATTAAACTTGTTTAATCAAGTACATTTAAACGCTCTCGCTCTCTCGCAGCTCTCTCTCTCTCCTCTTCTCTCTCTCTCTCTCTCTCACACACAAACAAACACACACATAAACTATATTATATATATATACAGTTATGTGGGTGGGTGTGTGTGTGTGTGTCTATATTTAGCTTATATATATAATAATATATATGATACTGAAAAGTATAATCAAATATGTGTGTATAATATGCTGGTTAATCATAATATGTTGTAAACAAACATATCAACAAAAAACCACTATCATGTGTATATAAAGTGGGCATGAAATAGGAAGTCTAAATAGGAGCTTTCTTTCTTTTTTTTTTTGGACATGCACCATTGTACAAACCTTATTAGACTACCAAATTTAAGTACCTAATACCATGATGGTACAGAGACATGGTGATTATTCAGTGCTGTGGTACAGTACATAAAGTTTCCGATGCCATCATTGTGGTACTGTATTAATTTTGAAGGGCAGAATTTGTACATGAGGCGTCAGATTAAACTATACTATAAAAGGAACGAAACAGAAGACAGAAGACAGACTTACAAGTTTTCCCGGTGACAGATACAGTCTCACTGGGGCCCTCAGGATAGACAGCGTAGATCTCGACTGTGTACTCTTTGTCCTCTTCTAAAGTGTCAATCACGTGAGAGGAGACGTCACCCGACAGTATCTGATCATAAATGAGGCTGGGTCTGTCCACTGAGAACAAATGAAGGAATTTCTTAAAACAACATCTTTAAAATATCTCATATTCAGTTTCAGAGTGTGCGTTGATTTCTCACTTCTTGGAACATAAATTTTATATTTATCCACTTTTCCAAGCAAAGGCGTCCATCCCAGGCGTAAAGAGAACAGTCCTTCTTCAATCACACGGAAGTTCGAAACCGGTGGCAGAACAGCTGAAAAGAAAGCATATGCATGCTAGGACACTGCATTTAGACAATGGGAAAGTTTGCGTACAAATAAATGAAAGATGTACATTTATCAGGCTTAGAGACATTTTTAGTGTGTAAATTTCAAAACGCACTGGTTTCTGTGGTAATAGTGGCAGATTCTCCAATGCGTCCGGGATAGATGGCATATAAAGTGAGGGAGTACTCAGTCTTAGGACTCAACCCGGTTACTGGAGTACTACTAATATCTCCCTTCAGATCAATCTGAGAGACGAAGAGAAAAGAATATATTCTGAACAAACCATACATGCACACTTGCAAATACACAGTAAACATATTAGCTTATTGCCACATAAAGAAAACTGGTCCATGTGCAGCCCTCCATCTGCTGTGCTCTGCTGCATGGGGTGTACATATGCACAGGTGACCATGTCTCACCTGTCTCTGCTGTGCCGGGAGCAGATGGCCCTTTGGAGACACAGGGGTGATGAGCAGCCTGTAGCCGGTAACGTCTCCTGTGGCCTGACTCCAGGTCAGCTGCAGAGAGCTGTAACTCAGCTCGCTCACTTGCAGATCTTTAGGTCCTACTATCCTCTCCAGCACTACAGCAGACAGAACAGCACACAGGATAAGACAGAATTAGCTATTCACTGCTGCCTGATATATTATCAGACAATATTTTTGCACTTTTTGAATGCAAACCATTTAAGTATTTGTGGAAATTATTTAAAAATGTGTAAAAACGACAGGTCACTTGGGTCACTCAGCCCACAAAATTAATGTTAAATAATGTATGTACACATTTAGGTTATTAATAGAAGCAATAACTCATGTTACTGTGCAATTTGATTTAACATTGTTGTATTTAAAACAATCAAACAAACAAAAAACTAACTAAATAATGACTAATTATGTGCATTTTACTGAAAAATTAACCTGAAGACACTTTACTTAAAGGCTGGATGTAGAATGCATTATAAGGTGTATTAAAGGGTTGCATGCATTAGCTATTCCTAATGGCCCGCAACACGTCAAAACCACTTCACTAATTTTGTTGTAAATAATTATAACCAAATTGAATATGCATAGTGTAACAATGAATTGATAGTGTTATAATGTATTAACTGTGGTTAAAATTATTCATGAGATTGTACAACGCTTTATAAGGTGCATTACGAGGCATAATTAATGCATTAAAACTACTTTTATAATGCATTATACATAAAGGTTTAAGTAAAGTGTTACCTAAATAAAACTGTCACATTAAAATATCCCATTTAATTTTTGGTATATTCTGAAAGCTGTCTAAGGAGCCAAAGATAGCAGGAGGTAGAGCGTTAGTGAAGCTGAACTGTAATGACGAACAAAAACCTTGGTACAATCAATCAATAAGATAAGTGTATTTTCATTAGCAAAACTCATGGAGGTTTTACCAGGTGGCTTTTGCTTAACAGGCCGGGGAGGTTCAGAAGCAGTGAAGCACATGCGACGAGACAGTTTGGGCAGAAGTTTCTCCAGGAAGGAGAAATCTGGGCTGAGCAGTAGATGTTCCTCATGGGGTTCTGTGACCATTTTTCTCATCTCAGCTTGATTGGCGTTCCTCACCCCTGATAGACACACAGCACCAGTCAAAATAACACAGATTCTACACAGTTTGACATCATAATTCTTACATATTATGGAATCAGGGCACGTTGCAGGTCAAATTCAAACCTTCATCATCCATATGAGCACCACTACTATTCATTAACCACTATGTCACAACTCCAACGTGACTTTATTTTAAAATTGTCATAACATGGAGGCCATGTGTGTGTGTGTGTGCATAGAAATGACCCTCATGTGTCTCAGGCCTGCTGAAGTGTTATCAGACAGTGTATCAGCTGTAAAGTGATGATGTGAGAACATCACGGCATGTCACCCTGCTGTACATGTGTCTCAAAGATGTGTCAAGCGGCCTGATATATTCATGTCTCTCTGGGAAAACTGATTAGAAAGGCAGGACACGGTGTCAGTGTGTGTGTGTGATGAAGGGGGGGCAAAGAGGAATGGGCTTGATGAAAAATTACAGCAATTAGTCAGCCACCGGGTAATGAGCCATAATTATTTCAGCACTCTGGGCGTCAAAACAGAAAGAGCATGAGAAAGTCAAGGAAACAAGGCTGACACACACAAACATACACTTGTTTTATGTCTTGCCTTGTTCACCAATATTACCATTCACTGTAAATCACTGCACTATAGTTACTCTGAGCTACAAGTCAAAACACGAGAGAGTGCAAACAGATGCGTCATGCCCATTCAAACTACAACACAAACACTTAATAGAAAGTTTTCAACTCTTAATAGAAAGTTTTCAACTCACCCACAGCAAACAGGGAAATCCCACTATCTGTTACAGCTTTAGCTGGACCGTCCACCGGATCATCTGATTGGCCATTAGTGATCAGAACAGCAATCTGAGGCCCCCCCCCAAAAAGAGAAAAACATAAAGTGATGCTTTAGTGATCCCAACATGCAAAAGGGTGAATCTCACACTCAAATATGAGCTTAATTGTAGTTAAAATTGTCACAATGCAAAAAATGTTAATGGTCATTAAAAATTAGCTTTATTTTTGTCTAATATCTTAATACTGGAGGGAAAAAACTACACTTAATGAACTGGACATATCAACTACAGAAATACAAAGCTACTTTTAGCGTAAACGGAAAAAACAAATAAAACTGGGTCAAACGTGAAGATACCCCGGCTTTTTTTTTTTTATCAAATCTTGCAAAATTCAAAGATGTACAGAAATATATTAAAGGGTAAATCTCAAGAAGCCTGTCGAGAAAGTCCAACTTGTATTTAACCTTAATGGAAAAAGGTTGTACTTAATTTTACAGTGCTTACAGTGTACTTACACAACATATGATGATGGAACTACATGGACTTAACATGGGTTAAGGTTAGGTTTGGAGTCAGTTATTATAGTAAGTATATTGCACATAAATGTAGAACAGGACTGTAAAATAAAATGTTAACAGGAAAAAAACTAATTATATTTTGCTAATAGAAAATGAGGCCTACATTTATAGTAGGAACATTACATTTTTGCATTGTGACATTTTCAGGACGATCAGGCATTTTTTTTCCACTCCAATTTTAGTCACAAAAATGCATCAACACATACTTTTACTATTCCTATTATTTTCAACAATGATTCTCATTACTGTAATATATTACCATAATGCATTACAGTAATCTGAGAGGTGAAATATGCTTCTATGTCATGAAAAATATAATTTATTGAAAACAACAACATTATTGTCTTTATGCAGATTTTTTTGCTTTTGATTTTTGGTGTGAAATATGACTGGGACTTTTCCTTGTCAGCTTTCATGAAATCCACCCAAAAGTGTGCATTTTTGTTAAAGGACTCAATCTGCCATTAAGAGCATCACGCTGATACTGATGCCCTTGAAAGCACACAGCATGAATTATCATCTCATTGCATACATAATTCCCCGACCGCAGCAGATCCAAACCTGCAAAGTCGCTTACATTCACAAATGAGTATTCTGAAAAGGAAACATCTCCTGGGTCACCTAAAGTTCACCAGCATTGGTCGCGCTGCGTCTGGGTTCATCTTTATGCACTCTACACTAGCATGCCATTACAGTGTATGTATGTGATGAGAGTTTTAATAAAAGGTGAAATCTCTGCAGTTCATTATAAACGCCCGCTCATTTCTCCACACCAGGTGCTCTACGGCAAGACCAGCAGCTGCGGTTTGGAATCCTAATCAAGCCCTAAATTAGGATGGGTGGGACACTGCGGTGTGCACTGCAGCGCAGGACGTGATGTCCTGACAGAATCAATAGAGTGATTGCAGGTGCAGCTCTTTGAGATATATAATTAGAAGGTTGTTCTGTGTATATGTGACAGGATGTTTCATTTGGAAATGTAGCATTTAAATACTTTGCTGCAGTTTTAATCATGTGCAGATATCACTGAGATTCAGTATTGAGGTGCGAATGAGGTGCAAATAAAACAGTACAAGATGTGACCATGACAAGCAGCATGACTTTGTCATTTGATTGGTTTACATTCATGCATCGTCATGCTAGGTGCACTCTTTATTGGCATCTATGCTTCCATGAAAAACTTTAACATCCTTACATCTTCTATTCAACAAGGGCTCTTTATAGATTCTTACACTAAAGGTTTTTATTGGCATCTCTAGTTTTCATTGAAAAACCCTTAACATCCATGGAACCTTTTCATTCCACAAAAGGTTCTTTGTAGTGGAAAAAGGTTCTTCAGATTGTTGAAATATTCTTCACACTAAGCAAAAAAAATGTTTTTTTAA
This sequence comes from Sinocyclocheilus anophthalmus, assembly GCA_018155175.1. Lineage (NCBI taxonomy): Eukaryota > Metazoa > Chordata > Actinopteri > Cypriniformes > Cyprinidae > Sinocyclocheilus > Sinocyclocheilus anophthalmus. The sequence goes on from JADLZN010008020.1 coordinate 119,485, forward strand.
GAACTGTTCACTGACAGGTTCTTTAGAGAACCAAAAAATGGTTCTTCTATATGTCATGGCATTTCCTTTTGGAATTTTCATTTTTTAAGAGTATAGTTGGAAAAGGCTCTTTAGATTTAAAAAATGTTCTTTACATTAAGTCCTTTACATTAAGACCAAAAATTGTTCTTCTATGGAATCACTGTGAAAAAGCTCCCTTTTGGAACCTTTATTTTTAAGTGTGTAGCCCTGACCACTTCCAAATGTCCTTGGTTCACAATCCTGATCCTCATAACTGTACATGAAACATCAAATATCTTCTGATTGGCTGTGATTGTGTCATATCGTGCAGCAAATTGTGGTCAGTGTGGACCAGGGACGTGCACAGACATTTTGAGGGTTAGGGGCTCAAGTGGAAAAGGCACTTCTCAATTTATTTATTTAATTTATTTTTTTCTAATCAAACTTTAAATATATTAGGGGTGTGGATATTGACAAAAAATAATATCTCATTATTTTCTGGGACTTTATTGATAACAATAATTAGATGATATTTTGTTGAGTGTGTTATTGTGCTGGTATCTTAGGGACTGCCGTGGACAGCGGACTCCTAAAATTTTTGATATTCTTCATATTCTGTGTGATCAGTTCACAGCAGTGATAGAAATTATCTTTTTCAAAATAATTTTAAAATAGATTTTTCCTTTTAAATGAACTCAGTATTGACAAAATCCATCTGGCAATGAAGAGAAAACACAGAGCTGCATTAGAAGTGGCATTTAGATGCATTTACACAGACTGTTTAATGCAGTACATGAATGCATTTAACCTGCAGTTAAAATGCATAATGTTTTGATATTTTAAACATAAAATTTTGAATACTGATATTTGAAATTATAAAAAAAAATAAGATACTTTAAATGTGAAATTAAAACCACCAGTAGGTGGCAGCAAGTCACTGTTAATAAGTGAGTAATTGCGTTTGAACCGAATCATTTAAACGGTTGATTCATTCAGGAACAAAACAGTGTCATATTGCTCAGAGACGCAAATTGGAATTATATTTGTTGACGAAATAAAGCAAAAACAGTCAATATTGTGTCTAACGTAAGTGTCTTAACTTCTTGTTTATTGAACTGCTGCATAAAATCAATATCACATTTGTAACCATGCTGCTTTTTGGTGGAAAAAACGTCAGTCTTCGCGTGATACTGATTAACTATATGAAATTATATAACTATAAAACTTTCTGCCCCCATATCTTGAATTTTGTGATCATTCTAAATGCATTTTAATAAACTGAATCATGCAGTGAACTGAATCATGTAGCTCTCATGAGTCATGGATGTTAGCAAGACAAATTAACTATATTTGTCTTTTGTCTTTTGGATATTTAGCTGTAAATTCGAGGCACAGGTAGCTCAGTTTTTTGTTCATCACCACTCACCTCCACACTAAGACATGCACAACTGGAAAGGGAGGGAGGGCTTTCACTTGGTCCCTCACTGCCGAACACAATATCCAGGGGTCGAGGTTGGATCCAGAACTCCTCCCACCTTACATATACCTAAACCTACCTGTCTCCACCCCCTGATCCCTAAACCCACCCATCTCCAGCCCTAAACCTACCATCTCCACCCCCTAGATGTGGATCCAACCCCGCTCCCTGGATCTTTGTTCTGCAGTGAGGGGCTACTGGCTCTGCCTGATGCGCATGTGCCGATCAATGTGTGCTACAAGTCGAAACTCTACAGTCTCTACATTTCCCGACCCGACCTGATGTTTGGATTTTTTATTAGTTTGACAGGGAAAGCGGTGCTCAAACAGAAACACACACACGGGCGCACATATAGCTATACATATATTCATTTATCAAACAGCTACACTCCCCAGAAAAAAAGGCACTTTCTCTCGAGGAAGAAAAAGGGCAGGTGCTCAAGCCCCCTTTTATGTCTATGTGTGCACGTGCCTGGTGTGGACAAACTGATTGTTGTGTCAAGGCACTTAACATTTTGAGTAAATATGCAATGTCGTATAAAAGTCATTTTAAAATCTCTGTTGTGCCTCTAACATGGGTTTTGTTGTGTGTGAACTTGTCTTTTTTATTTATGAAGCACTTATAATGCAGCATATATGGTCCTTTTCTCTCGCAGTTGGGTTAGGCATGAAAAAGGTGTTTTGAAGTGATTATGATTGAAGTGTCACACCTTTGGGGCGTTGTCTCTGATGATAGAAGGACTGAACACAGACTCGACAAGGAATTCCAATGCCAAGCCGGTGCGGCTGTTGCCTCCCTCATATGGCACCTCCTCCACTGCTCTCAGCACTTCCTCCAGAGTCGAATAATCCGTCAGAGCTATACGCATCCTAAACAAGGACACAGCCAGATGCATAGAATATTCAAGCAGTCAATTTGTGCTTACTGAGGTCAGGAATATACACATTATATATTATAGTGTTTATTCTCTCATAATCATTCTCATAGCAGAAATCGTCTCTCTGTTGTGCAAACACTAACCCGCCTCAGTATGTATACTGACCTGGGCAAGTCTGAATAGACAGTCACTCCAAAGCGAATGCCTTCCTGTCCAGCCACACTTCCCTGGAAGGCTCGGATGATGTCCGCTATGAACTCTTTGATCTGCTGGAAACTGGTCGGACCCACTGACCAGGAATCATCCACCAAGAACACAATATCAGCAGGCATGGCAGTACGACATACTGAAAAGAAAAAAAAGAGAATGGCTTTATAAACGAAATTGTTCTAATAAGACGGTTAATATTTAATATTGAGAAAGTTAGGCATACTTCAGGGGGATTGGACACATACACACCACAGAAACCTGATTTGTTTTGAAAGCAAGATGGATTTCAGTATTATAAATCATAGAAGATAAACATAATAGGGGTATTTCATTCGTGCAATAAAAAGCCTTGTCTATTACAAGTCATATTTTTTTTATTGACATTATTTATGTTAAATTAGAGAATTCTTCTTCCAGGGCTCATACATAAAATGAACATTGAATAAATTTAATGATTTATTAATTAGTTTGAATTAATATAATTCAATTTTAATTATTTTTGAATTTTTGTTTGAATTGATATAATTATTGATAGGTAATCTTTTAAATATTGATTAACTATAATATGCCAATTAAAAATATACAACTGATAATATCCCGCACATTTTGAGTATAGTAATGAAAAAATATGAAAATATTATGGTAACATTTTACAATAAGGTTCTACTTGTTAACATTAGGTAATTATATTAGTCAACATGAAATAACAATGAAAATACTTCCAAAGTATTTATTAATCTTAGTTCATGTTAATTTCAACATTTACTAATACATTATCAAAATTAGTATCTGTTAATATTATTTAGGCTAATGGACCTGAGCCAACATGTAACAATGAACATTGTTCATTTTTTACATTAAATTTTTTTACTAACGTTACACTGTCACAAATGTATTGCACATTGTTAGTTATTAGTACATTGTTATTGCATTAATTAAAGTGTTATCACAATTATTTAAATTATACTACTCTCAAAAATCAATCAAATGTGAATTTTCCTGATTGTATTTTAGTTATGCTTAGTATGAAATTAAATTGAATTTTTGCATCATATTTCAATCAAATTCAGGAACTGAACTGACTTGACATTCTTAGTTCAATTTTGAATCATATTTTTGAAGGGTGCATCCTCATCTTGTTCACACCCAGCAACAATGTGTTTGGCCACCGTTAGATGGCAGTGTAGACTCAGAGAAAATACAGATTTTAAGAGCTTGTAAATTTATGCCAAGTGACCTGCACTTTAGAAAGCACATTAAACAGGAACAGCAGCTAAAGGCTCAGATCAGAAGAGAAGTCCAGTCATCTAGTGCTTGTTATGGTTTCATATGACCTACAATTTCAGGATGTTTTCTGAGCTTCTTTTCTGGTAGTGTGCATCCTTAAACTGTATCCAAATATTCATTTTTTTCTGTCTTTGATTGGTGCAAATGTGGCCTTGGTCATGAGGTGATTGCACAATCACTGTGAAACTTGTAATGCCTGGCACTAAGTGGACTGCAGATGTCCTCTGAATCAGATAACTCTCCAAAGATGAGCTGTATTAGGCAGGAGCTAATCAGTACTAGATTAGACTTAATAGCAGCGGACAATGTACAGCCAGATCTCACAGATGAGAGAACATAGTTTCACACACCCACACCTAAAATAAACAAAACTGAAGACGACAAGTACATCCCGAGCTTTTCAACGCCTCTAACTCACTCTCAGAAGAATGCTTTGAAATTTTCTTGTTTCCCCCCCAACCACCACAAGATGACAGACGCTATTATAAAATCAGAACTCAATAGAGCTCTGGAAACAAAAGTATATGCATTAAACTGCACAATGTTGTTGATCATCTGGCAGGAACTACATAAAAAGTTCAGTCTCATTTCCGGGAAAGGTTGCTGCACAGAGTTGGGAAAATCTGTGCCACCCACAGCAGAAGGGAACAAACACTGCAGGCTTTAATGATTTATCACTCATATACAGCATTCTAAAAGAGAAAACTGCTTTCATGCAATAGGGAAGTTCATCAAAAGCAAACTTTAACGGTCCAGTGAGGATACTCTCTGCAGGCAGCGCTGAGGGTCTAGAGTCGTCTATATTTAAATCAATGTGATAAATGAGTTTGGTCAAAAGTAATCTAAAAGTAGTCTGACTATATTACCTAAAACTGACTACAATGTTTTGTCATGTAAGTAACGGACTACAATTTACAAGTAATCTCCCAGCACTGGCTCCTGGACAGTGTGTGGTGCTACTTGGATTCAGGTCTGGGGAATGTGAGGACCAGTCGATGGCATCAATCCGGCCACATGAAGCTGGGCATTATCATGCAGGAACCCAAGGCCCACTGCACCAGCTGACAGCAGCTCTGAGGATTTCATCCCGGTACCTAACAGCAATAAGGTTACCGTTGGCTAGCTAGTTTTGATGTTCACTGGCAAATGCCAATTGAGCTGCATGGTCCTGGGTTGTGAGCACAGGTCCCACTACAGGACGTCAGGCCATCATGCTACCCTTATGGAGCCTATATCTGACAGTTTGGACAGAAACATGCACACCAGCAGCCTGCTGGAGGTCATTTTTTGAGGACTCTTGCACTCCACTCTGGTGCTCCTCCTGTTCCTCCTCAAACAAATGAGCAGATACCGGTCCTGCTGCTGGGACGTTTCTCTTCTATAGCCCTGTCCAGCTCTTCTTGTGTAACAAACCATCTCCCAGTATCTCCTCCATGCTCTTGAGACTGTGCTGGCAGACACCTAAATCGCTTTTTTTTTTTTTTTTGGTTGCATCAGCATGTATGAAAGTACCATCCTAGAGAAGCTGGACTACCTGTGCAACCTAATTGGGTTTCCGGTACTGCCTTATGCTACAACGCCGTGAAACGACCCTAACCCTTCCAAAACTAGGGACCAAACAGTCAGAAGGATAGAGAGAGGCACAGTTTCTGTCCCACCACTTGCAAAACATCCCTTTTGTTGGGGTTTTCTATGCCGTCGCCTCTCCATCACACCTGTTGTAATACTGCCCAAAGCACCAAAGTAGGTGCTCGTAGTTCTACTGCAAGTACTACTGAACAAGTAGGTGAAACCTTGATTCACAATCACTTTATGCTTCCTAATTGGAAATCTCCCCCATACCCTTAAAGGGGTCATGAACTGCCTTTTTTATTTTGTACTGTTCTCTGAGGTCCACTTACAATGTCATCAAGATTTTTACATCAAAAAACCTCATAATTTAGAAGTAATAAGCTATTTTCTGTCCTGTTTTGACCCCCCAATCAGAACGCTCCGTTTGAATAGGCGTAGCGGATTGTGATCATAATTAAAGAACCCCACTCTATGACTGTGAACTAATAATGTGAGTGTTTGACAGCCTACATCCTTCACAGATGGATGCTGCGGTCATTTAGGATAAAAACGCATAAATACTCAGTACATATCAAACGATCTGTAATGACAGACAAAGCAATAGTGATCACGTAATAAAAACAGTTACTTGCACTTGCGACATCATAGGCACAGCATCATCTTTTAGTTTTAATATTTCTAAAATGAAGTGAACAAAGGACCAAGTCTGGAACCTCATTTAAAAAAAAGTTAATCAAATAAAGTTAATCGTTTGGTGTCTGCGTAGACCTGTGTTTGCCACTCTTGTCATTTACCTACTATGTGCACAAATCGGTGGGTGGGGCTAAACAGGCAGTGATGTAGAAGCAGGTGTTGATCTTCTTCTGCGGAGGCAGTGTTTAGTCACACTATTACGTCATAAAGTGACAAATTCCACAACCTATCGTTTTGGCAGACGGCTTCAATATAAGCTGTTTTTAGACTAACGAGAAAGTTTTGATGTTTTTATAGCACAATGACCTCTTATTTATCAAAAGATCAAGGAAATTTAGATTTCTCAGTTCATGACCCCTTGAAATCGGGCACTGCCAATTGTAGTGGTGTACAAAACCATAGTGGACATTATCAAGTGCAAACGTTCAATCCCATAATGCACCTCAATAACGAGTGTGCAACAGATGTGCACTCAACTGCTAGATAATACCCATAATGCACTGTGAGTTATTCCCACGTCGCACCAGAAGATGGCGCCTGTAGCTGCATAAGCGAATTATTCAGTCTAAGAGCATTATTTATTATCATAATTTTTTAACTGATAGTGATAACTTCAACCCACAAAAGAGCCACAATGCAGCACTGCCATGTCAGGACAGACTCATCATCGTATACAGCACAATAAACAGATCATCTTCAGTTTGACTTTCTAGATACATCTCATCCGCAGTCGCAGACCGTGCAGTTATGTGCATAGAGGATTACACTAAAATCATCTGCTGCTAGATTAAAATCATCAGCCTGTGAAGATGATGTGGTTTAACATGATACAACTTAAAAGAGCTCAGTTCAGTGCTGACTCATAAAGTCAGTGAAGAAATAAGGTTATTAAGCAAACATTTACTTAATTTTAAAGCATCTGGCAGGCCATTACCATGACAACAATGCCTTGACAGCAATGAAAAGTGGCTGCCTGTGTATTTACAGTTATAAGGGTTGATTACCGGGGTTAGATGACTCGTGCTTTTACAGTACATTTAACAGGATTTCGACATAAAGCAGGTGTGATGCTGAAAGAGTACAAGGACGTGACCTTGGAAAATACATTCTTTCCATTTCATAGTCAAGTGTCTGTCACTGCAAACAGCAATTTTGAAGAGGTGTGGAAAATTACAGTGTTTCAGGGCATTAGAGCCTCAGTCAGTAATTGGTCCTGACAGACTGCTCTAAAACCATCCTGCGTGAATTCAATATGTTTCACATTCTCGCTCTTTCCCACTCTGTCTGCCTCTCTCTCCCTCACACACACAGTTCAAGGTGAAACATAAACACGCACACACTGATTTCTTTGCAGACGGATCTGTGGTGATGGAAATCAGAGAGGGGTACAGTGATTTATCTGAAAAGGCTCAAACCAAAGGTATCAAGCTGCAGGAGGTGTGCAGATGGCCCGCAGACAGAACCTGCTGACTCAGCAGGACACATGTGGAAAGAACTCTGTGTCCACTTCAACTCCACCTGTACAGTCTCTTCAGGTGTGCAGACAGACGAGGACTGACACACATGGACATGATTGAAGACGGACTTCCCTATTGCAAAACTTCATGCAACATAAGAAATTTGTAAGGGTGTGGGGATTTATCAAAGACATTTATATTTTTGGGGGCTTTTTCCAGGACAAAAATAGTACAGAGTGACAGCAGTAAAAGTCAAATAAAATAAAATGATTTGAAAAGATAAGCACTGACATGGAAGTAACTGATTAATTATTCAATTCATAAAGTAAATTAATAAAATAGAATAAAATAAAATTAAAAATTAAAAAGCGTCAATAGAGAACAAATCTGGATTAAATAATTAAATAATAAATTCAACTATAAATAGAAAACAAATCTGAAAAAATAAGAATCGCTCAATAGACAACTGAAGTAACTGATTACTTACTTCAAGTATATTTCCTATAATAAAATAAATAAAATAATTATGATAGGAGAAAAAAAAAAAAAAAACAAAAGCATCCTGACCTTAGTAAGTAGATTGATTATTCGATCAATTATTCACATAAAACATAATTTGAATAATATACAAATATAATAAACAATAAAAATATGCTCATACAAATACTATAACTAGGCTATATACAAGTAAAAAATAAAATAAAGGGGGCTTGGGGACCACATCGGAGGCAAAAATGGTATGCACGAGGTGACATCAGTAAGAAGTCAAATAAAATAAATGAAAATTGATTAGAATAAGCAGCTGGACCCCATGGACGTACTGATGATTAATTGCAGCTATATAAATTAAAATAAAACAATATAATTGAATAGATAAAAGCTAATTAGTGAGTAATTATTGCAACTAATAAATAAAATTAAACTAAAATAATTTGGTGTTGCTGTTCTACTTGGTCAGCATACACGTCATCTGTCTGGTGCCCACTTATAACTAGGATAGGATCTAGCATATCAACTTATCTATATATCATTTTAAAAATAATTTATATGAAATTCTGGAGTAAAAATTTCTTAAATGCTAGTCAAATCAAGAACTAAAGAAAAAAGAAGGAATTTACAACATGATTTACATATACATTTTTTTCTTCTTGGAAGTTTTCCTTCTTTTTCACTTTTAACTCGCATCCTAACACAAAAGGTTGTATATCATTGTGTCTACTGAGATTAACTCAATTTTAGTTGCTCACCAAATTTTACCCGCATTTAGTGCTTGGCAAGTGTTAATTTTGGTCCCTGCCTGCAAACTTTTCAGAGTGTGATTGATTGAAGGGCGGTATATTGGCAGTTCACTGGGGACTGAAGAGGCCCTATCGCATGTAGATAAAGCGTGAGTCAGCAGTCTACCTTCAGCCTCTGCAGTGGCGCTTTGATAGAAGAGAGAAAGGGACAAGAGGAAGATCCACATGCCGCAATATCCCATTCTCTCTCTCTCTCGTCCTCCGACTCTCTCTTACGTTCCCTGTCCTCCCCCTCTTATCTCTCTGCCGGCAGATCCTCTTCTTTGGACTGATGTCCTGAGACGGGCTTGTTCTCCGCTTTATTTAGCTGCTACGCTCTCTCCCTTTTATCTGTAAAACAGAGGAAGAGAGATCGGTATCGTCATACATATGCATATACACACATTCAGAATAATCGTTTTGATCTATTCTGTTAGCTGAGTATGAATCTTCACTGAAAATCGCCTGTATAATCCGGCACATTTATCCTGTCAGATATGGCTGCGCAGGCCTTCTGAGCGCCGGTTAAGAAATGAATAGCACTTAGATAGAGACAGGTATTATTCAAATAAAAGATAATTGTTTAAGGTTAAGAAAGTTCGGTACTGCACAATGAAGTTCTACCACGAAGTTTATTCCTCTCAGTGTGTCACATATTTAAATTCAACAGAGGAATCTTCTGTACAATAATAATGAATAGTTAAGCTTAAAATGATAATCCAGAATTGGATGGTTTTCTTTCTTTTGTTGAACACATAAAGAGATGCTTAAGAGACTGCTTTTTTCCATATCATGAAAGTGGATAGAAACCTCAGGTTGTCAAGGTCCCAAAAACAAATTGAAACATATTTGAATATGCAGATATAAACTGAATTACAGGCTTACTTACGCTACCGTTCAAATGTTTGTGGTTGGTAAGATTTTTAATACTTTTATTCAGCAAGGGTACATTTAATTGATCAAAAGTGACAGTAAATGCATTTATAATGTTACAAAACATTTCTATATCAAATAAACAATGAGCTCTAGAAGGAACATGTGAGACTGAAGACTGGAGTAATGGCTGTTGAAAATACAGCTTTGCCATCAGGAATATTTGAAAATATAATAAAATAATATTTCACAATATGACTATTTTCATTGTATTTAAAAAACACATAAATACAGTCTTGGTGAGCATAAGAGATCAATAAAACGATTAAAAAAAACTGTAAAAAAATACACTTTCAATGTTTGGAAAAGAGCAGCCTAAACATTCTGCTTAACATCTCTTTTGTGTTCTATGGAACGAAGTATGTCAAACAAGTTTGGAACAAGTAAATAATGACAGATTTTTCATTTTTTGGTCAGCTGTCCCTTTAAGAGGAAACCAGTAATCATTTTTAAATCACTATAAAGCTTGGAGGAATACAGCAATAAATTTGTAATGCTTTTATTTTGCCTCAGGTTCAAAATGTTTAAGACACTGCATGAAACATCTGCTGAAAACACAAGCTGGCTGTCATCATTTGTAATATTTTGGATGCTGATTTTCAGCATGGGATTCTACTTCAACAGGCTTTCAACTAGCTTAACTAGCAATACTTCTTGCTTGACCAGCTTCACCAGCTAGGTTTTGCTGCTAAGTTTGCTTAGTTGGATTTTTGCCAGAGTTTTTAATTATTTAAAAAAACATGTCTGGTTCCATTTGTAGGTTATGATAAGGCCTCCTATGTGTTATTTATGCAAACTGTGGACTGTGATTGGAAACCACCTTAAGCATCTAGGGAACAGCATTAATAAAACTGGAAAGATTTGATATATTTATCGATGCATCTTCACATATTGGTGTGACCACAAAATGTCTAACAATACAATGAGAGTGACTCGCCACTTTGAGCAGGTTATATCACACAACGTAGTTGACATTGAGGTCAGAGTATCACAACAAACCTGACCTTTGTGAAAGACACCAAGTGTGTAGTTCAACTTAACAGGCTTAGACTGCTCATTGATATTCATGTCTGTGTGTGGTCCAGAGCGTAAGGTGAGAACTGCAGTGAAAATACTGATCCTGTCATTCAGTACAGTCATTCTGAGTCAAGAATTCCAGAACAGAACTACCTTCAGGACAGAAGGTTCCAGAATTTTTTAAAAAGATGGATGATGGTTTCCCCTCAAGGACACCAATTCTTTGACGTAACTTGTCCAAGAATCCTTTTGTCTAAAATTATCTTATCTGAACGGAAAATGAGGTCTTTACCAGTGTATCAAGAAATGGCAAATTCTGTCATAATTTGGAAGTAGTCACACAAAAGCACCTTGTAATTGTGACTTTATATCTCAGAACTCCAAAATGATTGTTCACAGATTACTATATCTCAGGAACTGTGACTATATTTCTTGAAATTGTGGCTTTATATCATACAATCCTACAAAAGCTTACAATGTGTTATAATTGTTACTTAATTTCTCATGATTATGACTTTATATCTTACAATGTAACTTCATATATCATACTGTGACTTTGTAACAACTGTGTCTTAATATCTCACAATATGACTTTTTAAGTCAGCTTAATGTCTCAGAATTGTGATTTAATATCTCATAATGTGACTGTCATAACTGTGACTTCAAATCTCACAATGCGATTCTTGTGATTGTGACTGTCACAATAGCAAATGCATTTCTTTTGATTGACTATATCACAATTGCAACATTTCTTGTGATTAGTATCTCACAATGTGATTTTGTCATAATTCATAGTGTGACTCTGTCATAATCATGACTTTATATCTCACTTTGTGATTGTCATAATTGAGACTATTTCTTGTGAATGTGGATTTATATGTCACAATAGCAACTTTATTTCTTCAGAATGTGACTATCACAATTACGACTTTATTTCTCGTGATTAATATCATACAAAGTGACTTAACATGCCATAATTCTGACTTAATATCTTATAATGTGACTATAGATCATAATTGTGAATTAATATCTCACATTGTCTTTTTATGTGATCATTTTCATTTAATATCTCACAATATGACTTTATCCCCCGGTTTCACAGACAAGGCTTGAGCCTAGTCCCAGACTAAAATGTAAGTCTGAGCTGTTTTAACTGAAATAAACTTGCACTGACTGATCTTAAAATATATCAGTGCCTTTGTTTTGTCTCAAGACAAAGTAATGTTATTTTCTAAGGCACGTTTATAAAAATTACTTCAATATCCAAATGTAACTATGGCCTAATCCTGGCTTAGTCTAAGCCCTGTCTGTGAAACCAGGTCATTATGTCACAATTATGACTTAAGTTACTGTGATTGTGTTATAATGAATAACTGTGACTTTTCATATTTCTGACTTAATATCACACACCTTGTCACTTTATATGCAATAATTGTGATTTAATATCTCATAATGTCACTTTACATGTCACAATTACTTTATTTCTAGTGATTGTGACAAGACATATCTCACAATGTGACCGACCGAATACATAACTGAAAACAAAATCTAAAATTTCTGAGAAGCTTTAATTATGGCAAAATCTCTTCATCCTTTGAAATCACAACTAATTCCAAACTGTGAAAGCTCTTCAAGCAAAATCCAGAAGTGTCAGACAGGTGAACAGCTTTCTAGCCAAATAAACGCTGTCATTCCAAATACTGCGCTAACTAACTACACACCATACGGAATCAATGATCTTGCACAGAGTCGCTGCGGCTTTGTCAGGTTACATCTGTGGGGAATATTACAACTACAGAGTCTCTGTTCAGCCAACAGACAGCACTGTCAAGCTGTGCAGAAACCACAGCCATGCTAATGCAATGCTTTACTGCACAACTGCCACTTCTAATGTGCAGGAACGAGTCTGACAGTCCACAAAATTAATGCAGCTGCAAGGGTTTGATGACTTTAACTTCTCATGGGTGCACATGGGAGTCCATAAAGCATTTTTACATCGTGCTAAAACTTTTTATTATGATCACGGACACTTCCATGCAGGTCAGATACCCTCAGCATACAAAATTAGTGGAGAAGGCATGTTTTCCTATCAGATGCAATGGAACACAGCCAGATTTTTCATCAAGAAACTTCAGGGCCATGAGCTCGACACATACCATTCAAACTCAGTCCTGTTTGAGCATGTAACCTCAAGCACTTCTGTACCGCAGTCAGTTTACATGACTTTTCATAGACTCCGGTACTCTGGACGGGGCAGATAAGACTTTTTGAATTGCTGCACTTTGGAGTCCGCCGTCTGATTGTGCGATTTATGAATGAATCTGATTGAACAAGCGATAATTCGCATCAACGTACAGACAGGAAGGTGCTACCGCCGTGACTCCAGGGATATTTTTCTGACGCCTGCTGCACAGCAACTTGCATTCAGCAAAGTCATGCAGCAGAGAATGTAATCTCACGAGCGCAGGCCGACCGGAGAGGTGAGCGTTGTGCACTTTGAAGGATTATAAAGGTACAGGAGCCGACCCAAACCCCTTTTTGCTCTCTCTACAAACCCTGCTGTTTGTTAGTCATTTCTGAACACGGCCACTTCGCAGAAGATTATGTCTGCAGCTCTAAATTAAGTGTTACACACACACTGGGGTGAAAAACATTTCTTAAAAGCGTCCAAAAACACACTAGTGCACACACAGAGATGGCAATTGTTGTAGTCCATGAATGCGCTAATAGTGAATGCACTAAATCAAACATGAACACAAAGTTCAAAAGCGGCCATTCATGGGATAAGCCAGACATTTTTAAATGTTGCTTCAGCGAAGAAAGATTTTAAGATAGTGGGAGGAACGTCCTCACAAAACATCTATTGTAGTACAAATATCCAAATGCATGCTCCCAATATTCGCTCGCTCACTATAATAGCTGGAAGGAACGCTGTTTGTGGAGGCTTATCAGCTGCAGGAAGAGGCAGGCCGCCAGCGTGCAGTAATGAAGTGACTTTATGCGGTTCATTTATGACATTATGACTAAATCTGGAGTGCCGCTCGACTTCGAGGGGCGTGCAAAAGCCTGTGCATGGAGGAAAAAGCTATCAGACTGGAGACATCACCAACACACTCTACCAACTGGTTCAAGGCTTTTTAGTTGCATTAGCGGGGCTATTGAAGCCGTCAGATGCAGCGGTAAATGGAGTGGAACGGCATACGGTGGATGGAGTCTCTGATTTTGTTCTACAATTACCTAAACAAACAATGCATTAAACAAATAAATGAATTTGGGTCAAATCATGCTAGCTTTGATCAGTAGATGTTTGAGAAAATGAACATTAAAAGAGCACTTACAGTAGTGGTTCTCAACTGAAGGGTCATGACCCCAAAATGGTCTGTTCTGATTGGTTTGCGGTTAGTAGGGAAAAACAATGTTAAATGCTAATGCTACAATGCAAATATAATTAGGATAGCAACATAAATAGACATAGAAAACATTTCCTACATTGTTGTTTTGACATCAAAAGTCATGCGTTCTCTACAAACTCTACAATATTTTAGAGTCAGTTCATATGTTGCTTGGTTGAAGCCAAATTAGACAGATGCCAACTTGGACAGGTTGCTTGGCATTGCTTCATTTACTGATTTTTTCTTTTCCACCAACCTCATGTCCAACACAAACAACACACGGTCAACAGAACAATAGTATTAACAATGAATCTAGGCTGGTACACTGTGTTAAACTCGGCCACGACATCAAGATATGTCGGATAATGCAGTAACAAATATGTTGAGACCACCCACTTGCAGACAAATGGCCCACACCTAAGAGTCGCACCAATTTCAAGACCGATTTTTAACAACGCACCACTTTTAAGAGAACACTTTGGCATGATCGACCTGACTCACGATTTTATTGATACTTATCGCCGCTCTGCACCTTGTGAGGCTTGGCTGAACAGTTCGTCCCTCACGAAACCTTAACTCACTCTTTCCAACCGTACCCCAGGCACCAGGTCCTCCTCTCAACATGCAAAAACGCGGACGGCTTGCAACACTAGACCCCAGTCGGCGGCATTCCATTAGGTTACATTAATCCATCCAAGAACAGGTTATGGACTCCACACATCTGTAGCGCAACGTCCAGGCGAGGAGTGTGAGGACACTCCAAGACGGTCTAGAAAGATGGACCTGTAAGAGGGGGGTGTGAGAGAACAGAGAGTAGGGTAATTGTAATAGAAGCAAAGACCTCGGAAGGAGAAAGTTTAGGGGTGTGTGGATAGAGCTTTACAACGGTTGGCTAATCCAGCTTACGGCAAGTTAATGATGGATGCGAGAGCGAGAGGAGTGAAACGGTAGAGGATTAAAGTAAGAAGAAAGAGAGAGCCCTGCAGCAACTGCCAGCCAAGACATCTACCATATGGTCTGCTTATAATTCGTTACTATATATTTTATTTATATACAAATGTAATTAATTTCCTACCTAAAGTTCTCTTGTAACGGACTTTTCAACTATTGTTTATTTTTGCGAACCCCGCCACTAAGAGGACATTGTGATGGAGATATTTCAGCACTTTTGCACTTGATTTCCAAACGTTTGGGTTCTGTCGTGAAAGTATTGCATTCCCATGTCAACCTTTTTACTCTTGCAAACATTTGCAAAACTATTGTGTT
>JADLZN010008020.1:136490-317435 GCA_018155175.1 Sinocyclocheilus anophthalmus
GTACAGGAGCCGACCCAAACCCCTTTTTGCTCTCTCTACAAACCCTGCTGTTTGTTAGTCATTTCTGAACACGGCCACTTCGCAGAAGATTATGTCTGCAGCTCTAAATTAAGTGTTACACACACACTGGGGTGAAAAACATTTCTTAAAAGCGTCCAAAAACACACTAGTGCACACACAGAGATGGCAATTGTTGTAGTCCATGAATGCGCTAATAGTGAATGCACTAAATCAAACATGAACACAAAGTTCAAAAGCGGCCATTCATGGGATAAGCCAGACATTTTTAAATGTTGCTTCAGCGAAGAAAGATTTTAAGATAGTGGGAGGAACGTCCTCACAAAACATCTATTGTAGTACAAATATCCAAATGCATGCTCCCAATATTCGCTCGCTCACTATAATAGCTGGAAGGAACGCTGTTTGTGGAGGCTTATCAGCTGCAGGAAGAGGCAGGCCGCCAGCGTGCAGTAATGAAGTGACTTTATGCGGTTCATTTATGACATTATGACTAAATCTGGAGTGCCGCTCGACTTCGAGGGGCGTGCAAAAGCCTGTGCATGGAGGAAAAAGCTATCAGACTGGAGACATCACCAACACACTCTACCAACTGGTTCAAGGCTTTTTAGTTGCATTAGCGGGGCTATTGAAGCCGTCAGATGCAGCGGTAAATGGAGTGGAACGGCATACGGTGGATGGAGTCTCTGATTTTGTTCTACAATTACCTAAACAAACAATGCATTAAACAAATAAATGAATTTGGGTCAAATCATGCTAGCTTTGATCAGTAGATGTTTGAGAAAATGAACATTAAAAGAGCACTTACAGTAGTGGTTCTCAACTGAAGGGTCATGACCCCAAAATGGTCTGTTCTGATTGGTTTGCGGTTAGTAGGGAAAAACAATGTTAAATGCTAATGCTACAATGCAAATATAATTAGGATAGCAACATAAATAGACATAGAAAACATTTCCTACATTGTTGTTTTGACATCAAAAGTCATGCGTTCTCTACAAACTCTACAATATTTTAGAGTCAGTTCATATGTTGCTTGGTTGAAGCCAAATTAGACAGATGCCAACTTGGACAGGTTGCTTGGCATTGCTTCATCCTGAAAACTCATGAACAAAACAACACAAGGTAAAAGAAAATAGTAAAAACTGAATCTAGGTTTGGTACTGTGTTAAATCGCCACCTGACATCCAAGAATGTCTGGATCATGAAGTAAAACTAGTTGAGAACCACTCTGAGAAAATGGCCCACATCCAGAGTGCACCAAAAAGAGAAAACGAACAAGAGAAACTTGGCAGAGAGCTAGATAGATATACTGCTTTCTGCATTGTGAGGCATTGGGCTGAAAAGTTCGTCTCGAAACCTTCACTCACCTTTCCAACTGTACCCTGCACCATGGTCCTCCTCTCAAATGCAAAACGGCTGCCTGCTTGAAACAGACCCAGTCTGCTGGCGATCCATTAGGTAATAATCCAATCCAAGAACAGGTTATGGGACTCCACACACTGTAGCGCAACGTCCCAGACGAGAGTGGCGAATCCAAGCCGGGCCCCCCCCCCACCCCCGCCCCCCCCCCCCCCCTAGAACGAGACCTGTAAGAGGGTGTGTGAGAGAAAGAGAGAGTGAATGAATGAAGCAAATACCTCTGAAGGAGAAAGTTTAGGGGGTGTGGAAGAGCTACAACAGGTTGGCTCACAGTTACGGCAAGAAGATGGATTGAGAGAGAGAGAGAGAGTGAAACGGAGAGGAAAAGTAAGAAGAAAGAGAGAGAGCAGCAACTGAGAAGACATTACATATGTCTCCTCTATAAATTATACATATATGTTATATATAAATGTACATTAATTTCATATAAAATTTTTTAAGGAACATGATTGCAGCCACTAAAGGACAGTGGGATGGGCTATTTCGCACTTTGCACTTGATTTCCAAACGTTTGGGTTCTGTCGTGAAAGTATTGCATTCCCATGTCAACCTTTTTACTCTTGCAAACATTTGCAAAACTATTGTGTTGCGTTCTCTTACAAAATCACTGAAATATTGTTTTTTGTTTCTCCCACCTTTATTATTTCTATTGCAAACGTTTTGTGAGCAAACACAAGTTTAGTGGGGGAACCCAAACGTTTTGTAAAAGAATGCAAAAGCATTGAAATACATTTTTCTCTTATCATGTTCCTTTAGGGGCTTTTTTTTCTGAATTTGTTGAAAATGTTTTATATGAAGAATATGCATGGTAATTGACTTTTAGTACTTTAGAGTTTGACTTTAACATTAATATGCTTTGAGATCTTGCACAATTGCTTGCATTTTTTTGGGCAACTAAGGTCACCTGAGTGGCAGCATGACATGACAATCATACAGCAAATAATTACTTACATCACTGCAATTCCAAAAATTACTGAACAAGGTACAGACAATCCTCAAACCTCGAAGTCAAATCAAAAGCAATTTTGTTTGGATCTGTAATCTCTGGGGACAAAATTAGACACTTTGGAAAGTCTCTTGAAATTATTGCTGATGTGAGACCTCCCAAATATGACTTTTGAAAAGCTGCAGCAGAAGTTGGGGTCAAAAAGGTGGACTTATTCCACAGAGAACATATAGCACCAGGGTTTTAAGATCTCACAAATAAAACTGCCAGACCTCTGAGCTGTCCCATGCCACATCTTTGATCACTTCACAGTTTAGGCACCGTTGCTGTCACACGGGGCACAGTGTGATAATGGAGGTGGAAACCGGTAACATAAACATGGTGGAATAGAGACAGGAAAAAGAAAGAAAAACAGTATCGCTCTGAAAGCCCTGCTCTCAGCAAGAGGCCAGTAAATTGAAGGAATGTGAACGGTGTAGTCAGAAACACGGCTTGCTTTTAAGAGCGACTGTAAAAGGCAGGCTAATCTGTAATGATGTGTTGAGCCCTACACGTCCTAACAGCTACAATGCGCAGATAAGCGCCAGCTAAATTCCCGCAACCACAACAGCGGCACACAAACAACCACAGGGCTCAGGAATGTTATCTGAGCTGAAACACATAAAACAGGTTTCGAGCCAGAAGGGTTACTAAATCAGAGCAGATGCGACTTGTTGCGCTATCTCTGAAGTACCTCTGAGGCACCGAGTGATTCATTGACATTACAAAGCCACTGAATACATTTGCTCTCCTTCCCCCTCTCTGCGTTTTTCCTTGGCTCAGAGAGACAGATCTACAGAGCATCGCCGTGCTCCTACATGTGTGCTTGATTCTGGCTCGCCGTCACCGTGGAGTCTGAGGTCTGGCAGTACTCAGGCAGTAATGAGTCCTGCTGACCGCATTCTCCCAGCCTGTAGGCAGCTGGGCTCAGACTCCAGTGCCAGCCTCTTAAAGAGACACTTCGGCTCCAATTTTCATACAGTCAGCCCGAACATATACACAGTGCTCTACAGTTACACGTCCAATCAAAGTAACAGGTGAAGCCAATCAGCAATCTCACTGTGTAGATGGGTAAAGCCTGTGGTTCTTCAAGTTGCAAATTTAACTTGGAATATCACGTAAAACGTTTACGAATAAAGCACAGTTTCCATTCAACGAGTCAAAGAGAACAAAGCTATCACTTCCTGATAAACTGGCATCAAATATCACTAAGAAAAGTAGGAGAAGCCACTGAATATAATTTGCAAATATAATAAATGACTTGCGCCTCAGAGCGGAAGTGGATGCCTGCTGTTTGAAATGCTGTCGTGTAAGAGAGTTCTGGGAGGCAATTATACAGAAATACTTTGACGACAGACAGGCTGTGCAATGAGATCGGTCCGCTCACATGTCACATTACTTTTTTTGATGAGCATGGAGGAATTTTTTCGGTAAATGTGTTTCCATCTCCCTTTTTTTGCATTGCAAAAACTTTCGTGATTTTTTCTCGAAATTTGGCATTCCCATTGATCATTTCTGATGCAACACTTCAAAATATGCATAAAAACAAGGTGATGGAAACAGCTACAGTGGCCCTAAAACATATTTGGACACTTAAGTCACATTTTAAAATGTCTGAATGTCATTGAATTAAAAATCAAAATATCAAACCAAGTGGCATCTGCAAAGAAAATGACTCTTTAATAGAGAGAGAAAACAAAAGTAAAATTCCAAACCTGTATGACTTTATACTGTGGAATACCTTCTTTCGTGGTCTCTAGGTCATTTTTCATGGATGTTTGAAGTCAATTTCCCTCAAGTTCAAACATGTGTCCTAACAGAATAACCACCGTTGTAGTTCAACATATTAACTATAAACATGTTCCACAAAACTCTTTTCTTCTTCATTTTCAACAACACATCTATATTTTGAAATCTAACCAACTTTTGTGAAAGTTTTGACTGAAAAGTGTGCTTGTGCCATGTTTCTATAAATCCATGTTTTGATATTTTGCAGTAACATTTTTTAAACGTGGCATTAATGTCCATCCACTTTTTAAGGTCACTATTTCATGCCACAGTGTTGCTTGAACACTGTCAGTGTAAGACGAGGCAGTAGCTGAAGCTTTAGCTGTGATCTCCAGGGTAAACATCTGCGGTTTGACCCTATTAAAGCAGAGGGTAGAGTAGGCAGCTCAGACTTTATTGAAGCTGTAATGGGAGGCTGGTCAAGAGGTAAGCAAATAATATGAGTGCTTCACAGTCTTCACACCTTCATGAACAGGCTATGCTAGCTGCTTCCCGGTTTCTGTAACAAAAGTGACAGCAAGACCGCAAAGAAGCTGTTCTGCATGTAAATTTCGAAATCACAAACTGAAAAGTAGTACACTTTGTTGATCTCCATGTGTTCTCTGTGTTGTAGCTATTATCTCTCAGTGCTGCAGTAAGACTTAACACAGGAAATGATGCAATGAGCCAGCCAAGTCTCTACGAGGGCGTTTGGATCGCAAGCCTATAATCAAGATGCTGGTCCTCATGACAGTCTCTCAGTGTCTGTAGCAGAAACGTAGGAGAGGGTAAATAAAAACACAAAAATCCTCCAAGATGTCCTTGTGCCAAAATACATCACTGGGTATGCATTAGATGCATCAAAATAACATGCGAATCATGTATCCTTGAGGGACGACACGTAGGAGGTTTGCCCTTCTGTGAGAGGCTGAAATATTTAATTATTTAATTCTTACACCAGTTATTCATTAAAATCTGTACACATTTACAACAAAAAGAAACCGAACAATGTGGAAAGGCCAGGCTGTAGGTTGTAGGCTGGCAGGAACGACTTAAGCTTTAAGTGGCAGTTAACCTAAACCTGTAACATTATTATATATTTACTTTCATCTCTTTAATAATGCTCATTATAATTATCACATGGGCTTCCATTTCAGGGCAAAATCCCCCAACACGTAATAATCCTGCACTATTTGAAGACCAGCTTGTTAAAAATGGAATGAGGGGGAAGGTAAAAAGGGAACATATGGGAAAACAACGGCCTGCCTGACACAGACCAATAAAGTTGGCTGCCTTTATGAAAGTAAAGCTCTAATGGGCTCGGAGACACCTCTAGAGCCAAGTACCTAACAGCAAGCTGTAAAAGTGAGAGTTCAGACCGCCTTTAACAGGCTCCTGCGCCACACTGCTGAACACATGCTCGCTGGAGTGAACGCATGTCTGAATACAGAAGCTCAACGGAGTCCTCTATTCAAATGCTTTGGAACCTGTGTTCTACAAAAACAAGGAAAGAAACAGCCACGCACACCAACACAGGCCTTCATTGTCAGACAGTAATGATTATTTCCGGAAAGCAGCATGCATTTGGCATATTTAGTCCGGTACCTGTCAGCCAGCACAATACAGGAAATGGTTAAAGTGTCAGGGAAACTCACAGCACCGACAATAGAATCAACGAGTTTCCTGTAGTAGGACTCGGGCAGGCGGCCCAGCGTGGTAGAGCGGTGCAGCATGGGAAATGAGGGCAGAGGGACAGAATCACTGAAGCAACAAGTGACTTGTTCAAAACATTGTTTTAAGATAAATCATAATGAAGTAATAATATAAAAACCTGGTGAATATCAATAAAGAGATATTTTTTCATGTTATGTAGGGCCCTATGAAATCTGTTTTATTTTTTTTCACATTCCGTCCCCCCCATTTGATTTTTCTGTTTCCTCTGTTATTTTAATTTTTCTGTACTCTGTTTTAATGGTTAAATAAAATAAAAAAAATCTTAATCAAAAAGTATGTCTAAGTAATTGAAATCATGAAACTTAAACAATACAACAGCAATTTATTAAAAGTTTAACAAAAATGCCATTTTTAAGGCCCTATGAAATTGGATTACTTTTTTTTTTTTTATTTCAGTTTCGTTTTATCCATTTTTTCTGGTTCTAAAGTGCCGTGACGTGCATGTGGCCAGTAATCATTGACCCCACTCGGGAGATATAACTGCTCTGCTTTACCCCTTTATGCTGCGGCGCCCGGGGAGCAGTTTGGGGTTCGGTGCCTTGCTCAAGGGCACCTCTGTATTGAAGGTGGGAGAGAGCGCTGTAAATACACTCCCCCCACCTACAATCCCTGCCAAAACTGAGACTCGAACCCACGACCTTGGGTGTAGGAGGTGGCCGCTCTCCGGTCTGCTGGCCGAGTTGATGTTCGGTCTGGCTACGTGGCCCCACGACTTTATAGTTGTTAGACGGGGTTTAAGGTTAGCGTGTTTAAGGGTCTCTGGGTCAGAAGCGGATCGTAGCGTGAATTCTTTGGTGTCTTAACGAAGGTGTCTTGTAGTAGTTTATGGTCATTTTTTCATTGTGTTGTTTGCAGGCAAGACTGTGCTGGTATGGACAGTTCTGGTAAATAAAGTTCTGGTAATCATGTTTCTGGGGTTCGCCATGCCTAAAAACTTAGGCTATGATTAGATCCAGGCAAACGTTTTATTAAACAATATTATGACAACAGACAATAGTTACAAATTTTAACACTTGGTTTTACTTTTAAACCAATGGACACTCAAACCATAGCAATACAACAAAGAAAAAAGAGAAAAAGAAAGAAAAATTAGAACGGAAGACAAAAAATATTTTTATATTTTTTTATTACATTGATTCAATAAATAACGAACTAGAAAACGATAATAATAAAGAATACACTATGATAAAAAATAGAGTCACTGACTACAAATAGATCAAATACAATATAGAGGGGACTTATGGGGAATACGTACCTAGGTAGGGTGTGTGGTCGTCGAGACCTGTTCGTCCAGATCATTTGGAACAACAGATGGAGTAGAATAGTAAAAAAACTTGATCAAGCATAAGAGGTCCGCCGCATTGTATTTTAGGCAAAAATGGAATGTTATCCAACAAACACCACTTATGTTTCAAAGGACGGAAACACAAACAACATGGTAAGAAGAACACTAGAGACGCATAGATGGGAGGTATTGGTTGAGGAGCTATTAGTGTGAATTTGAGGGACGCAGAAGACAAAAAAAATAAGAAAGCAAAGAAGAGGCCAAAGCTAACAAAGAGGTAAAGATTAAAATAATCAACACGGTTTAGTTTATGAAGTAAACGGAAAAAATCAGTATACAATAATTTAGGAGTATAATACTACACACAGTACAGAAGTAATGGATTGTCGGTGCCGCAGTTCGGGAAGTGGCGTAAACAGGAATTTTAGGCAGCATTCAGTATTTGCACGGGCGTGGCTCCACCAGGTAGCACACAGACCCGACCAAATATGAGATGGTCAGGTAGTATCAGTATGGTTGGGTAGCTGGCTTGAAATAATAAACTCACTAACGGAATGGGTGGTGTCTTATCACTTTGCAGTTAAGTTGTCCATGCTACGTTGGTGATTGTATACTTTTACCTGGGCTCCGATTAGGATAGGTGATCCGGGTAAATCCACTGTTAGGACTGCATGCCGCGATCTCAGAGTCCTCAGATAGCGGTGCATTGGGGGGCGGAAAGCCAAGGGCTATAGGTATGGCCGACAAATCGCCAAATGGGCGGAAAGAAGTGATTCAGATAATATCAACATTAACAGCTAAATTGCTTGTAAATGCATACAGTTAAGTGTTAAAAAGTACAACATGGGTTAATAGCACAGCCTAGGAACATAAGGAATATATCACTTTGAGATTTGAAGATGTAGTGCATTCTTATTAGATGCTAATAATAAAAATATAAATAAGATTTCTTTAAATAAAACCCCTAAACAGAAATAGTTTTTAAATGCTACAATTAATTTAGATATCACACACCGTTTAAACATACCGTAAAAAAGTATCTTTAAACTCATCTTTGGAGATGTACAGAAGCTTTAATAACACTCATGCTAAAAGATCATAATAGAATCATAAGATGTACAACAAATCAAGCATAGTCTCAAATTACCATATACCCTAGAAAAGAACAAATCCCAATGTATGAGAGATTGCTATATTCAGTCTGCCGTGGGTTCCACACAGCTGAGTAACTAGATCCTCTTACTGCCAGTTTTCCTCTCCTATGAGGCTCAACCTATAAGTGCTCAACCTCACCTTCTCCTCTGAAGGCAGAAAATTCCATAAAGTTAATTTATTAGCTCCAGGATTGAAAGCCTGTGTTAAATGTGTTGAATGACATGACATTTCTCAGAGGAACGTGCTGCCAGACGTCGACCTGCCCTCAGAACAGCTTCCATAAACAAGCGAAGAAGAAAAAAACACGCTTAACAGCATTCATCTGCAGTTCAGCTCTCACCCTGTCTTGTTCTCACTGGCTCCCTCATCATTTAACAGGAACCTTTGCAATGACCGAGGGTAGTTACCCTTTGTTTTAAAGGCTCTGGTTGACTTTACGAGTGAGAAGAAATTGCTGCCAGCACACATTTCTTCTTTTGTTCCTTTACAGGGAGGGAAACAGCAGAAGGAAGAATATATTTAAAGAGGCTAAACTAAGCTAACAAGCAGACAGTGAGCACTCCAAACAATTGTAAAGTTAAAATTGTGTCAGTGCAGTGAACAAAAACTGTTGTACCAAACAACAGAGCAAAGTAAAGTTTCTAAAATGCATTTGCACCCCAGAGATTTTAATTTGCCTTGGTCATTTCCTTTTGTATACAAAATTATGAGCTTAACTCTAAAAGGAGTTAATGGGGTTGTGAGCTTTGACATACTAATTTAATCTCTTTCGATCTGTTTTTTCTTCTTCTAACAGACTCCGTAGAGTCTCTAGTTCTTGATGGGAGGAAAACGCTCTCTCCCATGGCTTTTCTGTTGCCAAGAATAGACAGCGTTTATGACTCCAAGATATCATTGCCTAAAATAGAGAGGCACTTAGAAAAATAAACTTCAAAGAACTAAACAGAAACAGATAGTAAGACCTCATGACATCAGTGGGCAGCTCTCAAACGTAAACAATGAATCTACTGTTTTTAAGAAACAAGGGTGGATCACGGCAAAACTGCTAAGTGATGTTTTGTAGCCTGGAAATCTTGTTGACTGTATAACAAAATATTATGTAACAAAGTATACTTTGACTCATAGCTAGACTCACATGAAATCTGTGCCCAAAAATCTCCAAAGGACACAGCAAGGTTCTCAACTGAACTGCACCCATAAGTGACAAAGTTCTATGCATCCCCGACACGTTTGTTTATTGAAAATTTTAGCTATTTTAATATTTTTGGTTACGCTTTCAGCTCTCGATAAGCATCAGATGCTGTTACACACTAGGGTTGGGCCGATAGACGATGCCATCGCCGATGGCTGACAGCCATCACGATGTTAAGCTGACATCGTAATTCCTCGCCCCACAACACCCTCTCCCGCAATCCGCCAAATCCCAGTTCCGTGTTCAGAAAGGAAATGAAGTGTACTACGGAAACCCTAAAGGGAATACATAGCATACGAGAGGAGGAAAAAAAAATATTCAATACTTTTTCCTACAAGACAATTATAATCATGGTGCGGGCATCAGGGAGTCGCTATTGAACCCGTTTTCGATTGCGCGCTCTCAGTTTACTTTCGAGATTCGAGATCACAAGGACTCTATACTATGGAGCGGCAGTACTTACCACACATCAGACATTTCTCCTTACTCTGTGTATGTGGTAAGTAGGGCTGGGTGATATGTCAAAAATATCTTATCGATAATCGCCTTTAAAAATATTGCGATATCCAATAATATCGTCTACCTAAGCTACCTAAACTGATTATAATGACTTATACTGTCTTTTTACGCATTGCGTTGCATTGCATCGCGCTGCGTAAACATAAAACTCTGTCTGCATTTGTGATCGGAGAAACGACAAACAAGTGCTACTCTACACTGCCCAAAACTCGCGTTTGAATCACCAGTGGCAAATCCTTTAAATGAAAACGTACTTTCGTGAGTCAGAACTGCCGGCATTGTAGTCTAACGTTACTCTCCCAGGATCAGTAAATAGTCCTGCATAAAATGTGCTGCACACATCTGGATATTTGTGTTGAACTGTTCTGGAACGGTGTTGTAATTACAACTTAACCACTGATTTGTAGTCTGTCCTCTTTTGGAAGACCAAACAAAGTAGTTTCGCTTTCACAAAAAACACAGCGGCCTAGCGTGAGGGGAACCCGGCGTAGCGTGCGCTGAGGCCTGGATAGAGTGAGCTGAGGCCGGGCTAGCGTGAGCCGAAGCCCCGGCTTAGTGTGCGCTGAGGCCGGGATAGAGTGAGCTGAGGTGGTGGGGTCAAGAACGACGTGCCCGGCGGAATGCGACGAATGAGCAGCAACCACATGTGATGACCCCGGGCTGGACTCCGCTTTGTCCAAGCTGAATGTGATGTATTCCCTCAGCGAACAGCACGGATCAGCTCCAGGCATTACGAAGCGATATCGTCCTCTTTTGGAAGACCAAACAAGTAGTTTCGCTTTCACAACGAAGCACACAGTGCCTTGTCGTATGGCAGCGGTGGCAACAATACTACAGTGAGAATAAAAGTTACGCCTTCTTTCTTTGCGTGAACATTTGGGCGGCGTTATGCATATAGTCCCACATAGTGAGGTAGATATGTGGGGGCGTGTTAGAACGAGCCGTTTTAGGAGGGTGTGGCTGACTCTGACTTTAGTCTTTGCAACTTTACAGATCTTCTTTATGCACCAAGAGCTTGTAACACTCCAAAGAGAAAGGAAAAATTTAAATCGCATCATATGACCCCTTTAATTATACCTGTCATGTTTGTGGTTTTTCATCATTATACAGTCTGTTTAAATAAATATTCAGAAACACATGCAGTGCTACTTTTAGTTTTTTTCTGTTTAACTTTTATTAAACTGCAGCTCAAAATAGAATAGGCCTATACCCTAAATAAGGATAAATTATATTGGAACGCATCTCCAAAATAATCGCATACTCATGCGATTATGCACGTTGCCATTACAGTAGTCAGCGCCGAACAACAGGCAAATAAAATATAAACGGGTTACAAAAGTGATTCAGTCAAGATCAGTAAGGGATTTTCTTTTCTTTTGTTCTTTGATTTAACATTAATGACTGGCGGCAGCGGCTGTTGTCAATGCACGGATCCAATACACCCTTTTTTTTGTTTCTCAACTCTTTACGTTCACTTAAGACAAAACCGATTGTATTTATGGGATATTTTGATATAATTCTGTGTGTATTTGTCCATTCGAATGTGTAAGAACACGAGAAAGAGAGCTCAGTCCAGTGTTCGCATATATAAGAGGCGGCTTTTGTGCGTGCACTTTGTGTGTGTGTGTGTGTGTGTGTGTGTGTGTGCAGCACAGAAAACAGCGCGCGAGTGCAGAAGTGAGCTCTATTTTGTCTTCTTGCAGTTGAATCCTTTGAAATCACAATAAATGAGCAAACAGAAATCGAGATGCAGAATCGAAATGTAATTTTATAACAAGTAATTTGATTCCTGACCTTACGCATCTGATCTGATTTCCGAATTGGAATAGCTTTTCGATTCCCAACCCTCCTACTAAATTATTTAATTCTTGCATGCAAAAAAACCTGTATGGTGACTATGGGGCTATGTAAAATATTTTTTGCAACTTACTAGGTTTATCATTTGTCATTTTTTTTCCGATAATGTCGATAATCGTCTGTTACCTGACTGTTGACATCGACATCGAGATACTTACGAGACATCGTCGATATACGATATATCATCATATCGCCCAGCCCTATGGTAAGTGGAACTGTCATGTACTGTAATGCAACAACAACGCTACCAGCGCTACCTTTGTAATGCTCCCGTAAACGCGTTATTTGTTTACGCTCGGGCACACCCCTACCCGCCCCCGATGTCCCATGGTCCCATCACGTTTTCACTGCAGAACATCGTCCGATCAATTTGGTAGACCATGCCCAATCCCTAGTACACTTGTGTAATTCGCAACAAAAACATTCAGCGAAACTCTGATAAACTGTTAAGTGATACAACATCCTAGTTATTATTTATGAAAGAAAATGGTACTAGATTCAGAAAGGTATGCATTAAATCGATCAAGTTACATTAAAGATGTAAAAATGTTGCTATAAAATTTTAAATTTTAAATAATTTTATTTAAAAATGTTTAAAATGTCAGTAGGGATGTAACAATTACCGGTTTGATGATAAATCATGACAAAATTGCCCACGGTTAGTATTACCATTTCATATTTTAATTATAATAACCATATTAGATTACCACGATTTGAACAACTCACGATAAATAAATCTTGTGCCGGAGTATTAAAGCCTTACAGCATAAAGCATAGTTTTAAGTAACAGTGTCACGTGTGCACAGCACGCAGAGTAGTTTTGTTTTGAGTGAAAACAGGGCGGAAAATCTGGGAGGTTTTAAAAGAGTGCTTAGGGAATTATACAAATGAATATATGATTGGATTAATTTTGAATGTACCTCTGAAGGTTCTGACTTCTTCTCTGTCTTCAGAAACGATTCGATGGCATTTTGTTTTCATCTTCGCTGCATGCAATACCTAATAAAGTAGTGTTCTTAATTGCAATACTGCTTCGCCCACGGAGTTTTCGGGAAACAGCTGCTGTTCCAGAAGCGCCACCTGCAGTTAGTGAGTGGATTTACAGAGACTTATATTTACAATCAGCCTGTGTGCAGTTTCTGTCTGGACAAAAACAGACCGAATTTGCATGCCCTGCTGTAACTTTTGACCGGTTGATGAAAAACAAGATTATGTGGATTCTACACATTTAAACAACTCAGATGTTATCTAGAATTATTTATTCATTTATTAAATCAATTATCATTTTGACTTAACTCTTTTTTTTATTTAAAGGCTGAAATGTGAGGTTTACATTTTTATGAAACTTTTTCAAAGCTTTATTTGAACATTTACATTAGATATTTGAACATTTACATTAGATATTTCAGTCAAGTTGTCATTTAAAATCCTAACATCATTGGTAATGTTACTGTTTTAGTGATTATGCAAACAAAAAGTCATTTTATTTGTTATTTGTTGATTTTTAACTATAAAACTTGGTGAAGTGATTTATGTGTCGGTACTTTTTGAACATCTCCAGCACATTTTAACAATACCGTGATAATACTGATAACCGTGATAATTTTGGTCACTACAATCGTGATAAGAAATGTTCATTCCGTTACATCCCTAATGTACAGCAAATATTTCTAATTTCAATAAACTAACCGTTTTTCAAATGTTTTATTTAGTCAAGATCTTTGAACTTTATATTCATCAAATAATCATTATAAATACTGAGCAGCACAACTGTTTTCAACATTAATAATAAGAAAAGCTCCGTGAGCACCAAATTTGAAGCATCTTGTGACACTGAAGAAAATTCTGTTTTATTCAGATTTATTCAGATTAGTTCACAAGAATAAATTACTTCTTAAAAAATTTAATATAGAACAGTTATTTTATTTGACATGATTACTTTTATTGTATTTCGATTAAATTAATTCAGCCTTGGTGAGCATAAGAGGTTTTTTTCAAAACCTCTTAAAACAACTTACTGACCCCCGATTTTTGAACGGTATTGTGCCTTTAACTAATTTCATCATTTATCAACAAATATATCATATCTAAATGCATTTGACAGATTTCTTCCCCCTAACATCAACTAATGTGAGAAATAGACAATAGCGAGTTTTCTGTGCTTTTTCAATTTTAACACCTTCACCCTAACCCTGCCTTCAATAAAATACTAGTGTAAAACTCAAGAGGAAAAACAGCATTTACCTGAAATACACACATCTACAATCTTTGTGTATCTCATTGATAATCCCATTGACACACTCTTCCCTTATTCCTCTCCTTAACATATGAACACAATTTCAAACCAATCACCCAAACCATTGTTTCTCTGCATAGCCAAATGTGACCCAAATGGCCTCTTCACACCTCAGTCCTAACACATGTATTCCCCAAAGACAATCACTGCTGAGTGAATGAATGAATACCTAAAGACGACATGAATGCCACTCAACAGTCTCTAATGCAGAATGTTACATTCTGATGTAGTGAGTCATTTGAGAGAAAAAAAGTGTGCAGTTCCCTAATGTTTGCATTTACCTGAAATGGAGGCAAAGCCTCTCCATTACTGCCGACCCATATGAGAGAAGATCAGAAGGCCATCAAATCAATAAAATTAAATAATGTATTTCAGATGAATATCCTGACAGACAGTGTTTGTTTGCTAATGCTTTGCAAATGTGAAGAGACAAATTCTGAGCTTTCGGGGCCTGGTGAGAATAAAAAGCGAGGCCATTACCGTGCTATATTTTTAAAGGCCACCATCCATTAAAACAGGCTTCTGCAAACACTGGGTATCATCCAAATACGGCGAAATCAATTCTCCTGCTGCCTCAGTCTGCTTTGTATTATAAATTGCTGCTGCATTTCTATTGTGCATCAAGATGAAACAAAACAGATGACCCTTCCAGTTATCTCCAGTTTTTGCCATTTTCCCTCACTCAAACAAAACCAAACAAAAAACACATTTTTGTTTGCTATAGGGCTTTGTGATTCAAAACAGACACTTTGTGGCTACTGTCAAGCGTCTGCTTGGTCCGCTGAGAAGGAAGCAATGGTCAAGTGCAGACACTTTACTAGAATGAAACTAACTTACCCTCAGCCGACGGCGAGAGAAGGAAGGCAGCTCCCAAAAGGCCAATGACGATGACCATGGAAGTGCTTTTTATCAT
The DNA here is from genome assembly GCA_018155175.1 of Sinocyclocheilus anophthalmus. Classification (NCBI taxonomy): domain Eukaryota; kingdom Metazoa; phylum Chordata; class Actinopteri; order Cypriniformes; family Cyprinidae; genus Sinocyclocheilus; species Sinocyclocheilus anophthalmus. The sequence continues at coordinate 151,631 of JADLZN010008020.1, forward strand.
GTTGGCTGAGATCCGAAACTATATAGCTGTCTTGGTTGTGCCGTACACTTTTGAGACAAACAAAGTGGCCAATGATCTGTGAAGAGTAGTGAGTAGACCGAGGAAGAGTATGTGAGCGTGAAGACAACTTTAAGGACTCTTTACAGCCTCCTCTTGTTTAAGACCCTGTAATGAAGAGAGAGGAACATTTATTAATGTTTCAGAACCATCATCGTGACATGTTTCCTTGCTGAGTGCCAGAAATCAAGCTTGACAGAGAAAACTGGAGTGGTATTCAAATTCCTTTGCACTTCTATCTTCGTGCTGTGACTTGACCCCTGACCCCGTATCAGAGCAGAGCTGTGAGATGGCGGCTCTCGAGACTGGTAGGCTGATTAAAGGGATATTCTACCCAAAAATGTAGATTCTGGATTGTTTACTCAACCTCATGTTGTTCCAAACCTTTCTCTTTCCTTCATACAATGGATTTCAATGGTCACCAAAACCATATGGTTAGCAAAATATATTTTTTTCTGTTCTGCAGAAGAATGAAAGTCACACAAGTTTGTAAGGACTTGATGGCAGAATTTTTATTTTTGGGGGGTGAACTATCCCTTTAAGCAGTGTCCTGTTCAAAATGGCTGGTGTTGGGTTCTGTCCAGCGTTAATAACATAATGTGGCTGCTCTCTCGTAGCTCCTGCTTGTCTCGATGCAATTAGTGGCTCCCAGAGGCTCTGCGGGACTGGGGGCCTGAATTAACAGGCACAGAGAGGGGGCCGGTGTCTGTCAGTTTTCATTTGGCCGAGGGGGGCAAAGAGCCCCGACCTGCGCCCTACTTTTCACACTTCCCTGACTCCTGGGTAATGGGGGGAAACAAAAGGCGGGGCTCCTCTGGCTCACAAGGACCCCTGAAGACAGACTGGGTCCCTCTTCACACAGGACCACAGGGCAAGGGATGAAGAGATATGACCTACAACAGGTTTCAACAACTCATCCCATCCCTGGTAAAGAAAATAAACTATTGTGCAACTTTCACCGACAGTACAATTAACTTTTATTATTATTATGATTATTACTACCACTACTACAATTACTGTTATTATATATTAAATATTACACCACTACTAAATATTAATACAGATTTACACAGTTTTCCTAAGCTTAATTAAATTTACCATTACATTCAGTTAATTAATAAATAATTGTGATAATGACAACATACTACTACTACTACTACTAATAACAACATTACATGTATAACAACAAGTGTATAAAGCATCCATACGGTCAGATGGGAGGGATCTTGCATTAAAGCCTGTAAATAACCAGAATGAAAAATTCACTGTTGGTTTTGCAGTTGGTGTGAATATGCCTTAGGAGAGATAAAGATGGAAGACTGGTAAAAGCATGCCGTGACTAGTCAGTGTGGAAAGCTTCATGGCCTAAGGACAGGAAGTGTGCTGACAGAGAAAGAACTGTTTCTTATCTTATCATGAGGTCCCTGACACTTACACTTACATCTGTGAACAAGATCATCCCACCACAGTCACAACACACAACACACAAAACACACAGCTTAATATCAATAACATAACAGTTTGAAAACTGGCACAAAGCAAATCTCTGTAGCAGATGGACCACCATTAAGTCAGAAGGCAAAGTTGCCATAGAGCTGTGCTAAATGGCATAATTTATAGTCTCACTGAGCACTCTTTCAGAGGAAAGCTCCTCATTTATTTCCTTTGAATGGATGAAAGACCAGAGAGACAGGGGGAAAGGTAAAGCAACTGTAGCCACCATATAGAATGACCACACCTTATAGCAAATCACTGAGGCATGGCATGTGGTTTCTGGAAAGGCATTCCCACAGTCTTCAATCATATGATGCTTGAAGGGGAAGTCACTCTGGAGACAGAAATCTGAGGAAGAACAGAGCCAGCTGTGTCACTCGTTTCCCCAAAGATAATGCTGCTTTGACAGCGCTTTTGAATATCTTTGTTTTTTCAGTTAAGTCCATTTCATAGAAGAAAAGGATAACTGTAAGACGCCAAACATCCCGTTTCAGACAGGTTTTGGAAAGGCAGGTGAGATGAACAGCTAAAGGGATCACCCGAGATATCCTGTTAAGTCTGTGGCCTTAATCGATGCACACACTAAAGAAACTCATACAAAACCAGAGCTTTACATGAAAACAAAACCACAGACCAACACCAAAGATCACCTATTCAGAATTAGGGATGCACTAATATTAAAATTAACCCAATAATTGTTTATAGATAATTGTTTTCATATTATGTCTTATGCATTTTTAATTATGCATATTTATAAATAAATTAAAAATAAAACACTAAACTAAAATCAATCGTTTTAAATACTGTAAGTTAATTTAGGCATCACATAATGTGACCTGCACAAAAAAAATGATATTCATTTTGAGATTTGCTAAAGATTACATTTAGCTGTGTTACAAAATTATTAATTAATTTTATAGATTAATTTAACTGTTTATTATCTTAGATTAACTAAATCTATTAATATTTTAAACTAATATATTTACTTTATTTTTATCTAACTTTATTAAGATTAACTTAATTTGCTAATTTATGCTATATTTTAAAACCTAACTTTTATTTTTTATTTAACCTTATTATCATTATTTAACTCAATTTAACTGTTATTAACTATGGATTTCCATTGACACCTGTATTATTATAGTGGTTATCTGCACAAGGTAAAAAGTTTATTTACTTATGTATTTTTAAGCTAACTTTATTAACATGATTAAGTTCAACTTAACTTTAACTATTAAATGAGTGTTAGATGACGCCACAAGTAATCAAACTGGAAAAAATAGATTAATTGAGCAACCACAATTCATTATGCGATATCAACTTTTTCAGATAAAAAAACCTGTATTATCTGCAGATAACCAATATGGTATTTGTAATCAGAATCTCTTAAAAGAACTGCCAAAAGGACATCAATAAATTGGTGCTAACAATGATGAAGGTACTGAAACGTGTCTATCATTTCTATATAGTCTACAGAAAAACAAGTCCCGCTCACCACAAAGCACGCAAACAAACACAAACATGCTTTTCACCAGTGCCGACCATGCTCTTTAACTCGTAGATTGAGTGAATGTGGTATGTGGATATGTGTGCTGGCAAGCGTTTCGCTGGCCCCTCCTGGGGGCCCCTCCTTGCAGGCAGCCCAGCGCCTCCCCTGCCTCTCAAGTCACGCCGGCCAGCAGGGAGAGCAGACTTCCTGGCTCCACTCTCATTGTTTGCTTGGCTGCTTCTGAGGCTCATCCAAGGCTGGATTACCATAAGAATACTGAAACGTTCCTGCAGAGCATTCCCAGTCCAAACCTCCTGCTGCACTTCTTCTCTCCTGTCCTCCTCTATCTATCATTCCCTGCTGGCTGCAGCTCTTCCAACATCTCAGTCACGCTCTGCTACCAGCACAGCTCTCTCACAGCCCATCGTCGCTTTCTCTCTCACATCTACAGCCCATCTTTGGTTTGTATCTGCGGATTATCGGATGTCTGAACAACCCTCAAGAGACACACAACACTCTAATGGAAATATAAAAGGGGGTTATTGGGAAATAAGATGTGAATTTAGTAAGACTGATGGTATCTGATTTGATACCAGGAGGGTAAAAACGAATCTTTCTGTGGGAACATCTACAAAAGAGAAGTCGAGTGGAAAGTGCAGAAAGTTGAAAGGAAGGAAATGAGGGCGGAGGTTTGTGGCAACAGACGCAAGGCTCTATCCAGACAGCCGTGGGTTCAGGAACACACTGATGATGGTGTTGCATAGTCATCCTGCTCTACCAATCACCCACGTGGAAGCCAGTAGTAATGTACCTTGGGTTCGTCTGTGCTAAATTTACCTGTATTTAGTATTCAGAGTCTGGATTAATTAAAACAAACTAAATTCATGTCAGTGGTCGACATACGCTATCAGTCAAAAGTTTGTACACACCAACAAATTTTCTAGTATTTTTCACATTTTATAGTACAGCAAGATCATCAAAAAAAAAAAACATTTTTGAAAGTAGAAACTATTAAGTAAATTTTGATGCAGCCCTCTACATTGTGGGTAAATCACGAGACATCACGGAGATATTTCTCCGTTATGGGAACTCCTTCCCTTCCAACCTTTCCTGAAGTCCTATTGGCTCCTGCCAGTCCAAATGACTGGCCAATTGTCGCGATGTATGCAAATTGCATGCAAATACTGAAGAGCTCGAGAGGCGGTATAAAATGCGGTGCACGCGACAATTACGTTAGAATCTTCTACTTCACCTGTTGAATACACTATGGCAACAATATGCAAGATCTGCACGGGACCAATAGAGCCGCCGTATCAGCACGACTACTGCGTCGCCTGCCTGGGCCTGGCCCACGCCGAGGCGGCGCTGGACGAGTCCAACTGCGGGCATTGCGCGGCCCTTCGATGTGGCTCGTGGCCTATTCGGGATGAGGCCCACTGCCGCCAGCGTGTCGCTGGTGGGCCCTCCCGGTGACGGGAGCGTCGTCTTGTCGCTCCACCAACCCCAACGGTCACCCCGTTCCCCGGTCTCACTCCCCGAGGACTGCTTCCGCCCTCCTTCCAACATCGCGGAGTTTGTATCCTTTAGCCAGGAGGAGGGGGGTGACTTGATGTCCATCTCGGCCTCGGAGAGGGGGGATTGGGCGGGATCGGAGTCCGATCAGCCGGACATCATGTGGCCCCCAGACCTCCAGGAGGAGCTCATGAGGGTTCTGTCAAGGGCTGTCCAGGAGTTGGAGCTTACCTGGAGTCCTCCAGAGGAGCCTGCCAGGAGTAAGCTTGACTCCTGGTATATCAGGTCCACCCGGAAAGCTGACTCGAGAACGTTGGTCCCCTTTTTCCCCGACGTACACGAGGAGCTGGTAAAAACATGGTCTGCGCCCCAATCAGCGCGCGTCCACTCTGGGGGGGGTCTGCCCACACCCAGGCCCCACAGTTTTTTTTTTTTCCCACGTGGATGGGGCGGAGGCCCACTGGTACGTGCGCTCTCCCCCAGTCGAGGAGACTGTCGCTGTGCACCTGTGTCCTGCAGCAGCCAAGACCCTAGGCTCAGATATCAGCCTCCCCTCAAAGCCGTGCAGAACCAATAAAGCGCCCACCTTGCCAATAAAGCATATGTGTCTGATGGCGAGGTGGCTTCTGTGCTGCATGCCATGGCGGTGCTGCAGGTTTTTCAGGTGAAGCTCCTGCAGGCAGCGGAGGGCGGGGCTCTCACGGCAGAGGCCGTTAAGGATCTGCGTGCGGCGACGGACTTCGCGCTGATGGCAACGAAGCGAGCGGCCCAGGCTGTGGGTAAGGCCATAGGTTTTATGGTCGTCCTTCAGAGGCACCTATTGTTAAACCTGGCTGACCTCAAGGATGCTGACCGTAAAGTGCAGCTGAACGCTCCTGTGACTCCCTCCGGCCTCTTTGGTAACGCCGTGGAGTCCATTACTGAGCACTTCGCGGAGGCTCAAAAGCGCGCCAAAGCCATGAGTCACGTGATGCAGAGGCGCGCTTTCCAGCAGCAGACGGAGAGATCCAGATCCTCGTCGGCACCTGGCTCTTCCCAGCGAGGGATACACCCCGGCCAGCGGGCCACAACGTGACGCTAACGTTACTGACCCTCGCCAGGAGCCGGATGTGCGGAGGAAGGTGTGGGGACCTGGGAAGAGGCGCCACGGCCAGCGGAGGAGCCCGTGACGTGACTCTCGCCCGCCGCCGCCGAGAGGAGGAGAGTGCGTGAGCGGCCGCCCCCCCCCGTTGCGTGCGCGGCCATGCGCCACAAGTTCATGTTTTCAAATGTTTGTGTGTTGGATGTTCATTCAATAAAAATGCATACATTCTCAAAAAGAGCTATTTCCTCCTCACTCAGTCAATGCGGTGCCGCTCGCCCCGCGTCAGAGCAGTGCAGAGCCGCCGCCCACACACTCGCCGGCGCATCCAACGACCAAGCCGCTAAAGTCGCTATGTCAGTTCCTGAGCGCGTGGGTAAGTTATTCCGGGAATCTCGCGCTGGCTACTCGGTATGATAGAGCGTGAGTATATCCTTCAATTCAGACGCAGACCACCCCTTTTCAATGGCGTGGTGCAGTCTCTAAATGCCCCGTTTCTGAGACAAGAGGTATGCAGTCTGCTCGAGAAAGGAGCGATAGAACGAGTCCCTCCCAGCGAGCTGGAGAGCGGGTTTTACAGCCATTATTTCGTGGTACACAAAAGTGACGGGGGACACCGCCCGATTCTAGATCTCAGGCCCAGCAACAGAGCGCTTTGCAAGCGTCCGTTCAGGATGATAACGCTGAAACAGATCCTGGCTCAAATTCGCCCCGGGGACTGGTTTGCGTCCGTTGACTTAAAGGACATGTAATTTCAGATTCAGATAGCACCGCATCATAGACGCTTTCTGAGGTTTGCTTTCGAGGGCCCAGCGTACCAATACTCTGTTCTCCCGTTCGGGCTGGCTTTGGCCTCACGCACTTTCTCAAAGTGCATGGATGCAGCACTTTCCCCTCTCAGAGCGAGCGGGATGCGCGTTCTCAACTATCTGGACGATTGGCTGATTTTAGCTCAGTCCCGGGACACGCTAGTCAACCATATAACCGCTGCTCGTCACTGGATCCCTGGGCATGTGCACACGCATAAGAGCATTCTCGCCCCGAGTCAGTCTATAACATGTCTGGGAGTGTGCTTCGACTCGGTGGAGATGCGCGCTCGCCTCTCTCGGGAGCGCTCGGCGGCGATTTTGTCTTCCCTGCGCCATTTCAGACTGGGCCGCTCTGTTCACTTGAAGGAATTTCAGAGGCTGCTGGGGCTCATGGAGTCTGCTGCAGCGGTATGTCATCTGGGCTTACCACAAATGTGCCCCCTGCAATTATGGTTGAAATCTCAAGTCCCTTGGACGGCGTGGACTTCTGGCCGTTTGAGCATCGTGGTCTCCCGCGGCTGCATTGAAGCTCTGAGGCCATGGCGCAACCCAGATCTCTTCAGCCTGGGGTTCCCCTGGGCTTGGTGACGTCACGAGTTGTGGTCACGACGGATGCATCGACTCATGGCTGGGCAGCAGTGTGCAAGGGCATGTCGGCTTCGGGGCTGTGGTCAGAACCCCAGAGCCAGTGGCACATAAACCGCTTGGAGCTGGAAGCAATGTTCTTACCTCTAAAGGATTTTCGGCCGCGTGTGCGAGTCGTGGAACAGTGGCGGCAGGTGCTGAGTCGCACCGCAACATGTTTGTGGTCCGTACATAAATACAATGAGGCTACTGTCCAGGCTTGGACGAAGCAACAGCGAATCGCCGCATGGCAGAACCGTCCTTTCCTCTCCATCAAGCGCGCACATTCCCGGTCCCTGACCCGGCGGAACCCCGTCGGTTCAGATGATGGGACCCGCTACGGGCGGAGCGGATGTGGATCTGTTCGCCACTAGGGGATGCCACTGCCCCTTTTCTTCTCCCTGGTCTCCTCCCCACTGGAGGCGTAACGCTCGGGCGAGGTGCGTGCAGGCGTGGCCAGCAGCAAGGCTGTACGCGTTTCCTCCAATCAAGATATCGCCACTGGTGTTATGCAAGATCAGGGATGAGGGGCTTCGGTGATACTCATCGCCCCAAACTGGACGAACCAGCCTTGGTTCCTGAACCTGGTGGAGCTGCTGGTGGCACCGCCCTGGCCAATCCCCATCAGGAAGGATCTGCCGTCTCAAACGAGCGGCTCGGTGCAGCACCCCAACCCGGAGTTATTGAGCCATCATGTGTGGCTGCTTCGGGGATATCAGAGGAGCTGAATGCTCTGCATTCTCATGTGCTCGACACGCTCTCGGAGGCACAGGCGCCCTCCAAGAGGCGTTTGTATGCTCTGAAATGGGTAGTGTTTGTGAAATGGTGCCATGATGCTCATATCGACCCGGCTGCTTGCTCCGTGTCGGATGTGCTGTGTTTTCTACAGACCGACTGGATAGTGGATCTCTGCATCACCACGGAAAGTCCTATGTGCCACTATGCCTCATTCGTTCCCGCTGGGCGGGCTATGATTGGAGGGTCACGCGCTGGTTTGAGTTTTGCTTAAGGATGAGGAGATTGCATCCCCCACGGCCGCCTTCAGTCCCGCCCTGGGACCTAGAGGTGGTGTTAAGAGCTCTTTCACAGCTACCATTCGAGCCTTTAGCATCCGTTGCTATGAAGGAGCTATCTGTCAAAACTGCACTTCTTCGGCCCGCGCTCGGCGGCTGGGAGGGCGCATAGGTGATTTACATGCGTTTTCTGTGGACAGTGACTGTATTCGCTTTGGACCCGGTGACTGCAGCGTCACTCTCCGGCCGAGGCCGGGCTACGTGCCTAAATCACTATCTACCCCTTCAGAGCGCAGACTGTTTCGCTGTTTGCCCTGTCTTCTGAGTCATCGACCTCGTGTGATGTGGACGCTCAGACTTCGGTGTGCCCTGTCAGGGCCTTGAGGATTTACATTGACCGTTTGGTCAACTTTCGGCAATCTGACCAGCTTTCGTGTGCTACGGTGGTTGTGCGAAGGGCCGGGCCGTGTCAGAACAGAGACTTTCCCACTGGATTGTGGACGCTATCACGGCTACTTATACGAGCAAAGGTTTGGAATGCCCCTTTCACATTAGGGCTCACTCAACAAGAGCTATCGCCTCCTCATGGGCGTGGTCGAGAGGTATGTCTATTCCAGATATATGCTTTGCAGCCGGCTGGTCGTCTCAGAATAGCCTTCGTCAGGTTTTACACGCTGGAGTGCATCCGTTACCTCCCGAGTGCTGGTCGGGAGTGACTGATTCCACTGGGTGCTGGTTGCTACCTCTACGCGTGTGTTGCTGCCTCATTATCCGGTTATGTGTTATGCTGTTAACACCGCTTTCTCTGTGCAGCCCCTGACAGTAATGTTGTTGCTTCTGCCCTGTTCTTAGCGCAGCCGACGTTATTAATGACCAGATATGCAGATTTCGTATGCCTGGGCATTAGACGCTCTTTGGCTTATCTCCACCTATCAGCTGCTAGCCCGCCTAACAAGCGTCGCTATTGGTTGTGAATTGTGTGTGTTCTATCTTCGCTGATTGTGTAACTTGTACAGGCTGCTCGTAGTCTCTCTCACGGCGGGATTGAATATCGGTCCCATAACGGAGAAATTTCTCCGTGATGTCTCGTGAAAGCTCGAGAAGGAAAGCACCGATTTTAATACTGCCGCTTGAGCTCGTCATTATTTGCATGGCGGTTTGCAGACTTCGCTTCAATTGGCCATTCATTTGGACTGGCGGGGGGAAAAGCCAATAGGACTTCAGAAAAGGTTGGAAGGAAGGATTCCATAACGGAGAAAATATCCTCCGTGATGTCTCTGTTCCCCCCGCCTCAGGGAACCGAGGTTTACGATAGTACACCGGAGCGGTTTCTCGATGGCGAGCTAATGCTCGAACAGGGCTCCGTTGGCTGGTGCTCACCTATTATCTTCCCTGTTTTGTTTTCAGCAAATCAGTTTGAGCGAACGCTGACAACGTGATTTAATGTTCATGAACCCAGCAGATAATAATAGTTGTAGTAGTATCTTTTAATAATAATTACCATTACCTATGACCAACAATATCTTAAACACCACCACCAGTCCTAAGTTCAGTTAAAATGACCAATATGCATTAATTCATGGTTACCAAGTTTTAGTTCTGATCACTAGTTCTATCATTAAATAGTGCTAATTATCATAATATCATAATACAATGCTTGATTGGCTGTTAAGATTGCACATTCAGTTATTTAAGAAGCTGTTCCATTCTACAAAGATAAGCTGATTGGGTGGAATCATGTGTGTGTGTGTGTACCTACTTAATCATATTTTGGGGACAAATTTGTACCCAAAAGTGAGCAAAACCTGACAAAAACTGCAAAAACCTCAATTTGTGGATGTCTTCATTTGTAAGACTGTTATAAAAATAAAGTAAACAAAGTTTTTTTTTTTACTTTTGAAATTGTAAAAAATGCAGAAAGTTTTTTGGGATGGGGTAGGGTTAGGGGTAGGGTTGGTTTCGGTTAAAAAGTGTATAACTATCTGTATATAAAACGACAATAGGAATCTTTAATTCCCCATTTTAGAGAGCAAGTAAACTTGTGTGGTGTGTGTAAAATATATATCCGGCTGGCGCGGTATACAAAACAATTTACTACGCCTGCGATTTATATTGCCAAGGTGTGCGTAGAGGGTTGTGATGAAAAACAGAATAAGGAAAATTTAGGAAATTCCTGTGTAACATTATACAATTGTATTTTGTATAAATAGTTTTGTTTCTACTTATTTTGGTATCAGTAATAAACTGTCTATACACAAGTACTGGCCATGTTTTATGGACAAATTATTATCATATGGCTTTCAATTGCACCATCTGTATTATTATAATAGTTACATGTACAATTTAAAGGCAAAATGCAGATTTATTAAATTAAATATACGACTGTAAGTTGTATATTATATAGGCACTCCATAATACGTGAAAAGGTCTTTAAGATCATGAGAAACTTTTGACTGGTAGCATATGCAAAGAAATACAGTAAATAGCCCATGTTGAAACAGTAATCAAGATCATCCAGTGTTTTCTTCAAAGTAATATGATGATACTAGCCAAATTTTCTTACACACAAAAACAGTAGAATTATTTTTTTGGTACTTTTTAAGAGTTCACTCATAATTGAATATAACTATGGATTGTCTAACCTTGATCATCACACTGTGTTGTTTATCCAAATGGGCAGCAGGATTGGATTTTGCACAATACTATGTTATATTTACTATTTTTATTACAGTTTTTTTATCTTAGTTTTAAAATACAACAACCCTGCGGCTACTTACTGAAATAGTGAATGCATTGATTCACTGGGTTTTCTTTTTCAGTAGACAAATGCAACTGGATCACAAACCACTTTTTCTCTTTATATGGAAAAAGACAGCAAGTCCAATTCCCATCGATCCAAATGTCTAGAGGAGTAGCAGACGACAAGTTGCGCTAAGACTGACCGAGTCCCTCTATCTAGTCTTACTTCAACACCCGCGAGGACCCTGCTAATGCTAGCAGCCCATTACAACACAATCTAGTTTCACAAACATAAGATTTCCTCACACAGAAGACACACACTTTTCTAAAAGTAAGTAAATATGTCTGAGAGATGTTGTGTTAATGGTGGCTAAGATTTACTGCTGTAAACACTCTGCTTGGACAAGCCCTGAGCAGATCCTGGGAGACTTGTGCAGAGGCTGCTGTGGGTTCACAAGACGGCTAGATTCATTCTAGTCTGTAATTACAAGATTGAGCTGAAAATAAGGCTTTGTTTAAGCAGATGCACACACTCCAGCACATTCCACGACCAAATGTAGCCTCGCTCTCCAGAGAGGACTTCACGTCACTGAGACATATGGTTGGGAGTTTCAATTCTGGACAACACAACAGAAGGTCCATGCTCAGTTCAACAATTACAGATCAGCTCTGCTGGAAATTGGACAGAATTTCGCTATCATACAAAGGTATGGGGGTCAGTAAGATTTTCTAAGACTTCATACTTTTATTCACATTCACAGAGGACACACAAAATTGATCAAAAGATAAAATTGATCAAAAGTGACAGTAAAGACATTTATAATGTTCCACCCCCCACCCACCCCCAAGATTCAAAATTCAAACAAAATGCTGTTCTTTTTTAAACTTAATATTATGGTTTCCCACACAAAAATTAATATCGCGAAAAAGTTTAAAGGTCACATATTTTACACCTTTCTGGAGTTTTATTTTAGGTTTTGATGTCCTTAAGAATATATATTTGCGGTATAAGTACCAAAAACCATCTCAATATATTTTTACAGCTCTATCCGAGCTCTTTTCTTTTTTTTTTTTTTTGAGAAAACAGGTCGATTTTGGCCTGTCTAATTAATATATCAGCCTCTCTTCTGATTGGCCTGTTGTTTTCTGAGGGAAGCACGGCCAGGCAACCACGCCCCCCCCCCCCGTAACTAGGGCAGCCGCGTCACAGCGCTAGCTGGAGGCAGCAAAACAAAGGGGAAACTGGAGGCGGCCCATTCAAACCAGGCAGATTCAGCTTAAAATATCATCTTGTTGTGATGTTGGGTGCCAGAATCGACGTAATACAGCCTCAAATTAGAAATTTGATCGCATATCTGCTGCCACTGCCAGACAAAAAAAACGACGACAGCTGTGGTTAAACGCGATAAAACGAGCAGACTGGCAGAAACAATCGTCAAAAATGCTCTCGTTTGCAGCGCACACTTTGTTGAGTGCGGCCCTTTAAGAAACGTTGTTCGTGTGGATCATGTGATCGATGAGAGAGAAGGGTGCGACGGAGTCAGGGTAGAGAGAGAGGGCTGACAGAGAAAGGCCATGTTGTTCTGCTGTAGCTTGTTGAATTTCTAATGATTTCACATGAAAGTATGAGTAAACTATATATTCCCAGCGTGGTGAGTAATGTTTTGTTGTTTAAGTAATCTGAGGTGACTGATATATTGCTATATAGATCGCTATTTGTGATTAGCGCCATTGCGCCTAAATGGTTAATATTATACGCTTTTGTTTGCTGTTTGTGTAGACATATGTTGTTTATGATGTTACTTGTTTAACTATTCATGCAATATGTTGCATTTAGTTAGTAAACAAAGTTTAATGTAAGTCTGACGCGAGAGATTGTTCCAGAAATTTGTATTGTATTACATGTGATAATATGCAAATGTGATATGTGAAACATTGCTAAATATTAATTGTGAACTGTTTTGTGTTTACAGTTTGACCGCGCACGTATGCACATATAAATGTACAAGAATTCTAAACTACAAGTAAACAACAACAACTACCAAAATGTGTACGGTGTGAGTTTTGCACTAGTGGAATAAAGGACAAAATCAAGTTCCAAGTTAATGTTATAATTTCACGGGTAACATTAAAGTCAAACACGAGGAAGAAAGAAAATTAATAACAATCAACAACAAAGGGGTCTCAAGAATCAACGTGGAGGTGCAAAGGCTGCTGTGACACGCTTGATGACACAGATTACAACAGCTGAACTGTAACCAGCCCAAAGCGGTAGAGATAAAACTTGCTGCTTTGGATGAGGCTGTTATGCAGTTTCATGAGATTCATGACATGTACCATAAAACATTAGAAGATGATGATGACCTGGATGCTTCTAAGGGCTATTTAACGTCAGTCCTGCGGGATGTGCAAGACTTACAGCACACAGTCTTATGCTGGCTTGAAGACTTTAAGCCATCAATGGAATCTTCTGATGCATCAAACTTCCAAGAGGAACAGCAAATGCTTGATGAAGCTGTTAAACCGCAAATGTCTCCTGTAGACCAACTATCTACCCAGTTTCAAGAGCTACATAATTTAAGACAGAAAGAAAATAAAGAGTTCTCTGTGCTTTTATCTCAAAAAGAAGAACGTTTGCGAGCAGAGTTTAAACTACAACTTCAGCAAGCTGAGTTTGAAATGGATGGACTAAAAGGCTTACTGAAACTCAAAGATGCTGAGATGGAGGAAAATCGGCAAAAGGCTGAGTTAATGACAATAAACAAAGATTTCTCAACTCCTGTCTCAGGTCACCCATCCCTTAACTTTCGTCCATCATTCTCAGCAGGAAATGAGAATTCTTTGTGTCAACTACTAGAGCTGTCAAGGCAACAGTATCAGTCACACATTGATTCCATGCACTTACCACCTGTTGACATCATCAAGTTCGATGGAGAACCCTTAAAGTACTGGCAGTTCATCAGATTGTTTTCCTCAGTGATTGACAGAGACAGTGCCAGATCAAGAAAAACTCACTCGTCTGCATCAGTACACTGTCGGTCAAGCTAGAGATGCTATCTCACACTGCTTGTACAACCCTGACTCTAGCCTGGGCTATGCAGAAGCCATGGCTATTCTGAAAAGACGTTTTGGCAATCCATATGCAATATCACAAGCATGGGTCGACAAGGTGCTCAATCACAAAGACATTAAAGACAACAAGCAGTTGCAAAGCTTTGCAGACATTCTGTGTAGCTGTCGAGACACTCTAAAGGCAATGAAGTGTGAGGATGAGCTAAATGGTGGACGCACTTTGCTACAGATTATAGAAAAGCTGCCTGAAGACCTAAAGAAAAGATGGCTCACAATAAATTATGAGATTATCAAATCTGGACATTTACCAAAGTTGGACGACATAGTCAGTCTTGCTGAATCTGAAGCCGCTAAGAGAGCTGATCCTATCTTTGGGAATCTCCAGCGAGTTCTAAATCAAATGCCAAGTCAAGCTTCAATAAGAAAAGGCAGACATTCGCAACAGTGTCAGTTACTAATGAATCAACCATATCATCTGCACCAAAGACAACTTCAAGATTTAAATGTCCAAAGTGCACTGACGGACACTTCCTGAACCAGTGTCAAGCCTTCAGAGCTTTGTCTGTTCAAGAGCGTTTGGCCTTTGTTCAGCGAAAGCAACTCTGCCTGAACTGCTTTATGAAGGGTCATCGCAGCACAATCTGTTCCCACAGCTGGGTATGCAAGGTGCCTGGATGCGGGAAAAGGCACAACAGTTGGCTACACTCTGCCATCAAAGCTTCTAACAACGACAAAAGCCAATCTACTAATCAAGCTACTGAAGATGAGCCAGCTGTCGACCCGCCACTAACCATTCAAGCACATGCCATCAGAAAATGCATTGAAGTTAGTCAAAAGAAGATCGCACTTCCCATTCTGCCTGTAGTGGTTTCAGACAGACACAAACGATTCTCTATGAATGTTTTTGCTTTGCTTGACAGTGGCTCCAATGGGACCTTTGCTTCTAAGAAGCTAGTTCATGCTCTTAAACTGGAATTATGCAAAATTAACATTAAACTGAACACTATGGAGACCAAAAACCTTAACGTAGTCACCTTAGCAGTGGATCTACAAGTTGAAGATGCTCAACAAAGGAACTCTTTCCTGATGAAAGGAGTGCTCTGTCGGGAAAACATGAACATAAGTCTGGACAGCTTAGTCACACAGCAGGAGGTGTTTCAGTGGCCACATCTGTGGGAAATTGCGGATGAAATCAGTTTACCTGATGCTGATCTAGCTGATGACGTTCACCTGCTAATACAGTAGGTCTAGACCAACCAGACATACTTGCTCCTCGTGACACATGCTGTGGTGAGTCTGGCGAACCATATGCAATTCTGACTGGCCTGGGATGGACACTCCATGGACCAGTAGCTGATGGCTCTACATCTGTTTCGGCCAATTTTATACGAGCTGACCAGTCTCTACAACAAGCTGTTGAAAGATTTTGGAAATTGGATGATCCAATGCATGTGAACAATGACTCGCTGTCAGTAGTCGATGAGCAAGTTGTGGCCCTATGGAACAAACAAGCAGTCCAAGAGGAAGGTCATTACACACTTCCTATCCCGTTCAAAGAACATCCACCACAACTGCCCAATAACTACACGATGGCCAAGCATCGATTAGACCTTCTAGGAAAGAGGCTAAAGAAGGACCCAACTTTGCTTCACAAGTATACAGAGGGTATTAGAGACTCTTTGCGCAACAGATATGCAGAAGAGGTCGTCAACATTAACAGAAAAGATGGCTAAGTGTGGTACCTACCACATCATCCAGTGCTACATCCACGTAAGCCAGAGAAGGTTCGTATCGTCTTCGATTGTGCAGCACGGTACCAAGGTTCTTCATTAAATGACCACATTCATCAAGGCCCAGACCTTGCCAATAAGCTGCTAGGAGTCCTTCTCAAATTCAGACAAGAACCCATTGCTCTGAATGCGGACATCGAGAGCATGTTCTATCAGGTCCGAGTGCCATCCGATGAAAGAGATATGCTTCGCTTCCTGTGGTGGGAAGATAACAACCAGAACAAACCACCTAAGCATTATCATATGACGGCTCATCTATTTGGAGGTGTCTGGAGTCCTAGTGCTGCCAATTTTGCATTGCAATGAGTGGCGGAGGACAATCGTGGAAACTTCTCTGACGACACAGTGGAAACGGTGAAGCGAAATTTCTATGTCGACGATTGCCTTAAGTCAGTACCAACAGAGGAGGCTGCCATTAAACTTGCTTCCGAACTCCGGGAACTGCTCACCTGTGGAGGCTTTAGATTAACCAAGTGGTTAAGCAATTCTAAGGAAGTGATGAAATCAATACCAGCTGATGATTGGGCAAAATCGTTACATGAGGTAAACCTTGACCAAGTGACGTGCCAACAGTTTCCTGGATCGTCCGAACACTGGGTGTCGCTTCACGATCTTTGGGAGCTTGGGGGGACCACGTTGCCAGATTTGCCAGTCTTAAATTTTTGATGTCAAGTCAGTGGATAAGCCTGTAACAAAGAGAGGAGTATTGAGCACTACCAGTTCCATCTATGATCCTGGTTTGATATGATATGATATGATATGATTTGCAAGCCCTTTCGTGCTCAAAGCTAAAGCAATCTTTCAAGAGTTGTGCCGCATGAGAGTCGACTGGGAGGAGGAGTTACCAGTGGACGTAGCAGCACAATGGCACAGATGGTTGAACGACTTGCCTCTGTTGTCAGCACTGACAATTCCAAGATGCCTTAGACCAACATCCACTAGTTGTTTGTTACCGACCCAGCTCTATCACTTTTCCGATGCTTCGGAACTGGCTTACGGTGCTGTTTCATATATCAGGATTGACGACACCAGCAGGCTGGTGATGTCAAAGGCCAGACTTGCTCCAATCAAGCCAGTTAGCATACCACGACTGGAGCTACTAGCAGCAGTTGTTGCTACGGAGCTGGATCAGCATATCAAGCAACACTTAGAGATTCCAATTGAAAGGACTTTCTTTTGGACAGACAGTACTATTGTACTTCAGTACATTAAAAACAAGCATTGTCATTTCCAGACATTTGTCGCCAACCGTATATCAAAAATACATGAACGCTCAGAATCATGCCATTGGAGACATATTGATTCTGCCTCTAACCCAGCGGATGACGTTTCTCGAGGGATGACTATGAGAGAGCTTTTGGCAAGTGAACGATGGGTATCTGGTCCACAATTTCTTAGACACAATGAGGAACATTGGCCTGCTCAGCCTATTATAAATGACTTGCCGGACGAAGCAGAGATAAAACGAGGCAAAGAAGTCTATGCAGCTACCATAACACCAAACCATGCAATGAATAATGCAGTGGACAGACTACTGGAACGATACTCCAGTTGGCATCGTTTGAAAAGAGCTACTGCTATCTTGTTGTGTCTCAAGGCTTTGTTACGCAAGAAAGTAAGTGTGCATCTTTCTGACCCCATCACTGTTGGTGAGCTCCAGCAAGCAGAGTTAGCAATTTTCAGTTACATACAAGCTGCAACTTTCAGATCTACTCAAGCCAGACCCAGTTCTCTTCTCAAACTTAAACCCTTTAGGGATGAAAATGATCAACTCCTTCGTATCGGAGGAAGACTAATGAATGCCCCAATTCCTTTTCCCATGAGGCTCTAAACCACACTCCAGTGATCCCTATCCTCATACCACCCACCAGATAACTGGTCACCCAGTCTGATTATCTCATTCACACTACATCTTTGTTGGGTCATGCACAGGTCCTAGGATTACGAGTCCTGCTTACGAAACCTTAATCAGCGCTCGTGATTTAAACCGCGGAGCTTCTGTCATTATCCCAATTCCTCTCAAGTACACTATGAGCCCTTACAGTCTTGTCGCAAGTACAGAGCTAAGCGCGAAAAGCCAGCAAATGGGATGACTTACCTGAGTCTAGCGGACACGTCTGTGAGTCCTATTCACTCGCCCCGTGGGACTCATAGACTATCTTCGGGCCATTCTTGGCATGAAGAATGGCACTGAATGACAAAAGAGTACGGATGTTGTTCTTTACAGGTCTCACTACGAGAGCCTATTCATCACGAAGTCGCACCAAACCCGAGATGCTGATTCCTTACAACGCATTACAGATATCACGCCAGGAGAGGCCACCTGGAAATACAGGTCACGATTAATATTACCGCGGCAGATATATGTTGTGCGCTTGTGTGACCTTACTGCGTATTGTTTTTGTTGCCCGGACAATGCCCACGAAGTGACTAGTGACTTTCCTACCCTTAACAAAACAGATTCTGCTTAGATTCTGTCATTCCTGGCCCTAGAAACAAGTGTAAACATGTGCATTTGCATTGCCCACACTGGACGCCACCCAGTCCCCACATGGGTGGTGTTTGGGAGCGACAAATTCGCACTGTTCGTTCCATTTTAAACACTGTCCTATTGCAGCAGGCACCAGATGACGAGGGTCTAACAACACTGTTTTGTTGCGTTGAGTCTATTGTCAATGGTAGATTAATCACTAAACTCTCAGATGACCCATCAGATCCTCTTCCACTCACCCCAAATCATCTGTTGTTACTTTGTTCCGGTCCAACTCTACCCCCAGGAGCCTTCGTAAAACAAGATGTTTACCGACGCAGATGGCGCCAGGTCCAGTATCTGTCAGATATCTTCTGGTCGAGATGGCTTAAGGAATATTTGCCTGCAGTGCAGCAATGCCAGAAATGGCTACAACCAAAGCGGAATCTTCAAGTAGGAGATCTTGGGATCATTCTGCATGAAAATACGCCATGCAATCACTGGCCACTAGGTCTGATTACTCAAGTTTATCCAGGTACAGATGGACTTGTGCGTACTGTGGAAGTGAAAACACAGGCAGGAGTCTTCAGCCGTCCTGTGGATAAAATCTGTCTCCTGGAAGCCAATTTTATCAGTTGAACTAGTTTAGTTGAGGCATCACCCTTCCTTTCTTTGAATGACCTGTTTGGGTCATTAGGGGCCGGGATGTTGAGTGCTGCCCCTTTAAGAACAATGTTTCAGTGGACTCGTGATCGCTGAGTGAGAAGGCACAGTAGAGAGAGAGGGCTGACAGAGAAAGGCCATGTTGTTCTGCTGTAGCTTGTCGAATTTCTAATGATTTCACATGAAAGTATGATTTAAACTATATATTCCCAGCGTGGTGAGTAATGTTTTGTTGTTTAAGTAATCTGAGGTGACTGATATATCGCTATATAGATCGCTATTTGCGATTAGCGCCATTGCGCCTAAATGGTTAATATTATACGCTTTTGTTTGCTGTTTGTGTAGACATATGTTGTTTATTATGTTACTTGTTTAACTATTCGTGCGATATGTTGCATTTAGTTAGTAAACAAAGTTTAACGCAAGTCTGACGAGAGAGATTGTTCCAGAAATTCGTATTGTATCACATGTGATAATACGTAATGCAAATGTGATATGTGAAACATTGCTAAATATTAATTGTGAACTGTTTTGTGTTTACAGTTTGACTGCGCACGTATGCACATATAAATGTACAAGAATTCTAAACTACAAGTAAACAACAACAACTACCAAAATGTGTACGGCGTGAGTTCTGCACTAGTGGAATAAAGGACAAAATCAAGTTCCAAGTTAATGTTATCATTTCACGGGTAACACACTTCTTATCAGAAATGGTTCAATAAAGTATTGTCTTTTGTTATGGGCACGTCTACAGATTTCTTGCCATGTGTCTATGTTTCTTGCATCTCACGACATGTCGTGTATGAAATAATGTCTCTGTGCATGTTTGTAAAACAACAAACTGACCATTTATATATAATCATTTGTAATTGTATATACACTGTTGTGATTAATTGTGGCTGGAACAATAATGTATCTGTAAAAATAGTTGCCTGCTGAAATTGAAATGTATACACATCTTCATCATGACTAGATCGAATAACGGACGGAAGTTGTCATTCTTTATCTACTGGACACGGTTATGAGTCTATGATCTGATCCACATCAAAGGAAACAATCCTGTCAGATCGTCCATCCTTTGTGTGAGAGTGTAACGTTACAGGTCGGCCGGTCTGGTTTCGTGGTTAAAGTGAACCTTTCCGTGTTGTCGTTGCTCAGCAATGGCATGGACGCGATGTTGTCTGGGGGTTTGGCAAAAGGAGAGTGGGATGGTGGGCGGTGCTCGGGGTGGTGACTGAAGGCGGTGACTGTGTAGTTCTGACATCAACTTTTTACGGAAATCACAACGGTTCATGAAAAATCACAGCTACTTTATGCAGGCTGTGTGCATTTGACTGTGGACTGACTGTTTTGAAACTTATATGGTAGTTACATAGCACCTAGACCTCAGTTTACGCGAAAAGAAAAAAGGCAGGGATTTCAATTTTGATAATTGACCTTTTCAACTGTGATAAGAAGAAATAAATGTGATAAGAAATACATTTTACAATGTATCCAAACAGAAAACAGTTATTTTAAATTGTAACAATATTTAACATATCAAATATAGTTATTTTTTTTAATCTAAAAAATGCAGCCTTGAGAGAGAGAGATCTTACTGACCCCAAACATTTGAACGGTAGTGTATCTGTCAACTATTGATCAACTATTTTTATGTACACTTTTCTTTTGGTATTGCAATATTTGTATTTTATTTTTAAAAGCCAAAATGGCTAACATAACACAGAGCTGTTATTAAATAAATACCAAATTAACATAATATTCCCTCAGAAAATCTACCATCTATTTTATTCTAGTGTATTCATGAATAATTAAGGACAACCTATAAAATACCATTATTGTAAGATATCTTAACATTTTTGTAGTAATAACAGACTAACCTACGATATTTTTCAAATTCGAAATACTTGGGGGTAGAAGAAACTGAAACAGCCACAAGCTTTTGGACATCTCTTCAGGATTCAATTCTCTCCATCTAATTTTTTCCTGTCAACAACTTTTGATTCAGAAAGTGTTCTCTACCCAGGGATAGTCATTCAAGTTCCCTGATCTACACATCCTAGAGTGTGAAATCCTGACCACAGTGCGGACCTGTGCAAGCCAATTTCTTTTTGGATGCGGAGAACAAAATCCATATTACTAAGTGGCTAGTCCCTCTGTGTATAGAAACACATGTAATCCAGCTGGCAACTGAATGTGACATTGCCCCCTTCCCCAAAAAACACTTAAGTGCAAATTGTTTTGAGTTGAAGGACGTTGCCCTGATGAGCAAAGCATGAAAGCGCACTTCATGCAGGGCTCTCTGATGTCTCCAATTCTCTAGGCAGGACGCTTAATGGCTGCGGCAGGAGGTTCCTCTGTATCAAACAGATCATTTTCACACTCTGCAGCGCATTTGCTGCCAGAATGTCTGTTCCTGCATGAGTTTACAAATAAGATGTCTGCCACAAGGTGTTTAAATGGATGCTATTTTTTTTCCTTTCTTATCCACATGATTGGAGAGACATACTGTGACACCGCTGGAGATCTGTTTTCTTATCACTGTGGGGTGATTTTTCAAGCTCCAAGGTTTGAGTTGCTGTCTCTTAAAAGGCATTAGGGCATGACAGAAAGGAAAGAGGTGTTGTATTTTCCACTACCTGCTCACAAATTCCATGGCTGTGGGATGATAAAGAGGTTTTATCATATGTGGTAAGCTTTAGATCTTATTGCCCTGTAGAGGGGGTTTGGTATAAATGGAAACATCAGCCCAAGGGTTCTTGGACGGGTCAGGGCAAGGCCATGTAAACAAGTCCAGAGTATTAGAATTAAAAAGGCAAATTTTTAAGAAAGCCCCATGCCTCTAAATTGATCACTGACCCAAAATGAAAATTCTGTCATAATTTACTCACCTCAAGTCATTCCAAACCTGTTGCAAAACGGATTCAACTGTTTTCGGTCATACAATAAAACTCAAGGGGATCCAAAACAACACTGATTTCATTGAATTTCAATGTAAGGAATCTTCAGAATATACTTTTGTGCCCAGAGAAGACAGACAGTCATAAATGTTTGGACCAACATGAGGATGAGTAAATGACAGAATTTCCATTTTTGTAATGAACTGTGCCATTAGGTCAATCAACCTCTCTTAATTTTCCATAAATAGGACAATCATTTTGTGACGAGTGGGGCGGGGCCGAGAGTCGTGGGAACGGCGCGAGGCCGGTGGAGTGAATGATAATGAGCGACATCTGCGCCACTCACCAGTCTAGAGTCCCACGGAGGAGCTCCGGATGGATAAAAGGAGGAGTGACGACGGTGTTGGATGAGAGAGGACCAGGCCTGGATTTTATGTTGTCGTTTTGTGCGGCAGTCGTCCGTGAGGGGCTGCCGCTTTTACTTTCATTTTGTGTTTGTTCATTTGTTTATTAAAGTTTTATTATGTTTAAATGTTTGCCGGTTCCCGCCTCCTTCTTCCCGATCTATGAACTTTGTTACACATTTGAACTACTAAATGTCTGTTATTTTACAACTTTTTACCTAATTACAGCAGCAGGAAGAACAGTAAAAGCCTTTGTTCTTCAGTCAAAGAGTGACATCTGGACACTTTGATCCTTGTTCCAACAATCAGTGTGTTTACATGCACTTTAAAACTCCAATTTTAGTCGGAGCAAAACAATAATTTGACTTTTTAAAAATGCAAACCATTTAGTCAAACTGAATTCATGCCAGTTCAACTCAACATCCAAAAACTAGCAGTGCAGCTCGGCTTTGTCTAGCTACAGTTGCACTACAGGCACTCCTACCCAAAAAAGATATATAGATACATATATAAACAGGTCAAAACAGAAGAAAAGACCACATAAAACAGGTGGTCAAAGTAATACAAACAAAAACCAGAGTTAGTTGACAATGTCACTTTCTGTTATGCGTCATGTGCATGTTTGAAAGTTGTCCTGCTTCTGCTTTTTGCAAATGTACGCCAGCACTTATGAAATATTCCATGCCCCATCTCAGTATAACTTAGTTATATGTGTGTGGTCTGTGTGTTAGTGTAAGTCAGTACAAGAACGGATTTGTCTAAGCAATTGTATGGGAATCTCAGGCAGCCCAAATGCAGTTTATGAATGCGAAATTGTACGGCAACAGGGTAGTATGTTTGCCTAGAAACCACAGTAACGAAGAGGCTGGAGGAACGCGCTGGAAAACTTTAGAGCTGCCCACAGGCGAAGGCCCTGTTTAAAGTCTGGCAGATCACACAGCCTCGTTCAGCTCCACATCCTTTGCAAACATGTGGCTGCAATTGAGTGGAACAGCCCCTCCCTCCAGCCAGCCATCTCACCAGCCCCATGTAAACATCCCAGGTCTATAGGACTCGCTACATCACGCACTGATTGACCCATGCCTCTGAGCGACATCTAAACTCACACTACAGTCTAATCAAAAGTAAAGCCCTTAAGTACCTGAGAAAATGTGGCGGTATGGAGTTCTGCATGTAAACACGGTTCTCATATGTCATGGGTCATTAATGCAGAGTGGAACGGTGGAGGTGGGCTGCAGGGTATCTGGTCTCTGACAGACCAATCAAGCAGCAATAATTATGAGACAGGAAACTCGCTGATTGCATTGGTCTGTCTCAGGCGCAGGGTTAAGGGTTAATCTCTGAGCGTCGGTAATCAAGGTTGCGTACTCTCCTTCTCTCCCTATGAAAATACAACCAAAGGTGGAGGAAGTAAAGAAAAATAGCAGCATTTCCTAATGTAGTTGGCTATTGAGTCAGTCTTTGAAAAGGAGGTGACCCTCTGGTAACAGAGAGTAGAGCGTTCCAAACATTTACCAGCAGTTTAATTTCACAGAAGTATCTGGGAAATACAACAGACAATGATTTACAAAAGAAAAAGTATAAAAACACAGAAACTGCAGGAAAAAATAAATAAATTGACTCAAAGTAAAGAAGAGCCTGCAAGAGGAAGCATCAGGTTCTTACCTCACAGGGTAGCAAGTGTGGCAGCACATGATGATGAAGGGGACTCATGGGTATCAGCATTAAGAGTCTTCCATCTAGAGCTGATCACAGAGCAAAGCCACAAACCTCTGTGAAAAGCCTTTGTAGTACCTAAAATGAAATGGGGAGCAGAGAAAGAGATAGTTATACCATCTGTTGAAAGACTAAAGAAAAATGGCATTAGGAAGCCACTACAGCATAAAGCACCCACAAACAGCAATTATACTATATCAAAGGAGCTTTACCAGAACTTCTGACTGTGGAGATAAAATACAAACTGCCATGCCTCTTCTGGATAAATGAGGAAGGCTGTTGTCTTTATCAGAGTCAAAATTAAAAAAGAGTCACTAACAAATTCCCCATTACTAAGGTCAGATCCAATAGCGATGGATATCATTTAGTTAACTTCATCTAAATAAAGCATCAAAACATCTGATCTCATATACAGTAAAGTGAATTATCATTATCTGGTTGCATCACAAATTTAAAAGACAGCACATCCCCTGTTCATTACTCTCATTATAAAAGTTGGATCAAGCTAAAGAAATACATCAGCGACTTCTTAGTGCATCGAGTCCAATAGAATAATAGAATAGTCTTTATGATTTGTCATGTGCTTTAGGGCACTTTCAGTGTGTCACAATTGAACAGCTGCCAAATCACAGCTTAGCAAAATAAACTTTTTGCATTTTCAGAATTATTTGAACGATGTCAATGTTAAAGTCAAGATAAAACTGAAGTAGTGACAGATCTTTTCTTCTGTATTATCACAAACATCCAAATGTAATGGATTAATCAAAGAAAAAAATTTAGGGCAGGGACTTGGTTCTGTGGGTGTTTCAGTCAAAAATAAATGCAAGCTTGAAGGCTTTCAGAGAGATAGGTAGTGTGTTAATGATGACAAAGTTTTGAAAGTTACCTTTAAAGTGCAAATAAAGCTGAAACTGCCTGGATGCTCACTAAAACCACTTGCTGCAGCCTCAGATAACTTTGTGTTTACACTTCCATGTTTTGAGTTCTGTTTGAAAACTGGAACTGAGATATTTGCAAGCAAGGTTTGATACATTATGATATGCTACAATATGGGAGCTTCAAACTCAACAATCTGACACCAAAACACCCAGAAGCTTGAATGGAAATGAGAAACTTATAAAGAAAATTGTTGTCAAGAAAGTTTATGGCAAAACTTTGACAAATTTGCACACATTCACACAACACTGATTAGTTCACACATGCAGGAGATTCATAATGCTGTTCTCCTAGTATTAAACTGAACTGAGGCTACTTGTGGATTAGTGTCCAACGCATGGCAGAAACACTCAGACAGAGTGTCACCAAACCTGAGACATTTAGATCCACACAGGTGCCAGGAGGAGTTGACCCCGACTGCCCTCGCTGAGAAAGAGGATTACAACTTATTTCCCAAGGAATGTTGACTTCTTCCCAAATCTGTAGATTTAGGGGTGATTTTTTCAATAGCCCTCATCAAATAAGTCCATTTAACTATAGGAAAGAACTTAGCCTTTTTAATTAAAGTGGCTTTTGCACATCTCCACTTCAAAACTCTTGACCAGAAGTATGTCCAATGATTTGTGACATTGTTTTTTGTTGGAGTACTGAGAGAGAAACTATGTACTGAAAGATGAGGGACAGCTGTAGGAAGTGGAAATCAAACATACGAAGATGCCATCACTGCTGTTAATTCCAGAGGGTTTAGTAAAACCAACAGGAAAGCACGAGGGTGTATATAAAGCAATTGGGGCTCGAAGGGGAGACTAATGTGATCAAAGCGAACGATCAGCCATAGCTAATTGAAATTAAAGCCCATGAAATGAGAAGGTTAGCGTGGTTCACCGAGGCGCTGAGGATGGGAACACAGATGCCTTGAGGGAGGGCTCAACTGTGCCTGCAAAGAGCTACAAAGCACCCACTCATTCTTTTTACACTGTGGTTATGATATTCCTTAATGTTTGTGATATTTTACAAGCTTGGAGAGAGCATTTAGTCACGATTCAGCTCCGTGGGAAGGCAACAGCTGAATTTTGCTGTCAGGATCTTTTTGAGATGACAGCAAACTTGTTTACCGTCAAAGCCACAGGCTTCATGCATGATTTAAAATCAACCATCAACGAGAATAAGGCTAGAAAAAGTTGTTTAAATTGGTCAGATATTTATACCATATTCAGTGTTTTTTTATCAGTCAAAAACAACCAGATGTCTTCTTTTGTGCTGAAACACTAAAGTAAAACAGTCCATTAAGAGGTGCGACTGGCAAAGTATAAAGGAGAAAGGCAATAATTAACCCTGGGCTTACAATAGCTGAGTGATGATGACCACCATGTAACACATCTGTTCATATTCACCATTTAGGAACTCTTACTCATTTCCTCTACAAAGCACAGACCTATTATGGAGGAAGTCATTCAATTACAACCAGCCATTCTCCATTCATTTAGGTTATGGCCCAGAAACAGAAAACAATATGTAGACTATAGTTCATGGTGCTGTATTCGGCGAGCCTTATCTCCTCCAATCTGCTTATCAAACTTAGTCATATTTTAAAACAACATTGCATAACAAAGAAGCCGAGAAGCTGAATGAAAAACATAAAAATGCAAGTTTCATTTCTAATTAGCAGGTTTAGTTCGGCTATTAGTTTTTCAGCTATTAATCAAGGTCTAGAGCTCAACAATAAGGGTTTGTAATACTATCACTTTCTCTATGAATATGATTACTATTTTATTACTATTTATTAGCAACGTGTCAGAAAACATGTATTAGTATGTGTGTGTGTGTATATATATATAATATATATATATATTATATATATATAATATATATATACAGTATATATACAGTGGGGGAAAAAAGTATTTAGTCAGCCACCAATTGTGCAAGTTCTCCCACTTAAAAAGATGAGAGAGGCCTGTAATTTCATCATAGGATACCTCAACTATGAGAGACAAAATGAGGGAAAAATCCAGAAATCACATTGTAGGATTTTTAAAGACTTTATTGCAAATATGGTGGAAAATAAGTATTTGGTCATAACAAAATTTCATCTCAATACTTTGTTATATACCCTTTGTTGGCAGACAGAGGTCAAACGTTTTCTGTAAGTCTTCACAAGGTTTTTCACACACTGTTGCTGGTATTTTATCCCATTCCTCCATGCAGATCTCCTCAAGAGCAGTAATGTTTTGGGGCTGTCGCTGGGCAACACGGATTTTCAACTCCCTCCAAAGATTTTCTTTGGGGTTGAGATCTGGAGACTGGCTAGTCCACTCCAGGACCTTGAAATGCTTCTACGAAGCCACTCCTTCGTTGCCCGGGCGGTGTGTTTTGGGATCATTGTCATGCTGAAAGACCCAGGCACGTTTCATCTTCAATGCCCTTGCTGATGGAAGGAGGTTTTCACTCAAATCTCACGATACATGGCCCCATTCATTTTTTTGTTTACACGGATCAGTCGTCCTGGTCCCTTTGCAGAAAACAGCCCCAAAGCATGATGTTTCCACCCCTACGCTTCACAGTAGGTATGGTGTTCTTTGGATGCAACTCAGCATTCTGAGTTTGGAGTGTGACTGTTTGAGGTTGTGGACAGGTGTCTTTTATACTGATAACAAGTTCAAACAGATGCCATTAATACAGGTAAAATTAAATTAAATTAATTAAAGAAGAAGTTACAGGTCTGTGAGAGCCAGAATCTTGCTTGTTTGTAGGTGACCAAAAAATTTTACCGAGGAATTTACCAATTAATTCTTAAAAAATCCTACAATGTGATTTCTGGATTTTTTTTTCTCATTTTTTCTCATAGTTGAGGTATACCTATGATGAAAATTACAGGCCTCTCTCATCTTTTTATATGGGAGAACTTGCACAATTGGTGGCTGACTAAATACTTTTTTGCCCCACTGTATATATATAATAACATATACGTAATGTTTCATTTGTGCATATAAATAAATATAATTTAGAATTTTTACATAATTTAAAATATAAAAACCAAATATATATAAATGAAATACAAAGAATATAAATAATTACAAGAAAATATTAATAATTTACACATTTAAGAATTTCAATAAGACCTTGTTTGGAAATATAAAAAAAAAAATTGAACATTTATTTAACTCTTTCCCCCCCATTGACGCGTTATCTCGTCTTTTTGAAGAAACCGCTTCTCCGCCAAAGACAAGTTTTTACGGCTTTTCGTGTTTTCACTGTTATACACTCGGGGGCGCTATTACACTTCTTCTGAACGAGTACAAGTGTTGATAAAAAAAGAATGCTTTAAGCTAGAATAAAACTGATTGTTTTGTTTAAAAGTAGAGGCTTGTGTATTGCATATTCAAATATTCATACAGCAAAATATACTGGAGGCCATCAAATTTGAGTGAAAATCACGAAAATCGCTGGCAGTGGCTGGCAACTTTTTTCAAAAATGCTGGCGGGGAAAGAGTTAACATTTGACAAAAACATTTGAGAATAATAGAAACAAATTAAAAATGAAGGTATTACAGCATAGTATATGGTTCCCCAACTGTTCCAAAACACTCACACTGACCCTTACCCACAGGGGCATCCTCATTTTCAAGCCCTGAGGTTCTATATGCATTTCACCTTTATACACGTAAAAATGAAATCCTGTTTTCTTTGTGTTAGCTGGACTTGCTACAGTGTTCAGTACTAATGAATGCTTTTTATTAAGGGTTTTGTTCAGGTTCAGCAGTGCTATGAGCACAAGCAAAGCTCAGACAGAGAGATTCAGACTCTGGAAATGCCCCTCTTTATAAAAAAAAAAAAAAAAAATCGGGGGTTCTGTGCAGATGCCAAACAACAAAAAAAAAAAAAAACACATCTCAGACCTGACATAATACGCTGCAAAAATGCAGACAGCATGGTTTGGGAAGATCTTTCCATAATAAAATGTCAAATATAACTACCCATGCAAAGCAGAGGGAAAATATCCAATACTTAATCAAAACACTACGTGAAGAAGAGCATGTAATGCTTTTTAAACAAACCTTACAATTATGGGAAGATCTATAAAAGCGCCAACATGGGGTCATAATGGCAGGCCTTAGAAATAAGTGATTGGTATAAAGGAACAGAAGTACAGAGCTAAAGATTGGGAGGTCTCAGCACGGCAAATAATGAACACGTTTATACTTCGCACGCTCAGTTAACCACAACCAATTCTGTTCTGTTGTCCTGTGTGGTCACAACTGCACCCTTCAACAAAACACTCCTGACAGATATGGCATCTCCTATACAGAGACCGATAAAGGGAACGACATGCAAAAAGGTATTACATAAAGCTCTACATCGACATGAGGGTGTAAGGGCTTAACAAGAGCCAATTTAGTTGCGGTTTCCAAATACAACGAGTGTTTTTGGTGCATTATTTTCTAAAAGGCATACGCCAAATATGACAAGCTCATCCTGCATGCATAAAGATGTGCTTCACTTCTCAGAAGTAAACAAGATTTTTTTGGTTATTTCAACCTGAAGCAATTTTTGTCCTATTTCCAAGCTTCTCAAAAGAATCATTCTTCACTTGCCAACAGCAAACAGGCCATTTACAGGGTTGGCATTCATTAAGGTTTGAAGATAACATTTAGTGAGAAAAGATTTCACCAAGCGGGGACGTGCGCTCCACCTTTCTATGCAAAAAAAGGGAAATAAACAGGCTGACTGTTACTGCAGAAAAGGATCAAATCTCCCCAGACTCAATTTCAGCTGCCATTCAAGACCATGAAACTAGCCTTTCTCTGTTTTTTTATTACTGCATCTTATTACAGCCAAGGTGAATTACACAACTGAACAGCCTACTATGAAGGATGAAACTCTTAAAATTAGTCTTAAAGGGATAGTTCACCCAAAAATGACAACTGTCATCATTTACTCCCCCTCATGATGGGTTTCATAACCTTTATTAATTCATTTTCTTCAATATATCGTCATTATTTTTTTCACAGAAGAAGTCATACAGGTTTGGAATGAGGGTGAGTAAATGATGACAACATTTTATTTTATTTATATTTTTTTCTGGGGGGTGAACTATCCCTTTAAGTAAATGAGAGCATGTAAAATTAAAAATGGCTTAAAAGTAACGTCTGAGTCGAAGTGATATTGCTTTCTTGTCTGATTCAGCTTAGAGTGCACAGGGAAAGAAACCCAACTCTTTTTCTCTCTCTCCCCCTTTCCATTCTCCCTCCCTTTCATTCTCGTTTTCTCTCCTCCCCCCTTTCCAAGGAGAGGCTCTTCTAGGCCCAAACGAAGGCCCACAGGCTGAAAAATAAAGAACGAGTCATGCATGGAGGAAGTGGGCCACCATTTCTCCTTAAATAAAGCCATAACGATAGATAAATAAAGAAAGCCTGGCTCTTAGGGAGAAAATTAGATTTGGTTCTCTCTTCCCCTCCCACTCCTGGCCTTCTATTTTAGTTGCAAGCAGAGCACAGGCCTTTTTCTGGCCCATGGCTGCAGGAGCAATTCAGATTGCTGAAGGTTTCACGTGCTGTGTGGGAGGTGGAAGGGGTGCTGCTGGGGTCATCAGTGTTGTTGAGCCCACATCTTGCACTAACAAAAATGGCAGCAGATTACAAAACATGATGCAAATGACAACAAACTGGTGCCAACGATTCATGAGAAAGAGCAGGCACAGGACAAATCTATCTGACACAGACTGTGAATGTGAATTCCTGTGAGCAGGGCTGACCTTATAAACATGCTTCAGGGCAAGTCCTGATTATACATCTGTATTTAAACCATCTATGCACTGAATAATCACACGCAGTTAATGTATGCAATTACACTAGTAAAGAAAGTTATCTTACCTAACACACTGGAGAAATAATATATATTTACTATATATATTTGAGCAAAAATCTAAAATCACAGATGTTTTTGTTTGAATCCAGAACAATGGGATATGAAAAACAATTTCAAGATATTCAAAAATTGACAAAAAGGATAGGCTTTAAGCTATATATTAAAAAATATATATATACACACTTCTGAAAAGTAAAATTTTATTGTAAAAAAAAAACATTTTGCATGATTTTTTTTGCAGTGCACTGTACTTCACAAAACGTAAAAGTAATAAAGGTAAAAACAAGATTCAACCTATAAACTGACCTCTTGCTATGAATTCAGTTGATAAATGCAAATACACATATCTTTATTCAGACAACGCTGAACTGAAATAGCTATTGTTTCAAAGGTGTCACGCAATGGTTTTCACACAATGTTACATGAGACTACATGTGGCTGTTAGAGCAATGCGTGCAACAGGAATCTCCACAGCCCATTGCAGGCATGCATAAAAAGACCCCACTTAGAAAATGGTCTGCCTTCAATTAACATTATTCACACTTGATCTCAAATCTGTTCACAAGGCTATCTCCACAATCAAGGAGTTTCAGGATATTAAGTAGCTGGAAGTACCCTGTGTTTACATGAACAACTATTTGTATTCACGACGACATTGAGAGAGGGAAAATAAACTGTAGGCATTAGGTCTGTTTGTGTTTCCGAACACAGCCACTAAAAAAAGAGAGGGCTTCTCATAAGAGTCAAGAGCAAGCACAGGCCTCTCCAAGGTTCTCTGTTTTTCATTTGGAGCTTTCTGCTCTTTTTCTCCCTCCATAAATCTGAAAGACCAATACCACGGTAAATTAAGATATATGGATAGAACTGCCTCGCTCCTCGTAGGAGATTTATCTCTGTCTCTGTGTTTAATTGCCCCTGAGACTAATCATGAGTCTGTTCATTCTCTGGGTGTTGTGGAGGGTCAGGGCCAAAAAAAAAAGATATTCTACACGTCCCCTCTAAACAACTTAGCAAAAAAAGAAAAAACAGACATAGGCTAAATGTCATAATCAATTTACTGAATTGTGGTAACAATCCAAGCAGACTTACAAAATGGTTTATTTAAAAATACTCAACAAGTAAGGCAAAATTGCAACAAATAAGTCATCCTGATCAGTTATCAGCTTTGAATATTCAAAGTTTTCAATTCAGCCAGTTATAATTGTTTTAATATATAGTCTATTGATTAATGGCATAATTAATTACATTAATTAATTAATAAATTACAACAGCATTCAAAGGTAAAGTAACTGATTAAAAGTAGAGCCCCAAACATGGATCAAAATTATTAAATGTTTGCAGAAATAAATAGCAATAATGGCAGTAGTAATATTATTTTCTAGCATTGTCAATAGAATTACAATGAATATCCTTTTTTTAATTGCTGTGGTCATTTTAGTTATGATTGTGTCAACAAGCAGAAAACCGATAGTTCTGGAGGGGGAAAATGGGTTATTGGACACTTTAACATAAAATAATCTTTATGCATCTGTCAATGTCTAATGTAAAATATGGCATAAATTTGTTTATT
Source organism: Sinocyclocheilus anophthalmus (assembly GCA_018155175.1). Taxonomy (NCBI): domain Eukaryota; kingdom Metazoa; phylum Chordata; class Actinopteri; order Cypriniformes; family Cyprinidae; genus Sinocyclocheilus; species Sinocyclocheilus anophthalmus. The sequence goes on from JADLZN010008020.1 coordinate 183,841, forward strand.
TATTTTTAAGTTTGTAGTAGTAATTCATGCAAAAGAGATCATACAAAAACTCACAGTCTGAATGTAAACAACTCAACATTCAGTCAAAGAAAACTGTGAGTAATCTGCCAATTACAATAAAAATGTAGCAAAGTTAATACAAAGACAACATCTCTATAATCAAGGACAATTTGTTTTAATTCAACTACTGACAAAGAAAGGCCAATCCAAGCTACACAACACAAGCAGGTAGTCAACGTGTTTTTTCACGATGCATGTTGGGACTTGACAACAAAACCCAAACACAGATGTTATCAAAGCAACCCCACACAAAAATATAATAAACAATATTGGGCAACGTAGACAAAATGGAGTGATTTACTTTAATGAGGACACGGCTGTTGTATAAAAAGAGAATATAATGTGGAAGAAAGGGCTGGAACAAGAAAATAGCAGACAAGGAAGATAATAAATACCTTACTTAGGTATTATATTAATTGTCTGGTTCATCTAACGCGTACATTTTTGCAAAACGAAACCATGACATGAGAAACAAACTTCCCCCCTCTACTACCGGAAAGAAAATCATCACGCAAATATCCGGAATTCCCACTTAACGTTACCTATTTGATGAAGCCGCTCAAACAACTCAAAATCCTTCCAAATTAGGACTTATGGCTCGTGACGAAGGTCTACTTCAAAGCGTGAATTCTAGAGACTTTCTGCGGTGAGGTTTTAGGTGATTTTCTCCTGCTTTCCAGAACGTTTTTCTCCGGTTTCTCTCGTTCTTTTCTTTCTAGTTGCGCCTCTGTGTGAGAGAACATTCCTCTCGTGCGCGTAACGCGATGAGCCCTGATTCAGTCCTCCAATCACAGCAGCGCGCTGCTGCAGCCCTCCAATCACAGCAGCGCGGCCGAGCGCGAGCGTTCTACTCGCAGACCCGAGCGGTGAAAAACAAGCAGGAGAGACGCGCTAGAGAGGGAGAGGACGGATGAATGGGAGGGGGTCATCCAAAACTGAGAGTCGCGGGTGCCATCTGCTGTCAATATGAGGAAGAAAATAGTAGTAGTTTAGCTTTTACATTAAAGGGGTCATATGATGCTTTTTTAAAGATCATTATTTTGTGTATTTGGTGTAACAGAATATGTTGACATGCTTTAATGTTCAAAAAACACATTATTTTTTCAAATACTGTACATTATTGTAGGTCCTCTATGCCCCGCCTCTCTCAAACGCTTCGTTTTCTACAAAGTCCCTCCTTCCGACAAGCGCAGTCTGCTCTGATTGGCCAGCTGACCTAGTGCTTTGTGATTGGCCGAACACCGCAAGCATTTGTCGGAAATGTAACTCCCCTTACCATAATCTCGAGCTTCTCTTTCAAAGTAAATATCAAGCCAGTTAATAATTTTGTTAGTTTTACCATCAGTTCAAGCCCGAAAGGGGAACAGACACAGTAATAATGCAGTACACAAGCCGCGGTTAAGACAGCTGACTCTACTGTGATGTGACGCTGTCTCTCTCTCTCTCTCACACACAACACACCAAACACACACACACACACACACCACACACACACACACGATGCGCAAACCTCCGCATTTGAACAGTCAATAGCAACTATTTAAAACTAATAACAAAACAGTAGCTGATTCAGAAGTGCCAGATTGTCATAGCAAAGTCAGAATTACCTCCTCTCCTACACTCTTAAAAATAAAGGTGCGTCACGATGCCATAGAAGAACCATTTTTGTTTAAAATTTCATAAAGAACCTTTAACATCTGAAGCACCTTTCTGTTTCACAAAAGGTTTCTTTGTGGCTAAAGAAGGTTCATCAGATTATAAAAAGGTAAGAAAGAGAAGGTTCTTTAAAGATCCTTTGACTGATTGGTTCTTTGTGGAACCAAAAATGGTTCTTCTATGGCCTCGCTTGAATAACCTTTGAAGCACCTTTAGTTTTAAGAGTGTGGCTTCACGAACGGTCGTCCATAAAATTCATTGCTGTTCTGTTGTAAGTCATCTTAAAGATTTCTAAATGCATCTACTTTCGGAAGGCCTGCTTCAACACTAACTGCGGTTACTGAAACCACGCCTTCTTTCTTTGCGTGAACATTTGGGCGGCATTATGCAAATATTTCCACATAGTGAGGTAGATATGTGGGGGCGTGTTAGAACGAGCCGTTTTAGGGGGGCGTGGCAGAGTCTTAACTTTGATAAAGAATATCTCTTTGGGTTTGTGACTTTAGTCTTTGCAACTTCAGGGATCTTATCTATGCACAATCAGCTTGTAACACTCCAAAGAGAAAGGAAAACTTGAAATCGCATCATATGGCGATTAATAAATATATAAATACATATAAAATAGGTGTCCATTTTTATATAGGCTATTAGTGAACGTACACATAAATGTGTGAAGAACTATGAAAGATGAGCTAAGAGTGAACGACTTATCACTCTGAATTTTAATACCATCTACAGGTCAGTTATTAGTGTTGCAGAAACTGGCTGGGTGAATAGGAATATTGTCAGAATCTACATGTGGTATGAATTTATAGAAACTATGAAATTTTAAAGAATACACTTCCGTTCAAAAGTTTGGAGTTGGTAAGTTTTTTTTTATGTTTTAAAAGAATTATCCAATTCTTACCCATGCTGCATTTATTTGATCAAAAATACAGTAAACTTTTAATATATTTTCAAATGTAATTTATTTTTGTGACGATAACCCGAATTTTCAGCAGCCATTACTCCAGTCTTTAGTGTCACATGATCCTTAAGAAATCATTTTAATATGCTGATTTGGTGCTCAAGAAACTTTTCTATCAATGTTGAAAACAGTTGTGCTGCTTAACATTTTGTGTAAACTGGTCTTTTTTTCCAAGTCATCTGCAAAAGAGGAGCATTTATTTGAAAAAATATGCATCCTTTTTTAAAGTATTCAATTCTTAAAAATATGTTTTTCTGAAATATTACTGACCCCAGCATTCTCAGCATTCAAATTTAAATGTGGCTAAATTTATCTACGTATAGGAATTTACTAGTGGCCATATTAAAGAACTCTCAAAATAACACTCAAAATAGTTGATCCAATAGAGAAATTAAGAAATGAAATGCAGTAATATCAGAGGTCTTTGTTTCTTGTGTGACTGATCACTGATGAGCTGTATCAGAAAACTTGAAATAATGGCCTTTATGACGCTTTTTGTATTTCTTGGAGCCCCATTCACTTTTATTGTATGGAAAACAGCAGTCAGAACATTGTTAAAGTAATCTTTCTCCCTGTCCCATAGAAGAAAGTAAGTCATAGTGGTTTGGAACAAAAGAGTAAATAACAAGTCACAATGACACTTTTATTTATTAGGTTAAAAGTAATAATGTTTTATTCACATTAACAATAGTACATTTGGTTTGTTTTTTAATATGTGCTGTGGTGGATTGCAGTAGATGTGGTACATATATTTGATCATTTCTCTCAGGGTTCTTTACATCAGTAAATCATTCAGGCAATTTATTATTCAGAAATAATTTAGGATAAACAGAGCAGCCAAAAGAGAAGAAAAAGAGAAACATAAAATGAAAACGAAAATGACAAACTGAGCACTATGCACTATGTTTTAGTGGCTGAAAGTTACATGAAACAAAAAGACATATGAACATCAAACACAGGAGCTTTGTGTGTTCACTTACAGGCTTGTTTGGAACTCGAACTCTAACATTCCAGTCGCTACACTACTCCTCTCTGCCTTTTGCACCCTCACTTTACATCGCCTCCAGGTTTCCTTGTTGACTGTTGCCTCAACTTCTCTCCAGTAACTTTGCTTTGCATTTACCCCTGGATGTTAAGGATCTGTGCAGACAGGCCGTGGTGCCAGTTTTTCAGTTTGGCAAATCGTGGGCCTTTTACCTCTGATTCAAACTTCTCCCTGTAGAAAGTATAAAGAAATAAATTAATAAATGATTTAACTTAATCAACAGACCTTTTTTTGCTTGAACCTTATACGTTTAAGGCCTGGTCTTGTCAAAAAGTATGCTTAATTGTACTGAATACGTACTTTAGTGTACTACAACAGTACTTAAATGTAATATAAAAAATATATTACATTTACTATACTTAAATGTAATATATTTTTTAATGAAATAAAAGGCCTTTTAAGGGCAGGCTATTTAAAGAGAGTACATTTTCATGACTATGTTTAACACACTTAAGTACACTCTTAAAGAGTTAGTTCACTCAAAAAGGAAAATTAGGCTGCGTTTTACTCACCCCAGAGGCATCCTAGGTGTAAATGACTTTCTTCTTTCAGACGAACAGAAGAAGAGTTATAATAAAATTTATCCTGACTCTTCCAAGCTTTATAATGGCAGTGAGCGGTGTTGCATTGATTCAGTCCAAAAGAAGTTAAATAAAAAGCTCCCATCCGTAAAAAAAAGTGTCTCACACGGCTCCGAGGGGTGAGCAAAGGCCTCCTGTGGTGAATTGATGTGTTTTTGTAAGAAAAATAACCTTATTTAAAACGTAATAATCTATTTAATCTAGCTTGCACTCACTGTTGTAAACCGAAGCAGTTCCAGGGGAATGACGTATGAGGTCAGCTTTTGCGCATGCGCCGCTCAGAAGTGACGCACGCGGAAACGCAGCGGTGAGATCAAAACAAAACAACGGTCACGGATTAGAAGTACAAAATGAGGATTTGTAAGCAAGAATGTCAGAGGATTTCGATATAATTCCAGAGGAGACGGTTTTTCCTTTGATAAAGTAAGGAAACTTTGCTTCCTTTGATCCTGTAAACAACTGTTGGTTTTCACGAGACTCACCGGCACATGCAACGCTGACCTCATACGTCATGCCCCCGGAACTGCTTCTGTGTACAACTGCTGGCGCAAGCTAGATTAAAGTGATTATTACGTTTTGAATATGGATATTTTTCTTACAAAAACGCATCGATTCGCTACAGGAGGGTTTTGTTCACCACCTGGAGCTGTGTGAGACACTTTTTTTTATGCATGGACGTTTTTATTTAACTTATTTTGGACTGAATCAATGCAACACCCGCTGACTGCAATGATAGAGTTTGAAAGATCAAAGACAATTTTTAACTCCGACTGGATTCGTCTGAAAGAAGAAAGTCATATACACCTAGGATGTCTCGGGGGTGAGTAAAACGCAGCCTAATTTTCATTTTTGGGTGAATTAACCCTTTGTACATTTGTAAAAAATCAATTAAAAGTTTTAGCATTGAAATCGTTATATTTTAAGTAATCTTTTTGTTGATGCTTTAAAGAAGTTCACTTATATTGGTGCTGCTAACATACTCAAACAACAAAAACACAAAAATAACAAAACCAGAAAAAACCAAAAGGAACATGTAAAAGTACTAATATTATAATTTTAACTAGTGATTTGATTTTACATTTAAAGTTAATACATTTTAAATGTACTAAATTGTAACTCCATTATAACAAATATATTTTTTTTTTTTTTTTTTTTTTTTTTTTTTTTAATACATACACATTTCAATAGACAATAAATTAAAGAATATTTTAGTTTGCCATAAATACTTGTTAGTGTTCAAAAGTACACTTGTACCATTAGAAGCAATTATGAAAATACATGTAAAGATGTTCTACTTTAGTGGGTCAAAAACACTCTAAAATTCATATAATTGCAGTTAATATACATTTTAAATATAATGCATTTTTATTTTAATGTAAATATCATGCAGTTAAGTGTCCAAAAACATTACATTCAGTTCACACTTAAGTATATTTTTTCCATAATAAGTACTCTTTTTAAAAGTATGCTAAAGTGTACTTTTTCACAAGGTTGAAGACAGAACTCAAACAACGTGGATTACCTTGATTTTCTAAGAGCCTCCTCATCTGGATCTTGCACTGTGATAAATAAAAAATGAACACAAGTCAATTGTTACAGGCCTGGTCTCAAAAAATAAAGTATAAACCAATGTTTATCACGCAATCACTGTCATCTTATGTCAGCATGTCTAAAACATGTTCAATTCAAACCAACTTCCATTTCACACATTGTTGTGATAAAGAAAGGCTGTACTCACAATACTCCGTTCCTGTGATATGAGCAAGGACACGGAAGGACTTGGACTGCAGGTTGGCAGCACGACGGGCCCACTCTGACATCTCCATCTCCTTATTGTCAGGTTTGATCACAGCCTGGTAGACTGGAGAAGCACTGTCTACAAGAGGGTCTTTAATGGGAAGTGAGCTGCTCCCCAACAGAGAGAAAGGGGAAAAAGATGATCAGTTGTTCATCCGAGTTCTCTGAATTTGGGAACATCAAGTTAAATTGACAAAAATCATAATAAAAAACAATATTTGTTGAAGTTATCTCTGAATTAATTCACATATTTGTGAAGATGTGCATAATTTTACTACAGTTCCATTGTAGTGAGAGATCTGTGATGAAAGAATGAATTAGGATTTGATAAAACTGAGTTCCTATATTAGGAGAATGTAAAGCAAAATGTTAGAGGTTATGTAATTCTCCCCTGGCAGATATACTCAGAACATTCATATTTTTCTTTATAGAAGTCCATTTAATTACATATTTCCAACAGTATAACATGGTAATTGAAAAATTACCCAAAACATCCACTTCAATGTTTATGCAATCAGCCTTTAACAGAGAATAAAACATGAGACATGAGTCAATGCGGCTGTGATGGATCTAAATAGACTGTGGCTACTTACGCCAAGGGAGATCCAGCGGCGTCATCACCACTGTCAATCACATGATGAACCAGGATGGGAGGGAGCAAGTCAGAGCAATGTCACATGGAAGGATGGGAAATGTAGTGGGGGTGAGGCGAGGATGAGTGATGAGTAATGAGGAATGGGTGATTGGTTGTGGATGGAGTGACATAATTGCAAGCAGAAGAGGGAGGAAAAGCACAGATGAGGTTGATACATATGACCTTGTGGAAGCCTAGAATCAGCCCAGCCTAGATGACCGATAATGAGATCTTACTGTTATAAACACTGCAAACTGAGTAGAATTGCATTGTAATCAAAAACATTAAACTGCACACAAAAATATGCAGTAAAGGAATACCTTACTTTTCCCCAACATCTCATAACAAATTGCAAGAATACACTTTCTTATTTTTAATAAATTGCTGCAGGGATGACTTATTTTTACAGGCCTAAACCCAGAAATGAGTTAGCATTTTAGTTTTTCAGGTTCCATCCTCCTTATTTCAATGTTTGTTTGTTTTTTATAAAGCCTGTGGTTAACATAAGCTCAATATATTTTAACATTTTATTCTACAACACTTCAATACATCAGTAATACCCTCTTATGATTTTTCCAAACTTTTACTGGTCTTGTATTGTATTTTTACTGCGTTGTATTTTTTGTTGAGGGAACTAGGGTGATGCTAATGGGTTGGCCAACTAAAATACGTCATCATTGTGTACTTAATATTGCTACATACAGTGGTCCTAAAAAGTATTTAGACACTTAGATGAATAGTTCACTCAAAAATTCTGTTATTTTCTCATTACATTTAGATCAAGCGGAGTGTTAAACCGTGGCAACCAGATCGTTAAGTTAGTGAGGTGCACCGGATCAATCTAATTCATGAATATATTGCTCAGGGCTGTGCTTCTCAAAAGCAAAGTTTAAGTACACTGTAGAAACCACTGGCATTAATGATAACTACAATCTACTTATGCTCACAATGCTTTTGGGAAATGCATCCCAGACCACTTTTTGGTACTGGATCAATCAAGTCATTTAAAGGATGAAACTCAATAGAATTATTTGTTACTGTATTGAACACCACTATACATGAAAAACTATTCATAAGATGTAGCATTTGAGTTACTGTACTTTTCATGATTTCCAAGTTTTCCTTCACTTTCATTGTACTAAAAAGAGCAGTATGGAGGCTTATTTCTGCCACAGGACAAATGTAAAAAGTTGGTGACTTTTCATATCACAATTCTGTCTCTTTTTTTAGAATTGTAAGATATGAACTCAGATTTGCATGATATAAACTCAAAATTCTGAGAAAAAAAGAATTTGGAGTTAGAGTAAGCAAATAATAACAGAATTTACATTTTGAGTGAACTTATTCCTTTAAAAACATCACTGCATTAAATATTGAAATATAATACTGTTTCTAATGCAATGACAGTCATGTAGTGTGGCGTAAATGTCCATTTTGGGGCCACTGCATCACTTACCTCAGCTCTCACCCAAGCATCAGTGTAGTAAAAAGTGAAGTGCTGGACAGGAATGGAAGACCTACCTCATCTCGTTTCCTCTGGCTTGGGCCTGACCAGCAATGGCATCCATAATGGCATCCTGAGAATACATACTAATAGGAGTGTTGTACTGGGCATGGATGATAGTAGCCTTCCCACCAGGACCCTTGACCTCGATAGGCTTGTGAGTGGACAAAGCTGAGTCCTTCAGTGCGATGGGGTTGAAGCTGGGAACATACTCTTGGCTGTCAGAGTTCAGGTGTGGGAGTGTCAGGGGGGCAACAGTGTAGAGGCGGGTGGGTGATGGTGAGGAGCCAGAAATATCAGTGAAAATAGGGAGATAGATATGATTTGACAGTGAGAACAGTTTGATTTAGACTTGACTTACCTAATGCTTCTGTATCATTAAACAGTAATGAGTTTTGCATTACTAGTTTAGATGTTTCTGAAGTTAAATGGTTTGCACCAGCCATTAGTTTTACATTCTAATAAAATCCAATGTGTAAAAACACAATGTCCTGTATAACAAATGCATCTGGGCTTCCTAATTGTAAAAATGCACATGGCATGCAATAGTTCCCATTATGATACGCCAAAAAAAAAAAACATGCAAAGACTCATTGAACAATAAAGCTATAACCAAAACCCAACAACAGATGTATCTAGTTTAAACACTTAACTCAAAAGCATTTAACATTTCATCATGTCCGAAATGTCAAATTGTTCAAAATATATTTTGAACATTCGGGAATTTAAAATATAAGCATGCAAACCACAACCACAGTATTGCATGTGGCCATGCTTCAGAGCACTCAGATTCACACGCAACTCTGGAGATTTTATATTCAAAACTGTTACTGACTTGGCAGCTGTGTTGGCAATGACCTGAGACGACATAGAGGAATATAGACAGAAAAAAAGATAAACAAAAGAGGCAGTGTTAGCCTTGGTTTGGCAATGTGCTAAATGATAATGAATCCATGTCCATGTAAATTAGCAGGAAAAAAACAACAACATGGAATGCAAATGTTTCACTTTGTCTAAAGAACTTGAACCTGAAATATGAATATATTTTACCTGTTAAAGGACAGTTCACCCTGTTATTTTCACTTTCATGTAATTTAACCTGTATGACTCATTTTTTTGTGTAACACAAAAAGAAGATACAGTGAAAATTGTCACAGGTTTTCAGTATTCTACAAAATATAATCTTTTGTGCTCTTCAAACAAAAGAAAGTAGTACATATTTGAAATGACCTATGGGTGAGTAAATGATCAGAGTCATTAAATAACATTTAAATATATTCAGGAATTCTTGTAATCTGTTGTGCCATGATGTAGAGTAGATGATGGTTATTACTGGTCACATTTCTCATGAGAATGACATTCTGGTTTGTTCCTAGAACAGATTGATTGACTGGAACAGGAGTTTGGTTGCAGCGGGACACACGGAAAACACTAGAGCTACATAACACTCATACTCCCCATTAACAAATACCAATCCAGTCGTGTTATTGTTAACTTGAAAAAATTGTTTTTGTTCATTGAAATAAAGCGGAAATAACAGAATATAAATGTTAAATTAATAAGATAGAAATATGGCCTGGGCCCAACAGAAATAAGTTCAAGAACTTAGAACTAAAATGACTTAAACTAAGCTAAATATAAATATAATAAAAATGACAAAAGCACAATAACAATTAAATAACATTACTTACAATATATAAAATAAAAATATAAAATCAAAAATATGTATAAAAGCTATAAGTCAAAATATTAACAAATACAATACATATAAATAATCCTAAAATAACATTTAACCAATCACATCTCAAAGACACGTATCGCTAGTTGCATGACAACAAGGATCAAAATTTAGAGAGTACGTATCAGTCCACTCGTACACCTAGATTAACCAAAGTCAATGGATGCACGTGCCCTGCTCAGCTGTGCACGTGATGTTGCCTAGCGGGAATTCTGATCCTGTGAGCTGCAAATAGAGGATGGAATACGTTACGGAATCATTGCGGTAGGCCTTCATTTGGGATATACTGTTACAGGAGCTGTGACATTCTGAGCAGGTTAAAAGAGCCAACGAGTGCACATTTGCACCCATGTTCAATTACGGCTCAACTTGGGCCCTGTGGGAATATCCTCACATGCTGCTGTGACAATGATTTAGGAAGACCTCTTATGAAGCTACTAAATGATGCCAACACATTAAAAAGGTGAAAGCACCATCGTTAACATGTTGGCATTATTTATAAGCCAGTTTATAAAAGCTTGGCAATCCTCATCTAATCGCAGGAGATGTAGCTCTTACACGACTAAAATAACCATAAATTGGTGTCATTTGGACACAGCTTACATTCATAGATACAGATACGACTTGGCCAGACCCTGCTCGTGTTGCAGGATGGGGGTCAGGTGAGCCTTATGGACCACTGGTCCTAGTTCTGCCAAGCACATTCCCAGCTGATCCGTTGCATGTGAGAGTGGAATGTGCAGAGGTAATGACGGAATGTTCTGAGTATTCTTTGCCACAGTTTTGTTAAAGGTAATGCAGGGATACAGGTGAGGCTAACCAATGCCTCCATGACCTGTTAGTGAACTAGCTTGTTAAAGCAGATTTGGTGGATGTGCTCATTAAGATACAGATTTGTGGGTTAGGCATCACATTACCTACCCCAGCAGTGGCAGGCCATTTAGACTGTCTTGTTGCATTGCCATTTCCCTTAAAGTTTCTGCTGAATACAGGCCTACGGGAGAATTATACTGTCCCATCTGGTTTGGGGTGGTTTTTGGCCCTTGCCTGAATGGCAAATAAGTAGGGACAGGGCTTTTAGCAGGAGAATGAATTACAGGTTGGATATTCTCCTGAGGTTTCTCCTCAGTGTTTGGAATGAGAGATTTTTTGGAAGGTTTTTTGGCCAGGAGGATGCCATATTTTTTGACAGGTTTCTCTTCATCTTCTCCTTCCTCAGTTTCCGTGGTTTCCTTAGTGTAAAATAAACCATTAGATCAGATAAACAAATGAACCATTAGCCAAAATGGCAAGGCATAGAAGAAAAAGATGGTTAGAAAAGAGGCAAATGAGGCTTGAAGAAACACTCTAGATCAGAATTCATCTGGCAACAACAATGCAAATGAATACTGGACCAGCAGGAAACTTATGAGGATTTCAAATGAAGTGCTTACTGTTGCTTGACCAGCAAATGCCTGTAGAGGGAGTTAAGTGTCAGCTTTACAGAGAATGTTTGTTTTCACAATCCCTCCACTTTTTTCCTTCTCTCTATGATATGGGCTTGGAAACTCCCATGACTGATTAAGAGGATTATAAAGAAATGGCTGGCCTATTACAAAAAATTATCATTTGGTTTTCTTCAACATGTTTGTCCCCTCCATACAGTCCAGTTATATTTTACACCACACTGATAAAATATCAAAAGACGACATAAACCAATCTGTTTACTGTGCCTACTTGGCATAGGAAACAGATGGACAGAACATGACTTTACCTTCTGGTGAGGGATAATTGGCATGGGTGAGTCCATTCTTGGAGTGGCTGTGGGTACAGGAGCGGGACGTCTCGACCTGGGACCAGTACAGAATTCAGAGCAAAGGTCAATCATGCAAAAACATTAAGCTTTTGTTTTTCATGAGTCAACTTCTCCCTTCGTTAATTATTAATATGATTAATTATTGGTTGTAAACATTAATGTTTTATCGTCATATTAATTTTTTTAAATATTATTATAAAAAATTGTCTTTGATCCTTGATAAGAAAAATATCCATATTCAAAACAAAATAATCACATTAATGTAGCTTGCACCAACAGTTGTACATGGAAGCAGCTCCGGGCGGATGATGGATGAAGCAGAAGCACAGTGGAGAGATCAAAACAAAACAATGGTCACTTATTAGAAGTACAAATCGAGGATTTGTAAAGAAGAATGTCGGAGGATTCCGATATAAGCCAAGAGGAGGCTGGTTTTCCTTTGCTACAGTAAGGAAACTTTGCCTCCTTTGCTCGTGTTAACAAACGTTGTTTTTCACGAGACTCACTGGGGCATGCACAACTCCGACATCTTACGTCATCCTCCCGGACCTGCTTCCGTGTACAACAGTGAGCGCAAGCTAGATTAAAGTGACTATTACGTTTTGACTGAGGAGAGTTTTCTTACAAAATCTCATTGATTCGCTACAGGAGGACTTTGTTCACCCCCTGGAGCTGTGTGAGGCACTTTTTATTATGAATGGATGTGCTTTATTTAACTTCTTTTGGACTGATGAACTGCAACATTCATCAGCTGACTGCCATTAAACAGCTTGAAGATCAAAGACCATTTTTAATATAACTCCAATTGGATTAGTCTGAAAGAAGAAAGTCACATACACCTAGGATGCCATGAGGGTGAGTAATTAATTACAGCATTTTCATTTTTGGGTGAACTGACCCTTTAAGGTCCTCTATTACAAATACTTATTTACATATTTTTTTAGTATTAAATATATAGATATAATTTAATAAAATATACATATAAAACTAATTATTACAAATTACATTTGCAATAATTGAAATAATAATTGAATTGGCACAATAATTTAAAAAAAAATTTGTTCTTGAACTGGCCATAAGTTCCTGATCAATGTTCCATATGATTTGAGAATGATATAATTATTCTGATCCAATGCAAGCAAGAACATCTGACCATCTGTACAAAAGAGTTCACGTGTCCAATGACACAAATTTGCTTAATTCATTAGTGGTGTAGAAATACTTCACAATTTTAAATATTATTCTAAAACAAAAGTCTTTAATTTATAGTTTCAAAGTTTGGTGTCAGTACGATTAAACGCAAAGGATGCATTCAATTTATCAAAAGCCATAGTAAGGACAATTACATTGTTACATAAGATTTCAATTCCAAATAAATACTGTTCTTTTGAACTTTCTATTTAACTAAGAAAGTAACGGTTACCACAATTGTTTTCAACATTGATAATAATAAGAAATATTTCTTAAGCACCAAATCAGCATATTAGAATGGTTTCTGAAGGATCATGTGACATGTGGCATCATGTGGCTGCTGAAAATTCAACTTCAGTCACTGGATTACATTTTAAAATACATTAAAACAGAAAACAGTTATCTTAAAGTGTAATAGTATTTCACAATATAACTGTCTTTATTGTAGACAGATAAACATATATCAAAAAAACAAAAACATAAAAAATATTCAGACCCCTAAACATTGTTTGAATGTTGGGGCACATCTCTCAAAGACACAGTTCTCATTAAGTCAGAGACAAAAAGGCTATAATGAATCTCCAAAAACTCATCATTTGACCTTATCCCTGTGGACAGGACCTGAAATCATGTCGCGTTTCAATTTTCTAGAGTGGTCCAATAAAATCTTAAACAACAAGAAGAAGCACTCATTGAGTGAGTATCTTGTAAAATGCCAGCAGCGTTGCTGTATAAGCAGTAACACTGGGGGGCTCTTCACAAGCCACTAGGCGTGAGAAATTTCTCGGAATCCATCAAGTGAAGTCCAGGGAAAGCACACAGCTGAAAATACATGTGTACCCTGTCACTCCTCCTGAGATGCTTTTGATTGGAGAGGATCATGGAAAGATGGTGCAAAATTACATCAATCGGTCAATGATAAATCTGTTATATCTACCAAATCAAATTAAATGCAGCCAATATCTACCATATAATATACAATAACACTAATATCCACATGTATATGAGAACGTATTCCACTTTGTTCCAACGAATAAAGGTGGTTGTTGTCAATAAATAAGGAGAATCAACTAAGCTTCTGAAAATCACTCACGACTGAAAGACGGAGACAGAGGAGGAGTAGCTTATAAAAGTGAACACTAGAGCCAGCATTAAGAAATGTCACAGGGTAGCTGAGGTATTGTGAGTAACATTTCTTCTTTTTGCTGTAGTGCAGGCGGCCACATGAAAGAACTTAATCTTCTTTCGGATAGAGCCTTTGGGGTGTCCGTACTAATTTAATAAACTATATTAAAAAGGTATATAAAAAGTCTTCTGAATTTAATTTCTCCTTCCCCCTAAACATCAATGCCTTTCATTGTGCATGCTGGCAACCTGAAGGACTACATGATACCCAGGTGATTTATCACAGACACGTTTTTGAATTCAGTTGTCCTGTCGGTATATTTGTATGCTAACCGTCACTCGTAGTCTGTGTCAGCTCAACTGTGACTGCTTATATCACTCATGGAGCTGTTTAATTGCAGACAACTTTGTTTGCTTGCCAGACTTGTCTGCTGCCAAAGTAAATGAGATGCATTGCTGATGCCCTCTGAGAAAACCCATTCACCAATGAACATAATGGGAAATCGTTGGATGGAAAGACTAACATGTAGTTTAGTTTGAAGGAAATAAAGTAAGTAAAAAGTCATCAAAAACATAAAACGCATCAAAGGGTTCTGGTGGTGTTAAGGTTTACCTCTGCATGGTGAGGTTGAGTTTGGTGGTGGCTGCCTTTATCTTGTTTTGGGCCTCCAGATGGGTCATGCCCTCAGTGCTGACCCCATCGATCGCTGTAATTATGTCACCCTGATTGAGGTTTCCACTTGCTGCCTTGCTGCCTGGTGTGATCTGTGGAAAGATATCAGACATTCATTAAATAATTACAAATGACAGCACAGATTGAATTTTATACACACAAAAATCCAATGGAAAATCATCATGGCTATAGAAACGGATTCTGTATTGTTTGTTTGTTTATTGATAATTACTATCGAATTCATTTTCACACACTATGCTTACAACAGTACACATATTTGCATGGAACATCAGTAAAATTTAACTGATAACTTGTCACTATCAAGTGCATTAGCTGATTCTGAGCAGCCAAACATAAACAATGTTCTCCTCTTTACAAAAAAATGCTTAAACTAAATTTATTACATTTGGGATCTTGAAAATCTGTGAAAATCTTTAAAAATTAGAAGTGTTCCTTGAGTGATCTTCTAGCAAGAGCTCTTGAAAAAACGACAGCATCATTGCTGTATAGGCACAATGGAGCAGAAGCACTGGAGGGCTTTTCACAAGTTCATATAGGCATAAGCCATACCAAACATGAACGATATTTTCTTCTTTAGTGAGATTTCTTTTAAAATATTTGCTCAGAGTATCCATTTGCAGCTTAGTTCTTTTGTATCTTCAGACATACATCTGAACAAACGTCTTCAATTATTCAATTAGAATGAAGTGATTAGAATGACCGTAGGACATAAGTGATGTGTGCTAAACATTTATAAAAATGTTTCTGAATGGGCATCAAATACAAATCAAAACATACTGTCAGACTCTGTTCCATGTTTTGTGTGTGTCTTGCTCCCCATGTGCCTTCTTATGCCCTTATTTGGTTAGTTTCCTGTTCCTGTCCTGATTAAGTTAATTTGTCCCAGGTGTTTCCATTGATGTTTCATTGCTCCCAGGTGTGTCTCGTCATCCCCTCCTCCTGTGTGTATTTAATGTGTTCCCAGTCCCTAGTTTTCTGTCCGCTGTTAAATGAGTTTGTCTCCCTTGGTTCATGGAAATAAAGTCTTGTTAAAGTATTCTCCAGCGTCTCCTCGTTCCTCGTGTGTGTGCACCGTGACAGAACAGCGGACCCAAACCGAAAGTGAGTGGCAACTTTTTCCTCGCATTTGTTTTCCCCCGGCTTTTTGAAAGTTTTTTTGTTTTCTAGTTTTCCCCCCCGCGGCGATGGAAATTGCCGCTCACGTCGCCGCCCTAGCTCGCCTCGATCTCCCCTTCTACGAGTACGCCAGGGAGTTCTGCAAGCTCGCTGAGGTGACGGCGTTAGGGGACGCCGTCCTCAATCAGCTGTTCTGGCTCGGAGCTAACTACCATCGCTCTGTGGACCTCCCAGACACCACTGGACTAACTTGGAGGAAAGGTTTCCGGTGTCAGTGTCCAGTCCCGAGCCAGAACCAGTCCGCCGCCGTCCGCGGCTTCCCCAAGTCAGCCGAAGGACGTTAGTGTGGCAAGCCCCGAGGACGTTAGTGTGGCAAGCCCCACGGATGAATATGTGTCGGCTCCAGCCCCAGAGCTCGCTCCGGTTTCGGCTCCAGCCCCAGAGCTCGCTCCGTCGTCGGCTCCAGCCCCAAACCTCACTCCAGTCCCAGCTCCTCGAAGGTGCTTTGCTGTGCCTGCTCCTCCAGAGCGCCCTCCAGTGCCAGCACCACGGAAGCGCTACCCTGTTCCCCAGTATAGCCCGGGAAGGGCTCCTGATTCCCCAGTACAGCCCGGGAAGGGCTCCTTTTCCCAGTCAAAGCCGGGAAGGGCTCCTGTCCCGAGTGTAGCCCAGGGAGGGCTCCTGATTCCCCGTTTAGCCCAAGGAGGGCTCCTGATCCCCAGTCAAGCCAAGGGAGGGTTCCTGATCCCCAGTCAAGCCCAGGAAGAGCTCCAGCCCCAGAGCTACCAACCCCCGACATTTCTCCCAGTATTTTTTGGGGGGGGTCTATTGGCTCCAGCCAGTAGAAGCTGGGGCCTCGGAGGCGTCTCCGCCTGGCCTCCCGAGTCCCAGATCACATGGCCTCCTAAACTACCTGTTCCGCCATGGCCTCCCGAGTCCCCTGCTCCGCCATGGCCTCCCGAGTCCCCTGCTCCGCCATGGCCTCCCGAGGCTCCGGATCCGCCATGGCACCCGGAACGGGTACCGCTCTGGAAGCCCACTGTCCCGTGTCTGTCCTGAGGGACCTCCACAGTGCCCACCCACCCTCCCCATTGGATGGTATATGGCGTGAGGACACGCCTTCCGAAGGGGGGCGTGATGTCAGACTCTGTTCCATGTTTTGTGTGTGTCTTGCTCCCCATGTGCCTTCTTATGCCCTTATTTGGTTAGGTTCCTGTCCTGATTTGTCCCTGGTGTTTCCATTGTTTCATTGCTCCCAGGTGTGTCTCGTCATCCCCTCCTCCTGTGTGTATTTAATTGTTCTCTGTCCGCTGTTAAACGTCTTCCTGAGTTTGTCTCCCTTGGTTCATGGAAATAAAGTCTTGTTAAAGTATTCTCCAGCGTCTCCTCGTGTGTGTGCACCGTGACACATACCTTCGTTTGTGGAAGAAAAAAAAAATCTGTGTTGTGAATGATTCAACGACTCACTCATAATGTTTAATTCTTAAATGAATCACTGTTTTGGATGAATAAATTATTCAAAAATCTACTCAGGATATTTAGTTCCTGAATGAATCCGATGAATAAATGATTCAGTGGCTCACTCATACAGTATTTTGTGGTCATATAAAGGTGCAACAATGTAACCTGTGAAAAATCCTCTAAACTGATATACAGGTGCATCTCAATAAATTTGAATGACATGGAAAAGTTCATTTATTTCAGTAATTCAACTCAAATTGTGAAACATGTATTAAATAAATTCAATGCACAAAGACTCAAGTAGTTTAAGTCTTTGGTTCTTTTAAATTGTGATGATTTTGGCTCACTTTAACAAAACCCAACCAATTCACTATCTCAACAAATTACATTATGGTGACATGCCAATCAGTTAATCAATTCAAAACACCTGCAAAGGTTTCTGAGCCTTCAAAATGGTCTCTCATTTTGGTTCACTAGGCTACACAATCATGGCGAGGACTGCTGATCTGACAGTTTGTCCAGAAGACAATCATTGACACCCAGGGGGGTAATCCACAAACATTCATTGCCAAATAAGCTGGCTGTTCACAGAGTGCTGTATCCAAGCATATTCTTAGAAAGTTGAGTGGAAGGAAAAAGTTTTGAAGAAAAAGATGCACAACCAACCAAAAGAACCACAGCCTTATGAGGATTGTCAAGCAAAATCGATTCAAGAATTTGAGTGAACTTTACTAGGAATGGACTGAGGCTGGGGTCAAGTTATCAAGAGCCACCACACACAGACGTAGGAATTTGGCTACAGTTGTTGTATTTCTCTTGTTAGGCCACTCCTGAACCACAGACAACGTCAGAGGCGTCTTACCCTGGGCTAAGGAGAAGAAGAACTGGACTGTTGCCCAGTGGTCCAAGTCCTCTTTTCAGATGAGAGCAAGTTTGTATTTCATTTGGAAACCAAGGTCCTATAGTCTGGAGGAAGGGTGGAGAAGCTCGTAGCCCAAGTTGCTTGAAGTCCATTGTTAAGTTTCCACAGTTTGTGATGATTTGTGGTGCAATGTCATTTGCTGGTGTTGGTTCATTGTGTTTTTTTAAAAACCAACGTCAATGCACCTGTTTACCACGAAATTTTGGAGCACTTCATGCTTCCTTCTCCTGGCCAGCTTTTTGAAGATGCTGATTTCATTTTCCAGCAGGCTTTGGCACCTGCCCCCACTGCCAAAAGCACCAAAAGTTGGTTAAATGAAATGACCATGGTTTTGGTGTGCTTGACTGGCCAGCAAACTCACGAGACCTGAACCCCATAGAGAATCTATGGAGTATTGTTAAGAGGAAAATGAGAAACAAGAGACCAAAAAAAAGAAAAGTTGAGCTGAAGGCCACTGTCAAAGAAACATGGCTTCCATACCAACTCAGCAGTGCCACAAACTGATCACCTCCATGGCACGCCGAATTGAGGCAGTAATTAAAGCAAAAGGAGCCCCTACCAAGTATTGAGTACATGTACAATAAATTAACATACTTTCTAGAAGGCCAACCATTCACTAAAAATGTTTTTATTTGTCTTATGAAGTATTCTAATTTGTTGAATTGATGGGTTTTTGTTAAATGTAAGGAGCCAAAATCATCACAATTAAAAGAACCAAAGACTTAAACTACTTCAGTCTGTGTGCATTGAATTTATTTAATACACGAGTTTCACAATTTGAGTTGAATTACTGAAATAAATGAACTTTTCCACAACATTCCAATTTATTGAGATGCACCTGTACAGATTGACAGTCTGTCAGGGGTGATAAGGATTGAAATCCCATCTTTGTAACAAGTCAGTGGCAGCTCATTCAAATGTTAAAAATAAAGGTTGTTGTTGACGCCCCCTGCCTCTCAATTTGACCCTGTATTCTGGGGCCCTGCCGCCAACCCTTCTGTCCCACCTGCTGCCATTACTTAACACGCACACATATAAATGCTTCTGAAAGTGCTCTCCTTCTTGTAATGATCTCCTAGTAAATTCCCAACTGCCAAACAAATTATAAAGTCTGAAGGTGCATTAAGAACACTAAAGCATATGATTTACCTGAAAATAACTGGAATCCATAATGAGCAATGGTTTAGGAATTAGAAAAAGTATGGGACGTAATTTTGCTCTAAACTCCAAATCAGCAAGGAAATAAGAAATATTACTATATATTTAAATACACTGGATAAGATACACTGGAAAAGATTCATAGTCACTAGACGTTCAGATAGAGGCATTTTTACACTTGTATAGTGAATCACTGCTTGCATTTCCCAGACTTTACTGTTGAGACATACTTCTTCTTGGCTATTATGTAATTAAATCCCACTGCATGCATCACTGGTCAGGGTCCTACAAGCTAGATGAGAAACATCATCACCCTCCTCCTGTTCACATTTCACTTAAGCTAACAGACTGCTGCTTGACCGACGCTTCAATCATAATTCTGCATACTGAATGACTTTGAAAGGCTAATTTAAAACACACACACACACACATACTGATTTGAGAGAGAATCTACATTTTTGAGAGCCAAAAAAAAATGTTTTGGAATTCACTAATTCATCACACTGGTTTTGGGCTGACATTATTCAGGTAGACAACATATCACTTTTCTCAGAATATTTCCATTATTTTATTTTATGATTTTATTTATTTACAAACATTAATTATTATTATTATTTTTTTATTCTATTTTCTCAAACATGTTTTTGAACAGCACTTCAGTTTTAGATGGCAAAATATTAATTTAGGAAATTTGGGGTACTACTGAAACTACTTCTATTGAATTACACACGCGCACACACACACACACACTTGCCTTAAGTAAATGAAAAACGAGTTAAGTTAAGAGAAAGCTATGACATTAGAAGACAAATCGTGTATCTCATCTTCTGCCACGTGGAACTAAACACACTTTTGTTTCATTTATAAATTTAAAGTAATATAAATCCTATTCAAGTGTCCTATTTAAAAAAAAAACAGCTGTTAATTTGATTTAAGTTGTTAAACTGCCAGTCTCACTTCAACAGATGCTAAATCCAATGACCCGCTAAGATCCATATGAAAACATTTGATACATTGTTACTGACTGTTTATTTAAATCTAGTCCAGATGGCAACTGTCTTAACTTGAAGAGTTCCATCCTGTCCCATTAGTTCCTAAAAATGTTAACATTTATGTCAAACACAGATATGGTGTTCCAACATGCCTTTCAAGTTATAGATGAAAGCATCTGTTTTTATCTCAGATTGTTGAGAGATAGTAGAATCTGCCAGTAGAACCTTAGTGAGGAAACAGTGGCCTGGCTCAGTTGGCACTGTGATTTATGAGGCAGTCCTTGGTAAATGCCAGATTTAATTGTCTTTTGCTACCTCCTGCACTGTTCTGACTAAAAGCAAAGGTTGGGGTGATGATCTGGACTATCTGTGGAACCTTTGGGTATTTGCAAGGCTCTGAATGCCGCTGACAGTATAT
Organism: Sinocyclocheilus anophthalmus; assembly: GCA_018155175.1. Classification (NCBI taxonomy): domain Eukaryota; kingdom Metazoa; phylum Chordata; class Actinopteri; order Cypriniformes; family Cyprinidae; genus Sinocyclocheilus; species Sinocyclocheilus anophthalmus. The sequence goes on from JADLZN010008020.1 coordinate 204,695, forward strand.
TCATTTGATTTTTTTGTTGCTATGCTCCGGCACAGGCTATATGCATAACAGGGCCTGATGCTCACCACCTTTGTGTTAGAAAGGTCTTGACCTCAGCTTAATGCAACCTGACCTCCTACAGCACTGAATAACGACCTTGAAGAGCTTAGAAAGCAGTAGAATTGAACCGACTTGTTATGAGGTCTATGAATTTGCAGTACACATGGAGACACAATGTGGACATTAAAATACAACAGAATGAAGAAAAAAAGATTTGGGGACATCACTAGGCAGATTCATCTGCGGTTAAATTACTTCATATAATACATCACGAATGACTTCACAGACTGTCTTTGTCATGGACTTTATGAAGTGCTTTACAGAATATAATATCGGCACTTTGCAGAGCTGGACTTCCATATCATGCGAAACAATATAATGAAGGAAATTATCTCTGACAGGACATTTTGGGCCAGTGCTTTCTGCTATCGGCAACGCTGCTCCACAAAGCTGTCCGGCGCTTACAGAACCACTGAAAAAAATCTCCCAATTTTAAATGCATCATTATCAAGTTGACTGTGTGTACGGTCTTATCAGAATTGATTAAAATTATTGCTGTGAGCGTGTTGCTGCAATTGCGGTTCATCACTTCTGCTCTTTGAATTTTTTTACGCAATACTTTGGTTGACAAAAATATGAAAAACAAGAATGATTTAAATGCAAATGTTTCCAATACTGTCTCACTTCAGACAAAAGTGAAGTATATAATGAAAATATTTTAAGTGAAATGTTGAACTGTGTTCACAGGACAATCTTTTTATATATATCCGTCAGGGCAGGTTGCCATTTATTTTAAATATTGTAATTTGTTCATTATGTTATGTTGGATTATGTTATCTCTTTTTTTCCACATAATAATTTAACTAAAAAAGTAATTAATAAAAATAAATTGACTAGAAACAATTGAACAATAAACATACCATGAGAAATAATCACTGGAATAAAATAAATGTGACAATAGCCCCAGTCTCCCGCATATTTTCAACTGTGGAAGTGTTTTCAATGGAACTAACTAACAGCTTCAATAATAATCGTTCTTCCTGCGTCTCTTTCCAAGCAATACTTAAATTCACTATGACCTCATGTGTCTATTGTTTCTGTGCTCTTCACATGTATGACCTTCAGTGCTAAGCTAAAATCAGTGACCATAAGTCAGGCATTGCACCCACGGGCCAAAAGTGGTCGTCAATTGCTATCATTAGCTACCAAAGAGTGTTTTATTTAGTGTTGCAAAGGAGGCAAAGTAGGTAAGAGACAGTGATGTAAGTGAGTTATTTTGAATGCATTTTCCATTATTATTCTTTTTTATTAAAAAGTAGCCAAACATGTTTTATTCGGAAATAAGGCAGCTCCTTACCAACCCACACACACATATTAACAACCTCATATTGTTCTGTCACTCACTTAACATGGTCTTCATATTAGTGTTGTCATTTTCCAATGTCTGTAACATTGAGGCCAGGACATCTTAATTAAAGTTGGATCATAGCTTGCATGAAAAACAAAATTAATATCTGTGATGTGATATTTCAAAAGGTTGCATCTCAGGTCTAAATCCATTTGTCAACATCTACTGTAAATGACTCTTCCGTCTAGCATTACCTGTTTGGTGACAACTTTATTGACACTAATATCACATATCCTGGGGAATTTTTCTCACGTATGAGGAAAAATATCGGATTGTAGAAATTAACTGAATCAAAGCATTAAATTAGATCATCCACTGCTTCTTTGTCCTCAATGAATGTGACAAATGTCACAACATCATGTCGCTGTTTACAGACACTACAGAAAATCAGTAAGTATTACGAAAACAGTAAAAGCAATTACTAGGCTTCTTTGTGGAAGACAGCAGCTCTTTCAGCCTTTGGACCAGGATTAAGATTTGGTACAGGTTGTCTATGGTGCTTTAGGATAGAGGTTGATCTTTTATCACAGTGTGTGAAGATTTGATTGTGAAATTTTTAAATCGTCACCTCTGGGTGTTACATATGTATCAATCATCTAAGACCTGATCTGAACACATATACTGTCCACATTTCAATCTACCTCCATATTCAGTGACAGCTGTGTCGGGAGAGACTATAAAATCCAGACGAACACCTGGTTTGACACTGATTACAGCAGCAAAGCGTGTGCCACCAGCAATGCTGATTAGAAAAGCAATGGAAATCCAAACAATGGAGATAAGTTTTCCCGGTATGATGGTCCTGTCTGTAATTGCTTCCAGAGAAACAGCCAATATGAGGAGACCAACCACAGCCTTGACAAACAGAGGCAATGACTCTCTCCTTATTGAAGTGAAAGACAATCAAATGTCAAGAAAGGCGACAGCTTAAACACAACTGGCTAACTGCTTTGATTGATTGTATAGTGGCAGCGATTTCTTGTCAGAGAGACAATCACCTCACCCTCTGTTAGGACAATATAATCTCTTTGAGCCTTTGGACACGGCTTCCTTGAATCCATCCACTAACCCAATAAGGATTTTGAGCGCCATGGAATGAGCACATTTGAAGTATAGACAGAAGACTGTACATTATGTTACAAGGTGCATTGCATTACCAATTCAATTCCCTTAGTCTAAAATGGTGCTTGTTTCAAATAGCACCCTTATTGCTCTATTTGGCAAGTACGACATGTCCGTTCTCCCTTTTTTGAGTAACACATTTAACAACTGAATATACAACAATCACGTTTCAGGAGATGATAAATGGGGAACTGCTTACAATCAGAAATTGATTCTAAGAAAACCGAAAGCTGAATAAGGAACACATCCATGACACAAAATTTGGAAGCTTTCCTGAAACATGACATCACGTCCTGCTTAGCTAAATAACCGACTTCCGAAAGCTAATGTCTTTTACACTTTACAGTAGTTTACTCCAAATAAAAATTCTGTCATCATGTAGCTGCACCCTCACTCGTTCCAAATTTAGATGACCTTTTTCTTTGGGCGAAACAAAATAAATATTGTGGCAAACAGTACAATGAAATCAATGGGGTCCAGAATACACTGACATTTTTCACAAAAAATAATGCTTCGTTCGTGTTCCACAAAAGGAAGGAAAATCATACAGTTTGGGGAGCATAAAACTGGTGAGGCGAGGTCTATTATCCCTTACAATACTTTTTTTCCGTTCAGCGTCCATGAAAAGTTGAAAAGTGTCCTTTTTCCATTTCAACTTTAATAGATTGAATCAGTGTCTACATGAACGACAATCATGTTATTTTTCACTTTGTTTAGCAATTGCACTATCGGTTAAACACAGTAATGTGATTTAACTAGACCTTCAGCGCTACATGCCAGGCTTCTCCCCTTTCACCGATGCATTTCTTAAAGCTTGACATCACTATTCTATTCTAGATTTTCTGCTGTATGCACCACAAAGCCTTTCTCTCGCACAAGGTCATGCTTTCATCGATTTTCATTTTGAGAAAAGTAAAATGTCAGAAACTCTCTGTGAGGTTTTATCTTCTTTCTTCAAAAAAAATCAAAGGCGGCATTTGTTTAATAAGCTGTTGGTTTTTTGTTATTTCTCAGGCAGAGCTTTTCTCACCCGGATATGGTCGGGCATGTTGAGTCTTTGCCTGCCCTGCAGCCTTGAAGCCCATGGTGCAGGTCCAGACCTTTCTGTGTAATGGCTCCATTTGAGAAGATTTAGTGAAAAGCTTTCTCTCAGTCAGTACAGTCGTTTTTTTCCTTTATTTTTCTTATCCCTGAGTCGGGATGACCAAACACATCCGGTAAGGCAGCACACGAGATCCTCGAACACAACAAAACTAGCAGGAAACGAGCAATAGAGGAAACCAAATGTATTATCTTCTGCCCTCTTCACTATACAACCATCACACGGACCTGAGTTCAATATCAACACACACTCACAAACAACCACTGAGCGATAGACGAAAAACACATAGTAAATCCTACCCTGTTGACACTGCCAAATATCAAAAAATGTTTTTAAAGCAGAAGGAGAGAGTTCTGGCCTGCTCGACCGGCTGGACAGACATCCAAGCTCAGCTCTTCTGGAAAGCGATAACACTCAAGCACCGGGCCCTTATATGTTGTAGGGACACCCCTGATACCAAGCCCCCCTGATTCACTGCGAATATAGCCTCTTCGTAGGTACACATTTTTCCACTCTGATCCTATGCTTCAACTCATAGGCAACCATGGATAAGAGCTAGTGGAAACGACTATAAACCGACCCTTGTGCGAAGTCTGCGTACTTCATTTGGCAGCTCTTTTAGGGTGGAATCCAATAGTGTCTGTAAATTTGATTGTTGAGTTGCCTTAGTCTTTCTGATTTCACATGTTAACAAGGAGTTTTCGAATACTGCGTAAGCTCCTCTTAACATTCTGTTCAGTTCAGTAGCAATTGCTCGGCTGCCACAGGGCTTCCTAGATTGGGATGAAGTCTTCCTCTGGCCTGGGCAACTCTGTTCTGCGCAACCGACTTTTTTCACTTTTTGAGCCAATCCCGTAAGCTGTAATGGATGTGACTAATGACGTGTTAGCTATAGAATTAACAATGCTGGTTGCTGATGGCATCATGCCAGTCTCAAACTAGTGATTATTTTGAGCTATGGCCTCAAAGGCAATGCTTTGGACACTGATTAAATATATACAACGATGTAAAACAATTTACACATTATCTTCAAAAGGTTGGGGGTCTGCATTTTTAATGTTTTTGAAAGAAGTTTCTTACGCTCACCAAAGCTGCATTTATTCGTCAATATCCATAACAAATTGCGTAATATTTTTATTAACATTGTAATAACAGTTTTCTATTTTAATAAAAGTTCAAATGTAATTTATTTCTGTGATTGCAAGCAGCCATCCTTCAGAAATCATTCTGATATGCTAATTTGGTGTTCAAGTAACATATGTTATTATTATCAATGTTTAAAACCATTGTGCTGTCCAATATTTTAGTGGAAATTGTGATACTTGTTTTTCTAGGATTTTTTGACGAACAGAAATTTCAAATAAACAGCATTTACATAAGCTAAATATGAGTATTAATTTGATGTTTTTGTTACAGCTAGATGGTGTAATTGCATCATCTACAATACCTAATTAGATAACCAGCAAAACCTTGACCTCATGATGTGAAGCTGATTCCTCAGTGGCATTGATCAATACAAATATGCATAATGGCTTTCCGCTGTACTAAAATACACTACTGTTGGATTCAGAGAGAAGAATGAACATTTTCAAAATGAAGAAGTACACTACAACCAATCAGTCCACTCTAGATTTAGAAAAATGAAAGAAACACTCTTGTCCTGATTCCATGTTGTTGTCATCTAGTGGGTTGAGAGGCACACACTTATCAGTGAAGACAACTGATGCTGTCAATACATGAATGGCACAGGATGACAGGACATCCACCTTTCATTCTGTCCATTCATGTGTTTCTGTGAAGGATCGCAGGTATAATTTATCCAGGTCACTCTGACTGAATCCTGTCACTCTTATTCTCTAGAGTGACAAGTATAGAAAGCATTCTAGAAAACTCCATCATGTTACATAATGACACACACAATAGCTATTATTACAGACAATGCAGCTCTAAGAAAAAAGTAAAGCTCGCCCTCAGCCATAAATGAACTTTCCTCTCTGTATTCATCCACTGACATGGTAGATTTTTATTTTATTTTTTTAGGCCACTATGTCATTATTCAAATTCACACTTGTGAGAGTGACAACTCCTGCATTAACCTTTTCCATTCCATTTTTTATGAACAATCGACATGTTACTGCAGATTTTAATTGATGCGTTTTTCACTAAATCCTATTGAAGTAACAGAGGCATTTAAAGTGCTAAGGTGAAAGGACAAAACTGTCGAGTATTAACGAGTATCGGCTCTTTTCTGGTTCTAAATGTATGTGCTATTTTTAATGCTTTTTTTCTGGAATTTGGTCAAAAACAACCTTAAAAACCTAGTAAAGTTTATTCTAAACATCTTTATCACAGGGCTTACCGTATCCAAAGATTATCATCATCTAACACCTGCACAGATGGTTCCTCTCCTGACCATTTAGAAGTGTAACTGTCTAACAAGCTTTACTATATCAGTCAGTTAAAATTTTCAGTCACTGAAAATTAGATTGCCAAGTAGCCAATATACTGAATGGATTGTCAATTATGTGTGTTGTTCTTTAATGTAGAACATCAAAAGAACACAAACCCATGTATTTTGAACTAGATTGCACGTTTGACATATTTTCACATTTCCGAAACCAAAAAGCATAAATATAGATTTTACATGCAAATATAACTCATAATACTTAGAATTTTATGTTTATTAACATTATAAATCACTCAAATACATCATCCAATAAATGAAATTACACACTCATTGCAAGATGCTTTTGGCCATCCAACACGTGCATGAAGAACAACTGTGAAGAAAACACAGTAGCACCACACAGGATTTACTGATGAGGAGAAACAATCAGTAAAGAAATATAAATACAAAATACCAAAACTGGGACTATTAAATATGGTTTTGCAGCGACCCCCAACATAAGTTCAGCAGAGATACTCAGATCAACTCTAATTTAGGTCAGAGAGTCCAGGCTATATATAGATGTATATATACTTGTATTATAAATTGCAAAAAAGGGAAAAGTCAATGGCATAGAGTTCACTCTTTAATCCTATCTCCAGGGGCCTGTGACCTTGTTCAGAGCTCATTGTAGGAGTCAGACAGAGTGAATCTTATATAAATGCAGAGACTCTTTCCACCAACTGCTTACATAGGCTGCTCAAGGCTTTTCCAGACCATTGGGAAATAGTTAATGGGGGAAATGAGCTTTTTTACTTTCTTTTTTCTTTTTCTTTTTTTCTTTTTTTGATGATGAAATGGATGAATGTAAACAAAAGGCTTCAGAAAGGGAGTTTGTGGTAATAATCTGGGCTAATGAATGCAATCTTGAAGTCCTGAAGTGCAAAACGCCAGACAGCAGCCATCAGCACCTCTGCCTAACAGTCACTCGCTACCATCTAATCTGGACCACTTGACTAGAAAACATTTGCAAGCCTACTTGTTTTCCATTTTAGAGAGGCTGCTGAGGTGAGAACTGTATGAATTGAATGCTGTGGTTTGCTCAGTAGAAGCTGCTGAGTGCCTTAGGTGTCATACACACTTTGGTTTACTCTTCACAAATGGTTTAAATTAAAATGCAAGAATCATAATGCCACAGGTTTATCTAGTACAATTATAAGTGGAAAACCAACTAAATATCCATTATTTAAAGCAACTGCATGTAGTTTTGTGTATTTTTGTGACCTTGGAGCCCCCTACATTTAAGTGAGTGGTATTCACTGTCTAAATATATAACTAATAAATATATAATGTAATTAGACTAGATAGTTGTACACATGCCTTTGTTTCTGCCAGAAGGAACATTCTCTTGTCTTCCAGTAACGTTAACAGAATGTTTGTTCAGTTTCATCTGGTCTTTAATGTTCTCAAAACGTCATTACAAAACATTATTTATATATCATTCATTGATTTTTTTTTTTTTTTTTTTTTTTTGCTGAATGTTTTTTAAATTTTGCTACTTGTACAGAACATTCAGGTACATTTAAAAGTAGCGCTGCAATAATGTTTGCAAAATTATAAAGAATGTTTTGCAAAACCAAGAGAAAAGCATTTTTAAAACATTTAAATAAATTGGACGTTTCAAACATTCAGAGAACATCCAGAAATAACATTTTCTTTACTTAATGAGAGTAACAAAATGTTCTTAGAACATATTTTTGTAAGCTGGGCCCACCCTTTTCACAGAATTTGTACCAAATTACATAATCTCAGAACAGATGTTCAGGGGAGTGTGGGAAAGAAAGAAAAAAAAGTATGTACAGTTGCTTTAATTAAAATTATACAAATGCAGTTTTATGGGCAGTGAGAAATATTTAAAGTCTGAACATTTTCTAAATGAATCTGCCGTTTGCAGGTGCATTGGTAAACAGTAAAACAATTAACCGTATGAACTTTACAATGCAACTATTAATATAATAAGGGGTCAACATAAGAACTAGTCAATAAAACAGGAAAGGGAAGAGCAGTGAAAACGTGACAATGTAATCACAAATAATATGTATGACCTGATGACTTTAGCTGATAAGATAACTTATCATTTATATAACACTTGATTATGACACCCGACGGCTTCCAGACAGCAAATCACACGCAAGTCAGCAGACACACTATTGACCTACACGATAACTGTGAGTGTGGATATACAGAATGTGTTCACTGCTAAACGTGTCACCGCTAGATGAAGAGTTGCTAATCAGGCGAACATTCTGGCAACACCCGTAAATATGCAAACCCACCTCGTAGTACATCATAAACTCGTCTATGAAGCACATTTACCTCAAAATCAAAAGGTAAATGTATCTCTCAGGACAGATTGAGAGAGTGACAGTGCATTTGAACGGCTTCAGAGACCATTATCTGAGAATGTGTATGTAACTTCGACAACACGGCAGCCTTTAAAAGCAATGGAGCGTTCTGGCTGAGCACTTTCCCAAAACTAATCTTGTTAAAAGCGTTTCCCCTCTAAACCCTAAGGACTCCCAGATGCTGGCATATTAATCCCACTAAAGCATCTCTGAAATCCAGCAGAAAGGCAAATCTGCATCTGAAAGGTACAGTTCATTAAAGCCACGGGCTCTAAGACCAGAATTTAAAAGACACATTAATATGGGTTACTGTGGCCTGCATGGAAAGTGAGGATCATATGAGCCTATTTTATATTAAGAAAGCATGCAGACAATCACAACCCTAAATATTCACGTAGATAGAGAAACGTGGCACAACACAAAAGCATGAGAAATCATACAGTCAAGATCATTTGTTGAGCGCACTTTCTTATTAACATTCAATAGTATACGTACAAATATATGCATTGGCCATACAGTGCTGGAAAAAAAATCTACAAATGTATTCAACAGCAAAAAAAAAGTAATTGGTTCTCAAAGTGCTTGATTTATTATTATGCTGGCGGGAATACCTAACTGGAAGCTGAAGTGTTTAACTTTTTTTTTTAATGTTTAAATTAGAGTTGCATAAAATTAAAGATTTTTCCTGTTTTTACGTTTAGATTAAGTAAGCTGTAGATAATAGCAAAGGTAAAGTCAATTTGTTAAAAGTATTGATAAATGTAATCTTTATCAAATTTGAAAATGAATATATATTTTTAGACAGTACATTATAATGTCATGATGCCTAAATTCACTTTAATCATTCAGAATGACTGATTTTAGCTTTTTATTGTTTTATTTGTAATATATTTCAATGAAGTAGTATTAGAAAGTATCATACATTTATCATTTATCAGCCATTACAATTAAAATATTTTACATACAGTAAATACATAAAACTAATTATATACTTTACCTTTAAAAAAACATTAAAATATCAACTTTTCTGTCCTAGAGTGATTACACCTGTAGACAAGGATCTACCTTTTATAGAGCAACATTTCTGGCTATGTAAAAACTAGGTGTTTGAATCTTCACGTCACATTGTGTTGTTTTTTTATCTTGTGCAGACGCAGGGAACTGTTTATTCCTATGGCCTACAGCCCAACCTTTTTATGGATGAAGCAGGGATGGATGTATCTGAATACATATTCTGAGCAGTGTCAATCCATAACTGAGACACTGATCGCTGCTTTCACCACAGAACTGTTATATTCTTCCCTGAGAGGAGAGGATTATCTCCATACCACTGAAAGAAGCCTTAAAGGGTGTCCTGTAAAAATAAATACCCTGTTTACCCCGTAGCCTGTGGTTGCCCATTTTTCATCTCAAAACAGGCAAAAGTACAACAAATACAATGCAGCCAAATTTCAGGTGTCAGCTGTAACTGCATGCAGGTTCATTTTTGAGCCCTGTGTAAAGGAGACAAAAAGGAGGAAGGGATAAGTCAGATGTCCAAGAGTCAGTTAAGATGGTGTCCTGAAGTTTAAATAAGTGGTAGTGCAGCCCGCATTCAGTCAATCCCAGCAGCTTCCGCAGTGACAGAGGCTGCCTCTACTGAAGCACCTGGGAGCTGTCTGGATGGGCCGCCACTGCGACCTTCTGAGAGGAGGGCAGGACTGGACTCTGACGTCACAATGATGGAAGGGATCCGAGCCAATGGACTTTTCTCATCAACATTCTCTGAGACCATATTTGCCTTAATGTGACAGAGAAAGGATAGTTAGTGAGCTGAAAAAGGTGATACTGATAAAACTGTAAAATCATTTGTAACATTACTTCTGTCACTTTTGGTCAATTATATGCATCCATGCTGAATAAAAGTGTGTGTGTGTGTGTTGGTGTACCTGTTTATGCTACATTGTCAGGACCAAATGTCCCCACAAAGATAGTAAAACCTGACATTTTTGACAATGTGGGGTAATGTGCACAATGTGCCTGTGGTCCACACAAGGGGAATTTTTTTTTTTAAATAGTAAATGATGTTTATCTGAAAGTGTATGCAAACAGGTTTTCTGTAAGGAGTAGGTTTAGGGTTAGGGGATAGAAAATATTGTTTGGTCAGTATAAAAGTAACAGAAGTCTATGGAAAGTCCCCACAGTTCACAGTAACAAACGTGTTTGTGTGTGTGTGTGTGTGTGTGTGTGTGTGTGTGTGTGTGTGTGTGTGTTTTTTTAATATGTATACTTCAGATATCAGGCTGGGGGGGAGTTCATAAGCAGGCATTAGACTTGCTTGTTGGAATCAATGAAAACTCCCACAGTGCACTGGAACCAAATCTTGCCAGATTTATGTTGATGCTCAGCAATACAGGAATGTTTTTCAGCTTGATCTGCTGAGAACTTTCTGGACTAGAGTTTGTGTTTACATTCACTGACATGTTTGCTTCCTGTCATCGCTTCTAGCGTTGGGTTCCAGTCGCTACAGCTATAATAATGACACACTGGGCTAACTTTTTGACAGTGTAGCTTGGCCTCTCTGATTAAAACTACTGCGTCTGAACACAAGACAATTTGGATGCTTAATTTGATCTCATGTGGGTTGGTTTCATTTAAAGTCTGGTTTTTGTGTATCTCTTCTCTCTGAGGATCAAGCTATTGCTGTGTTCTTCCTCAGAATGTGAGTAACTTAGTGTATTGAAATCTTGTATGCTTATTATGTACAGTATGCTTAACCAAACAGCTCCTTCATAACAGAAAAGATTAATAAATAGGAACATATACCCCCATTGGACCTGTTTGGAGGGGACTAGTGTCTGAAGAGTTTCGTAAAATTGTGTTTCACAAATGGACTTTCAGTCCCGTATTAATCAAACACATCAGTTTTCTCTCACACAACCTCAAAAAAAGATTACAGAACAAATTAAATACAGGTTTTTTTTCCAGCATCCTCTGAGAAATCTGCTCCAGGAATATCGAAGACTGTTGTATTATTATTATTTCTCCTCCTATATTTGACCTTTCTTAAAAAAGTGTCATTCACTTATATAAATTCGCTCTCTTAGTGACATAATCACATGTAAATCTGGTTTTGTGATGAACAGACCTTCTGTTACATCCATTTCCAGACAACAGACACTTGCATGTTAATAACTACAGAGATCTCCCGTTTTTGCGTCAGTACATGAACTAACATCATATGTTAATAATTGTAACTCAAACATAATTAATAAACTAATTCAGTCCAAATAGAGCACTTACAGAGGACGAGAGACAACTGGACAGGCTGACCTCAGCCATGGAGATCTCATCTTTGTCATCCACCGTCTGAAAGAGATGGAATTTATGACTAAGTTCAGATCTTTAATCACTGATTAAGTTAGCACACTGCCAGCCTCCTAGTGTTTAAAATGGGCTGTGACCAACAAAAATTGAGGTGGAAGGGCAAAGTAAAAGGTGCCACCCAGTGGACGCACTAATGCCGTTCATCTTGATGACATGGGATCAGCTTCTGTTTATGGGGATTATTTCTCTAAAACCAGCAGATTAGAGCAGAAGAATTAAAGTAGGCTTAATCTCAATGTAATGGACCCTCTTTCATGTCTGCTCTTTAAAGAAACGCCCCGCGCACTGACCCACACTGTACCATCTACATCTTTCACTTGTTCTACTGGCTCATGACCTGATTAACATTATATTAACAAAAGGAGCCTTTGGGAGCCAAATCAATTTGATTTGACATTTGTTCTTCTAAAACTTGTAAAAAAAAGTTTTTGTGACTGGAAACTAGAAACAATGTGACATTATATATCCTTTTGACTGGTAAATGATAAGCATAAAAGCAGGATTTGTCTCAGTTCATTAACATGAGAGAGTGATTGTCTGACTATTGCTCTCCATGTTGTACAATCGCTCCAGTGAAGCAGATCTCAAATGGTGGGTCTCAATCCAAAAATGGGTCTCAAGTCTGTTCTGATAAAGCTGTGGACAAAAAAATTATAATAATAATAATTATGCTACTTATGAAAACCACAACCATGTAATCATAGTTTAAAATTAAAAAATAAAATATGAAATGAAAATTCTTCCTAAAAAAATTCTTCCTCTTTATAGAAGCAACATAAATGCAATCAAATAATTAAAATATAAAAATTAGATATTAAAAATATTTTTTTAAACTTGGCAACATATTTTATTGATTTATTTTTATTCAATAATACTGATAAAATGCAGGACTGCACTGGTGGTCCTTATCATTAAAAATGAACAGCTCATAAGAGTTAGGAATCCAATTACGCTGGCTGCACTATATGTGTTTGATTCACTAAAAAGAACTGGCTCATAAGAGTCATTAGTTCTGTAAAACAGATCACACTGGCTGCGCTGTATGTGTTTGATTCATTAAAAAATATCTCATGAGAGTCATTCATTTGGGAATCGGATTATATTGGTTGTGCTATATGTGTTTGATTCACTAAAAGGAACCAGCTCATAAAAGTCATTCACTCAGGAATCAGAGAGACAATTTTCGATAATAACTTTCGATAATGATAAGTTTCCCTTGTGATGTATCATCATTATTCAGCAGTACCAGTACCAGGCTAAATTAAAAAATACATCTTCATCTAGAGAGTTAAAGCAAGAAGAGCAGTGTGTAGATCTCAGAAAAGTGATAGCTCCGCTTCATCTAAGAAAAAATGGTGAAAGAAGCACAAATCTCCCTCAAATTGAATTAATGTACAGTCAAAAGAAATCACAGAAAGAACATCATTAGCACATATAACCATGCACACTCTTGAACACTCTTGTCATTTGTCACAGAACTACGCTGACTGAAACCAGGGCAGTGAACTGTCTTCAAGATATGAAGGATGGAATGAAATTTCCAAATGAATTTTAAATCTGATGGAGTCGTTTCCTCTCTAAAATGAATGTGGTCTTCCTAATTTCATATATCAAGGAGCGCTGAGTGAGCTGGGAAGCTTTTGATTAATGAGGTGAGATATAACACTTCTTGAAGACTCTCACTTACGCTGATGTATGTACAGGTCCGGTTCAAGTTTGGCTCAGCTAGACTCTGGGCAGAGGTTCTGTCGTAGATACCCGAGTCTCTGCTCTTGACCTTCAGCCTCAGAGAGCTGGTGTGCTTGAAGTCTGACAAATCTTTACGGATGTCAGATGAGACCTGACGACTAGCAGGGCGTGAACTCACGCTGGAGAGATCTGCCTCTGTGTCCGTCCAGCCCTGTCCATAAAAAACACACTGAATGCTGATCAAACAGCTTAAATAGAAATCCAAAAAGAATAATTGTGAGGTTGCTGTTACCTTTTGGATGAGGAAGGACAGAAACATACTTTACACAAATGCAAACGAGAATGCTTGGCCATGTTTCACCTAAAAATGTAAATTGTGTCATCATCTACTCATCGTTATGTTGTTCCAAATCTGTATACATTTGATGACAGAAATGATGACAGAATTTACATTTTTGGATGAACTATCCCTTTAAATGTACTTTACTTGCATTACTGAGGTTGTCACACTTTATTTTTAGGTCCAATTCTTGCTATTAACATACCATTAACTATGCCTCAATAAACTCTTAATTTGCTGCTTATTAATAGTTAGTAAGGTAATTGTTAAATTTAGGTATTGGGTATTGGAATTAGGGATGTCGAATATGGTCATGCAGAATATGTAAGCACCAATAAACAGTCAATATGTTAATAATAGGCATGCTAATGGCCAACTAGCTAATAGTGAGAATTGGTCCCTATACAAAAGTGTTATTGTCTGTTATAATCAAATTCTCTTGGTGATGTCCTCATGCAGCTAATGCAATATGCACAGTACTTTTATCACATCATTAATCACAGGGAGAGAAATCAACAACAACAAAAATGCTACAGAAAGTGACCAAAATGCCCCAGGTATTAAAATTGTGTCTACATTGCTCTGTTAGTTATCTATTACCTAACATTTGATATATTGCATAATATTCTGTTCTTGGTCTATTAAGTTACAGGTTGGCCATTTTATTAAATTTATTCAGTTGAAGTATTTCACATTAATGGACCACATGATGTTTATTATACAGTACGATCAAAAATATGCCATCAGAAAGGAAAAAAAAAAACACCCTCAAAAATAAATTTCAGGGGGACAATTATAACTCCCTAACAATTTCTGACACTGGTTCTGTCATATTTTTCAGACAGAAGTTGGGTTCACAAACATGTAGAGTTTGTTTCTGGCCTCAAGGTGTTTTCTTACCGACTCGCTGTCAGACACAGAGGACAAGCGTGTCTTCCCGGCACGGTGCAGGTTGCTACTGGTCTCTGAGGTCTGGCTTGTCAAAGTGGAGCGTCGTGTGGACATAAAGCTACTGCTGCTGAACCGGTCTCTATGAGGCACACACAGCAGGACTCCAAGACATGGTATATACTTTGCAATGGCAGACCTGAGAGAGAAGTGATGTGTGAAAGAAGGACAGGAACATTGAAAGAGGATACTGCAAACTGCAGTTCACATTCGCACACTTGGTGCAGGCAGGAGAGAGGAACTGTTTGTAAGACAAGTAATGAGGGTAACGATGGAACGAATGTTAATGGCTCTTTTTTGTATTTGTTAAAAAAGGTGCGCTTATAAGTGTTCAAGGGCAAGGGACTGTTGGTACCATGTGCCCTATGGATTTAGACCAACCACTTGACGCGTATCAAAAGAGTGCAAAATCTTCCCAAGGATGCCATTATTTCCAGGCGATAAAATAATGATAAGAACATAGAAGAGAGAAGAGGAGTGCTCAATGAAAGTCACTCAGGAAGTAGATGGCATTGAACAAGGAAAAACACCACTAAGAATAGCCGATCTGTTAAGCACCATGGCCTAAGGCGGTGTCGGCAAAGCAGATCAATGTGTCTGCGAGTACATCGGTGGTCAGTGTGTTTCAGTTGCAAGAATCTCCCGGGGTCTGACAATCTCAAAGGGACTGGTTGCGGCGTGGCACGCCGGTAGAACAAAGACGCGCTGGATGCATTGTGGTGTGGTCGGGGCCCTAGGGCATTGTAACACAAAATGCGACGCAGGGCGGTTACTTGAAAATGGATGTTGGGGGGAAGACAATGGTGTATCATTGCGAGGGACTTGGAGGCCTCTCGTGGGTGTGTATTGGAAGACCTAGCGTTGGGTGCTTCAGTGCGCCAATAGGAGATGACAGCCGGGGGTGGGGCAAATTGTAACCTATTTTAGTTGGAACACTGGAAAGAGGGGTGTGACCGCTGGAGGGGTTGGTAGTTGGATTTTTTAACAGAAATATTTGGTTCCCTTACAGTAAAATCAAAGAAAAATGACAGGCGTACTGTTAAAATGTTTGTGGGTCCTGTAAGATTGTTTCAAAAGAAAATTTACGGTGTAATCGCAGACAAGGAGATAAATTGAGTCAAGAAGTGTGCGAAGAAATATGATTAAAATGGTTTACAAAAATTTTATCACTATTGCTCTCTTCGTACTGTTGCTATTAATCAAAAAAAAATGCAGCAACTACTTTTTTCAACAAGTAATTAGATAATAATACACCAAATCAGCTATTAAATATGTCTGAAGGATCTGTGCACAAAGGACTGAGGGGTTTCAAAGTCACTTTGCACGAAGATGATTATTAGTTTAAAAAAAACTAGATAGAAACCCGTCTTAGTTTTAAAAATTGCAATAATATTTCACAATATTATTATTTTTACGGTATTTTAGAAAAAAATGGCTTTGTTGAGCATGAGATGTGAAAAACAATTCTAAATTCTAAATTCAATCTTAAACTTGTAAAAACTAGTGTGAAAATTAAATTACAATAGCAGTTATATCTTGCTCTTGTTCACTATGAGGTCACAGTATAATTCATATAATTGTAATAATTTGTCAAAATGACTGCGAATGTACATCAACTGATAGCCATGAATATTCATCATTCTCTTTAAACACAACAGAATAGACAACTGTTGGTAGAAAGGTTTACGCTGAGCATCGTCACACCTGTATTTGGGGTGAGTGATGGCATAGATGATTGGGTTGTGGATGGCGGATGCTTTGGCAATCACAGCAGGCACAGAGTTCATGTAGGGTGTGAGCATGTCAGCGTAGCTGTGGAAAGAGTGAGAGGACATAACAATACACTTCATTATAATGCTTTACTTTCATCTAACCAGCATGACATCGCCTTGCAGCTCCACACAGACATATTAGATTACAAAGAGGCGGTAAATGAGTAAAACCATTGAGTCCTTTGGAAATGAAGCAGCAGGTACGTGGCGTATGTGATCATTAACCTGTCAAAGGGAGTCTGATGAAAACAGCTCAGAGAATTTAATTCACAGTCTGTGACACATTTTCTCTGTGAGGGTGGATGGAAGAAAACAGTGATGTTAGAAATCATGTATTTACATATATATTACATATTAAATTCTAAGAAACGTTCTTGTCAGCGATCTAAAATATTTATTTGAAGTATCCCCTGAAATTTTAAAGTAATATTTGAATAAATGAACAATACATTTTCATTTTCTCTGATGTTGGTTTATAGTATATTAATATATATATTTAATTAATTTAGTGCCAACAGTTATCAAAAACTTTTCCTTATCTACTTATATCTGCCTTGAAAAATATCTTCTTCTCAAACGGAACACACTGTACCTCATGATGATTGAGATGAATGGATAATTTTTATCATCTTTAATTTAAAGCTATCTCTGCTCTTTTTAATTTGACATATTTCCAATTTGAGTGTCTAGACAGTCTTTGTACTGTCTGAACAAATAACTAGAGCTTTTTTATTCTTGCACTAGCAGTGAATAGTGTGTGTAAGCATAGTTACAGTGACAAGTGAAGTATGACTTTATCCATCAAATATTTAGCTCTTTTAGTTGCCACAGGCAGTGTTGGGGGTAACTCTTACAATTAACGCGAGTTACGTAATCAGATTACTTTTTTTCAAGTAACTAGTAAATTAATGCATTACTTTTTATTTTACAAGAGAATATCTGAGTTACTTATTCATATAAGTAACACAAGTTACTTTTTTTTTATTTTTTTTATTGATTGACAGCTCTGGTGTCGCTATGTTGAGAGTAATCAGAAGATGTCACTGTAGTTCTAAAATAAATATGAATATGCATTAATTCATCTCACTAACCAAAAAAACACAGATTCAGTATTCCTCAAAATGAATAAAATAATGCAACTCAGAATATGACAAAACCTGCAATAATTAAATGTTAAACAACACAAATATCCTTTATGTATTTAATATAATTTTATTAACCAGTGTCTTTGCTGCTGACCTTCGATGATCCAGTTCAACCATAATAATAAGCACAAATTACTTTGTGGCTTTTTTTATTGCTGAAGTGTGTTTGCAATGAGGTGTCTGTCTGACTAATTCTAACTGTACTGACTTAAAGGATTAACTGGTTCCCTTCAGCCTGAGGCTTATTCATTTCCTTTTGGTGTGAAAGAGCCTTTATATTGTGCCAAAAATAGAACTTTTTTTTATTTTAAAAACAAACAAGCAACCCCTGCCCAGATTTAAAAAGTAACGTAAAAGTAACATAACGCATTACTTTCCATAAAAAGTAACTAAGTAGCAACGTCCTTAATAGATTTTCCTTTTTTATGGGTACGCAATTTGTCATGGCCTTACGATTTTAGAAAGGTGTAGCGTGTGGACCAATCAAACACACAATATATATTTTGTTAGCTAGATTTAACAAATACTCTGTAACACCCCAGGAAGCCGAACAGGCCCCTGGTTCCATGGCAGCCCTGACACCCGATACATTTACGACCTCCTGGAATTTAGGTGAAGAAAATCGGGGCGCTAGTCCTTGCCCTAAGGAAAATCCACAAGGGCAGGCTAATTTCTTCTCTAATAAATTAATAGGAAAACCTTTCTTTGAATGAACAACACATGATCCTTCAGGTCATTTGGGTATATTATTGTCATCGTGTATATTGTCTTTGAAATTGTATACTGTTATACAGACTTATAATCGAAACACACTCCTGTCAGCATACATATATATAACCTTACCATGTTTAGTATCTATGAATTCGTATTCGGATGATCTAATTGAGAGTGTATATTGTATGTTTACACCTACGCAACATATTAGTGTTCTAAGAGTCTTTAGTAATTTTTATTCCAAGTTTCATATGCAAATTACCATGCTTCCACACAAAGGGGCCATAAAGAACTCCCCAGTATTTCCAAACTCCCACTTGGAATTTCCGTCTTTCTCATTGGGCAAGCCCATTTTGAGAGGCGTGAATCTTTGCAGGCTTTAAAGGCCACACTTCATGTGACCCGCCCATGTCGGTGGTTTGTTTTAATTCTGAGAGGATGTGAGAAGAATGCTCCCGGAAACCCTAAGCTCGTGCTAGGCCTCGGCCTTGTCCTTTCATTTCACTAAGATTCTCTGACTCAAACTGGTTCTTTTCATCAACTAATTTCAGCAAGATCTTGAGCCTTAAGATTGCATCAGTAATCTATTTTCAGACAGACGAGACTTTTGCAAGTATCAAACTTAGTCTTATTACTTGATACATTAGGTATCATTTGCAACCTTTTTTTTACCAAGGTGTGTTTGAACTAAAAATCTGACTTTTCCCTCAGGTGTAGATCTGCTGAATATATGCAAAGTGTTCCATAAATTTAAATGTCATTCCTTATGTCTCTTTTCTGTACTGAGTTAAGGTTTAACCCTTTCCTATTCCAACTGTATGCGTGTGTGTGTGTGTGTAATGTGGATGTTAGAACCAGTTTGTGTTTTTTATGTAGGATGTTAACAAGTTTTATTAGTAGGTAGGTTTAGTAGGTAGTGTTAAGAAGATGTGAGTGGGGGGACGCACTAGTTTAAGTGTTTATGTAGTTAATAAAACCTTACTTGTATCACGCTTGATGTGGTTCATTGTTTGCTCATAACTGAATCACTTAATCATGCAGATTTATGCTACAAGCTTTTGTAGATTTGTACAGTAAGAAAGTTATTTCCTTTGACCAGGATATTAACGTTCTTAGAATTGACAGACATTTGACCCTGAGAGGTCAAGTAAATATCTACAGCGGATCTAAATATTCATAATTAATTATAACTAGTTATGATTAATTATTCATATTTCCTCATGAGCTGATTCGTTACACAAAGTAGGGGCCTTATTCCGGCTTCCTCCCCAACACTGGCCACAGGTAACTATAAATAATAAAAAAGCAATAAATAAAACAAACCAAAAAATAAGCTAAAGTCAACACTAATTAGCTATCATCATCAAGAAGGATGTAATAAAAGCAGTGGATTGTGAGTGCAAGACATACAGATTCTCACCCAGCAAAAGCAGTAAGAGCCACACAGGAATACGGAGACCAGGAGATGACATACAAAAGGATCACTATGAGTGCTATCTTTGCCATCTTCCATTCATTCTTCATTCGATGCATCTTCTTGATAGAGTCTCTGGGTCCTCCTTCTCCATTGATTTTTCCCACAGCTCTGTTATTCCCATCGTACAGATGTGTAAACAAACAGATAGATACAGTACACTCAAGAAGAGACAGCATATACATCAGTTTACAAAGCCGAGGTATTTGTATCGCTGCAACATAGCGCTAATCTAAAATTGATCTCTTATTGATAAATAACATTTTCGGTGCTTTTTTACAACAGAACAACAGTATTTTTTTTTGTGTGGGTCCCTCTTTCTGGCCAAGAAACATGGTCAAATACGCTTATAAACATGGTAAAAGCATGTACCTGTTGGTATCTCTGATGGCCCTGAAGATGAAGAAGTAGCAATACATGATGACAAAAAGGGGGATGAAGAAAACAAAAGTAAAGAGCAGCATTGTGTAGGCTCGTACAGAAGGACTGAAAGTCATGTGTGGGTAGTCTGTGCCACTAACATGATGTGCGGCATGACGGGGCGCTGTCAGGTGGGGTGACTGGCATAGGCGGGCCCCTGAGAATTCTTGAAGATAAATTACTGCTTCTTGCTTTCTAAAATGAGGATTCAATTTTCTTTTCTAACAATTAGTATAATACATTATCAATCTGATTTCACATTAAATGCCTCTTTTAAGTGGAGGTGACTGGTTGTACGCACTTACGCCCCAGGTGCCGCCCGGGGAGGAGACCGTCGGAGGCAGGCTCCAACCTGCATAGATACGAGGCCTCCAGGGCCAGGAGAGTAATCAACAGGGCTCGATGTGCGTGACAAACCAATAGAGGCCAAATGACGAGTGATCACAATGTATCGATCTCTGCAATATCATGATGTGATTCTTGAGCAGATACCAAATCGAGGCGCCCAGAATGCATATACTCCCAAAACCTGTTGGAGGAGGAAATACTGTAAAAAGAATTGTATTAGAGGGATAGTTTTACCCAAAAATGAAATTTACTCACCCTCATTTTTTTTTTTTTGATTTGGTACAAATTTGGAGAAATGTAGCATTACACTTGATCAGCAATGGATCCTCTGCAGTGAATAGGTGCCGTCACCCAATATAACATTAAAGTTTATCCACCACTCCCATCCATTTTAATGTCTTGGGAAAAAAAAAAAAAATTTTTAAAGCTGCATGTTTGTCAGAAACAAATTAAGACGTTTTTTAACTTTAAACTGTTGCTTCTGACCAAAATACCTGTGCAAACTCCATAATAACATTTCCTCAGATTAAAAAAAAGTCCATCCCATTTTCCTTTCACATTAAAATCCACTAACATATTTGGTGTTTTACAATTCTTAATTGGACTTTTTAACTGTTGCTTGTAATGGTTCTTGGAGGGTTAGCATATTTTCGCTCTGATTTAAAGGCGGTCGATAGGAATGGGTTGGCTAAAATGAACCATATTTTGTGTATTTTGTGTACTGAAATGTGTTTAAATGTGGTTAAGGTTCAAAAAACCTATTGTTTCCACATACTGTACATTTATTGTTTCTCCTCTATGCCCCGCCTGTCTGAAACGTGTCGATTTTTACAAAGTTCATCGTTCTGAAAAGCGTGGTGTGCTTTGATTGGCCAGCTATCCTGTGCGTTGTGATTGGCCCGAATACCTCAAGCATGAGACGGAAAAGTTACACCCCTCACATACTGTTGATGCCCTGTCAGGCCGGAGCAACGATTCAAAAACATTAAAACCCATTATAAACTAAGGCTTTTGTTGCATCCCCGTATTATAATGACTTATAATGTCTTTTTACGTGTTGCGTTGCGTTGTAAACATAAAACCATGTCTGCATTTGTTGAATCGGAGCAACGACAAACAACAAGCGCTACTCGACACCGCCCAAAACTTGCGTTTAAATCATCAGTGACAAATCCTTTAAATATGAAAAACGTACTTACAGTCGGTGAGTCAGAACAGCCGGCATTGTAGGCTACTTTCCCAGGAAACAGTCCTCGTCCTCCATAAAATGCGCTGCACACATCTGAATATTTGGGTTGAACTGTTCTGGAACAGTGTTGTAAATACAATTTTACCACTGATTTCTAGTCGTGTCCACTTTTTTGAAAGTATTTTTCGCTTTCGCAACTAAACACAAGCATCTTCACAACATATGGCAAGCGGCGGGGTCAAGCAACAATAAAGTACGCCTGGGCCCCGTTGGAGTCTATGAGGGGTTCTCTTTCCCTTTGCGTGAACATGCGATTGCAAGGCGGGTGGTTATGCAAATCTTCCGACATTGTGATGTAGATATGTGGGGGCTTGTTAGAATGAGCCGTTTTAGGAGGGCGTGGACCAGTCTTAACTTTTTATAAAGAATATCTCTTTGGGTTTGAGACTTTAGTCTTTGCAACTTTAGGGATCTTATCTATTCACGAACAGCTTGTAACACTCCAAAGAGAAAGAAAATTTTTTAATTGCATCATATGACCCCTTTAAACTAGACAACCTTTTCACTGAAGGCACTGAAAGCAACGGTTTGAAGTTGAAAACTTCATAATGAAATTTCAAATTCATTACAAACATGAGGCTTTTCAGAATCAGATCAGAATCAGAATGAGCTTTATGCCAGGTATGTTTTACACATACTAGGACTTTGTTTTCGTGACCGAAGCTTCCCACAGTGTACCAGAAGACAGTGACAGCAAACAAAAACACAGATATAAAAAATACAAATCAGACTAAGTAGAGAAGGAATAGAACCATATAATTGCAAGTGGTTGTGCAGGTATATAAAGGTAAATATATATATCTAACTGTTATATTTTTTTTTTTGTACGTTACTGTATATTAGTTTGCAAATTTGTAGGGTGTAGGCTGAGTATGGTGTTGATAAATAATGTATGAGTGAATAAAGGTAGTGTGGGGGTTCCATCTGGTTTATTGTCAAGTGTTTCATGAGATGGATGGCTGAACTGTTTTCCCTTTGTCTGGCCATTCTTGTGCTCAGTGCTCTGTAGCGTCGACCATATGGCAACAGTTCAAAGAGGGAGTGTCTGGATGTGAGGGGTCCAGAGTTATTTTGCCAGCCCTTTTGCTCACTCTGGGTGAATACAGTTCTTGGAGAGAAGGGAGGGTTGTACCAGTGATTCGCTCAGCAGTCCGGACTATACTCTGTAGTCTTCTGAGGTCAGATTTGGTAGCTGAGCTGAACCAGACAGTTACTGAAGTGCAGAGGATGGATTCAATGATGGCGGAGTAGAACTGTCACTTCACAAGATGTTAATTGAGGGACTAGAGGACCAGTGGACTAGTGGTGTGGATTATTGTGATGTTCATATCAACTATTTGGACTCTCATTGTGACGGCACCCATTCACTGCATTGGACCCACTGGTGAACAAGCGATGTAATGTTAAATTTCTTCAAATCTGTTATGATGAAGAAACAAACTAATCTACATCTACATGGCCTGAGGGTGAGTACATTTTAAGCACATTTTCATTTTTAGGTGACCTATTCCTTTTATTGCATTTCATAATGCACTGAATGAATACTACTACATTAAATGTAATGTAGTTGTAAAGGGGGCAGTTGTGGCATAATGGTTAGAGAGTTGGACTTGTAACCCGAAGGTTGTAGGTTCCAATCTCAGGTCTGGCAGGGACTGTCGGTGGGGGGAGTGAATAACCAGTGCTCTTGTCCAATATGGCTGCCCACTGGTGTGTGTGTGCGTGCACTTGAATGGGTTAAATGCAGAGCACAAATTCTGGGGATGGGTCACTTCACTTTCACTTTTAAATCATACTACACTGTCCTAATAAATCAACCACCTCAGTCAAGCTTCTGTATGAAAATAATAAGACTGAAAAATGGCTTTAGATGAAAAAGAGCATGTTTTCCTTATCAACATAATTTATACAAGCTACACATGCGGGCAGTGGATGTATAATTACAATAATAATGGGAAACCCTGTAACCCTGTACATAATATATTTCTATATATTCTAAAATATATATCTATAATTGCTTTGGAAATGTCACTAATGTGAACAGGTTTTTCATTTTACAGACTGGAAAAAGGTATAAGTTTTAAAACCTGTCACTGAAAAACCCATGTTGATTGACCACTAATTTAAATATTGCTGGAAACCTTTGCTTGATTATAGCCCTCGCAATGAGAAGACCAGAGAGAACAAGAATATCAACAAACTCTTTCCCACTGTTTGAATATTATGTATTATGTTTTCAGATACTTCAGATTGATCTTTCCATTCTAAAGGGTTTTTATCTTTGCAATAATCACTGGCTCACTGTACATTATACTGCTTGGTACAACCTGCTTAGCAACCTAGCAAATGCCTAAATTAATGTAATTAATACATATTGGATTAATATTATATATACAGTACACATTTCTTCTGTTATTTGGATCAACGAGACAAGCAACAAAAACGCAATCCAAATACCTTGGGAGGTTAGTTTGCAAAATGACAGGTACACATGGCTAACATACATTCACAAGTCCTTATATTGCTAACATTTTACACTCAAGGATAGACAAAACATCTTCGTTTCCATATTTGCATACTCCCTATACTATAGTGGCTGAAACTGAACAAAATTTTGCAAGTTTTTTTGCTTTCTTTTTTTTGCAATCCACTCAACTGCAGTCCTTTAATCACATTCTTGTGCACATGACCTAAACTTCCAAACACTAAGGTAATTAACTTACAATGATAGTCAAGTTGATGGATAGCTTCAACCAATGGCTGATATGACACACACTGAAATTTTCTTATAAAATTAGCATTTTTAATCACTCTCCTATATTTATGTTCAGTTATTTCACTTTAATGGCAATGAAAATAACCTATTCATTGCCATTGAAGTGAAATTACTGAACCTACACATATGAGCCTGATAAAAATGCTTATTTTAGATGAAAATTTCAGATGGCACTTATAGGCTTTTGCATCGGAACTCTCTATATACAGGTATATATATATATATATAATATATATATATATATGATATATATATATACAATATATTATTGTTGTAGTCAAGACCACCTAATCCGAGACCAAGACAAGACCAAGACTTTGAGGGGTCGAGACCGAGCCAAGACCAAAACCAGACCAGCATTGCTCAAATTCATCTAAAGGTTCCACATTTACTGCCTGAGAAATACCTTATTTTTAAGAGATGCTGGGACGTTTTAAAAAGCTTAATGTGGCTTTATGCATTGAAACAGTGTTTTTAAAAGACGAAACTCAATACACACATTATTCATAAAAAACTGCTTGTCTGTACATAGTATGTTTTATTAATAATGTGTTTACTGAGTTTGGCATTTTAAAAACACTGTCTTAATGCATTAAGCCACGTTAGGCATATTCCTTATGGGAGGAAAACACTTTACGTGTAATTAAACGCATTGCGTTCTTATTCTGGTCTCATCTGCTTGTCTGTACATCGTATGCTTTATTAATAATGTGTTTATTGAGTTTGGTTTTAACACTGTTTTAATGCATTAAGCCACGTTAAGCGTTTTAAAATGTCCCGGCATCTGGAGATGCAGCCGGAAGTGCCGCTGCTTCCTTTTACACTGAAATGCCTTCAGTTTGCACTGAAAAGTTCACGCACACCCACATATGAAATCACTTACATATACTGTATGTATATCCACAACTAAAGCATGTTTGCGCGAGTGCTTTATGGGTGCGTATGCACGCATCGGATTTATATGTATGTGCGAGTGTATATAGGTGAATATGCATGGATCAAGTTAATATGTATATGAGAGTATGTATAGGTGTGTCTGCATGCAGCGAGTTTATATGTATGTGCGCGTGTTGTTGTAGGTGTATATGCATTGATCGAGTTGATACGTATAAGCGGGTGTCTATAGGTGTATGCATGCATCAAGTTTATATGTATACGAAGTTATTCACAAGAGTATATGCATTCATTACTAACATAAGATGTATTGGTATGGATTTCATATTAGTGTGCAAGTGTATTTCATATATATATATTTTGAACATCCAATAGTATACATGTATATGTGAGTAATTTATAGTTATATATAAATTATAATTACAATTATAAATTATATAATATATTTTTTATGTATTTATTGATAAGCGAAGTACAATAACACCGTGGATAAAATATTGACAACGAAACAATACGAACAATGTATGGCTGCTGGGGGTTGTAAGATTCTCAGTTATTGTTAACAAGGTGATGTCTACAAGATGATTCCAGGCAGAGAAAGCTTGTTAAATTCTGATCAACTATGATTCGAGACAACATAAACTCGTATAATGATTGTGAATGGGTGAAGTGAGTGGGTGCCGCTGTCACATTTCTCTTCACCATCTTACAAAGCTTCTCTACAGCACTGTGAGGGTGTTTTATTGAACATCATTCAGAGGAAGCGCAGCAGATCTCTCACACATTCCTCAGGTTGAATAGAGACCTCAAGAGAGTTTGAGTCATTCCACTTCATCAACCATCCAGCAACTACTTCACTTCAAAGAACACACTTTAAGTGCTTAAAAGGTTTGAAATCTAAACAAGAGCATCCGTGATCAAGGGATCCTCAGATGACCTGACATCTTCTGTTTTATCTGTGGCATTATTCGAAAGCCTAACATTAGAGCATCACATTAATCCCACACATGCTACTGCATGATGAATATGTAATCATGCAATTGTTGTCCTTTCAGGAGAGGTTTTTAGGACTAATACAAAATAATCCCAATAATATGTTTAAGAGAGCTTGAATGAGAGATTACATCTCTAATATATTGACTTTGTAGAGAGCTGTACAGTCATTACTCGCTAACTGCTATTCTACACAGGCGTCAAATAAGATGGAAGTAGGGAATCATTTAATATTTGACAACTGTTTTATGATAGAAATGTTAAACTAACGATAGTATATCCAGAGATGCAAACTACTCAAATTTGTTCTCAAATATGGCTGTTTTGTATTGAAAATATGGTGTCATTTACGTAATGAGACAAGAAACACTTTTGTGTTTTGATAAATAAAAGTTGATGTGTGCATATTTCAAAATATTATTTGCAAATAGTTCAAACGATTACTTCCCAACTTGAAATAGACTTAGACTTTCTTTCACCGTTATTCTAGACATGGTTATAGTACAAACCCATAAAGAGAAAATGGCTCAAATATGCTAATTGTCTTCTGGGTTTTAGGAATACAAACTAAACAAATGTAAAATATATGTAAACAAATGTAAAATAAACACAAACAAATTAAGCTTGTTAGTTGTGCAAAAAGTGTCAATAAAACAGTTCATTTTAATTCACAAGCTTTTACAAAAATGTTTGTTTTTATATATTCTAGGATAATAAAAATATAATTACCACTGTTTTCCCCCTCAATAATAACACACTGCAAAAAGCTTGATAAAGCCGAACCCTAATTATTTTCTCAGAGCACTGATTCATCAAACAATCAGCTTAATGAACCAAAAAAAAAATTTCAGAGTTTATAATTGCACATTTTTTACATATACGCCTGCAGTTTTTGAGAAGCCCCTTTGCATTGTAATTGAAATATGTTCAGGCTAACTGACCACTGATTCATATCTACATCGCTTTGACCTCTGTGGACACTAAGGTGGTTCTTCTCCTTCACCAGGATGTACAGTTATGCATCACTGCATAACCCCTCTCCAACTGAGATCCTTTATCATTATCTGTTATACTTTCTTCTCATCTGCACTGGAATCAGTCTCATGAACTCACCCTGTAAAGTCGACTTAGCATCTGTGCAAGTATGAAATCCTGGAAATTAACCAGGGTTTGATCAATCACCCATGATTATCTGACATCTGGATTACCTTTTTCCCCAAAGACCCATCGCTTGTGCAAACTGGTGGTGAAGAAGATTGGCGTCTGAGTGACACACATCAGAAAGTCAGTGACAGCTAGATTAATGATGAACATGTTGGCAGGTGTTCTCAGACTCCTACTCCTGAAAACATACACAAAAGAAATGTCAAAAGCTACAATTCAAAAAAGTTTTATTTTGATACATCCATCCTGTTTAAAAGAGCTCAACCATTTCTAGTAATTGTTCTTTGCAGTGCAACAATGACTCTAGATGAGCAGATCTAACCAGGATTGCATTGGTTATCACACAAACAACATATATCTGGACTCACTTGCAAAAGGCATACATGACCAAGAAGTTTCCCACCATGCCGGTGATGCCCACTGCCAGAATGACAGAGCCGATGGTGTAGTGAGCATGGTCTGGAACATCCACTGTGGGGAAAGGATGTCGAACATCCTGCACCATTGCCACCTGTGCACAGCAAGAAAAAAAGGGAACGCCAGGAGATAATTTCAGATGAGCACAATGTGCTACATTTACACAAAGGACACTGAATCTGAATACTTGAGCTTCACATTACTTATAAAGTTATAAACATCTTAATTCTCCAAGAGACCAAATCTTCTCTATAATGCCTGTTTAATACCTCAATGGCCAGCTGAGATGGAATTAAGCAGACATATTTACTGTTTTTGAAGTGGATTGTGCTGTTTCATTCGATTACATTGGTGTGTGGAACAGAGAACACATAAAAGCTTTTAGAATGGCAAGCGGGCCAGCTTTCGGTTTTTGCCCTTGTGTCAGACTCAGTTCTTAAGAAGCAATTAGTACATTAAACACTGCTGTTCGATTCACCAGTGTCAACATCTTAGTCTGCCACTTTTAGCATCAATTTATCCATTTATACTTGTATCCATCCCTGAGTCACTCTATTGAATCGAATGGCAAAAGCCAGTTAGAGCAAAACAAGTAGAATTGACACTCTGTAGGTCGCTTTTATAGTTAGAGCATACAATGGGTGAGTAATGCAGACTAGCAAATCAAGAGTGGCAATCATTCACATGGACAAGGAATGCTTAAAAAACATACGCTTCTAATTTAATACATTTATAATACATTTATACATTTAGTTATTTATTAATACGCATCAAATCTGAGGATTATGTTCTCCAGCATGATTTTTATCCATGTTTAAATGTTTAAATTGGATTTCGAATCATAGATTTTCAGTGGGATAAAACTATGAATCCCACGGTATTTCCTACAACCAGCTGTGAATACAATTAAGCTGTAAACAAAAGCAGGTGTGCAAACTTTGGTAAGATAACGCAGATCTTTTGTTTTGCCTTTATCACAATAGGACAATGTAGAGCAGACAGGAAGTTAAGGGGGAGAAAGAGAGAGGGGGGTGGGAAAGGTCCTCGAGCTGGGATTCGAACTCAGGATGCCCCAATATTCACGTGCGGTGTATGTGTGTTGACATATAACACAATGGTGTTATATGTCAACACACTGCCCACTAGGCTATCAGCGCCAACAATGCAGATCTTTTTGAGCAAAAATAGGAAATAATGGCAGGATGGTGCGTTGGTTACAGTCCACCCCTGAATGAAGAAGGGAGGGGGGATGGGGGGGGCGCATATTGGCTTGTGCCCCCGAGAAATTGAGCTTTTTAGCCAATGCGCTATAATATGTTATTTTAAATAGCAGATAAAAGAATGTTTGAGCTGGTTGGACTTGACTAAATTTGATTCAAAAGGCCTTGCTTATACACAATTTAATAGTGTCTCAGAAAATGGATTTAAATTTTAAGTTTTAAATATATTCAGTTGACCCTTGATGTCTGTGGCTTTATGAAAACCAAAAGCACAAATTGCCTGTTATTTTTTCAGCTCAGTCTAAAAGATTCAATTACATGATAAATACATCCAAACAAAAGCCCTGAACAAAAGAAGGTAACAATCATTTTGCTTCAGTAAAGCTGGAGAAGAACCTGCACACACAAAGGGATGTTTGGTTCCACTGCCATTACCCCGTATGTACTTTTGTTCAATCCTAACTTATTCTAAATTGATCTCCTTCATCATGAGATCTTCTGTCTCTTATAGGTATATATAGGCAGCACATTATTATGCATGTGGTTGCAGTTCTCTAAAACAAACTTTAACATTTAATTTCTGTTGCATTGAATAAGAGACATTCTCTGCCAGGACTGTTATCAGTTTGTCAATAAACTGATAAACCTGTTACCATATGATCAATAGAATAAAATTGTTTCCAATTATTTCACACCTTACAAAACTGAATCATGAGTCAGCAAGTCACTATGCCTGTCTATCCACCCAGACACTCTGTATGCAGGCAAGCCATGTGAGCATAAATGCATTTTGGTGCCTCACATTTACAAGGCTTTTTCTTTACATGCTGGGAGGTTTGAAGAAATCATGGTTTGTGGCAGAGATGCTGATTAAATAAATTCTATGGTATCATGGTTTCCACAAAAATAATAAGCAGCACAGCTGTTTTCAACATTGATAATAATAATAAGTGTCTCTTGAGCACCAAATCAGCATGTTAGATTTCATATTACGATTTCTGAAGGATCATGTGACACTGAAGATTGGAGTAATGGCTGCTGAAATTTCAGCTTTGCCATCACAGGAATAAATTACATTTTAAGATATAGATATAAATAGAAAAGAGTTATTTTAAATTATAAAAATGTTTCACTATATTATATGTTTATTATACTGTATTTATGTTGATCAATATTTATTTGGCATGAGTTAAGAGGCTTCCTTAAAAAACCCAAAAAAGAATCGTACTTCCCCAGCAACTTTTTAACAGTAGTCTATATCTTATTTAGGCATATGCCAGTATCAAATTTTCATGTTGAGATTAATTGCTAATGCTTTTTTATCACGGTATACGGTATTATCATGGTATTGGAATTTAGTTGCAAAAAAGTGTTGTCATAATACAGTACAACAGATTTAATAACTTTTTTCTTATAACAAAAAAAACTGAACATTTAAATGCAATAAAGCAATAAAGAAAAATGTATAAAGTTAAAAGTTTCACACAGATTAAAGTGCAAAAGAACTACAAATAGCTCCCCATGTTAACACTTAACATAAGATTTCTCATTAGTTAACCTTATTTACTGCATTCAAACATTCCAATGAGCATAGATATTTTGGCTACAGAAGTTAGTATCGTTTGTCAAAAATCAATGCTTAGGTCATGTTAGCTGATTAAATAACACAGTTGCAACTTTTGATTAAGAATGTGTTATTAAATATTGGAATTACCCAAGATTAATGTATGTTTAGAAGATTTTTTTCATTGGCAGTTTATGTTAACTTATGAATTAACTAATGTTAACTAATGATGCCCTAATGTAAAGTGTGACCGAACATTAAAGAATCAAAACACTTTCAAACAATATCTAGGTCATGTTGTAGTCCAGATTAAAATGTTAAAATTTTTTTTGAAAATAAATAGCCTATTAAGTCAAAATATTTATGTGATGAACACCATATAGCGAATACACAAATCTGAATGGCTGTTAAAATCATTTAAATAAATTTCACAAACAGAAAGTAGCACAGCTCCTGTGTTTACGGGTTTCCAGAGTAATGGCTGCATTTCTGCTGTTCAGCGCCATCTGCTGTCTGAGAGGAATGATGCCGCATCATGCGTGGCTGGGAGGGTGGTCTTCCCGTGTTTTCCTTCAAGCACTTCTCATCCTTGTTTGTTTACATCAGAGTGCACATGAGTCTTTGACGCAGCATACAGTGGTGTTGTGCATTTTGACCGGTTGATGGGAAAAGTATTCTTAAAGTGCATTCAAAATTCTGAATAATTTGTTATAATTATTCTCTGTATTTTGAAGTGCCCGCGATAACAATATCGTGCATGTTTATTATCGCGATATATCGCATTACTGAATACCGGCACATGTCTAATCTTATTCGAATGAAACGACCTAAAAAAATAATTAAACAGGTAATGAAATGTTTAGGCACAATGGTAAATGGCACAATTTCTGGAAAACACTCTTTCACAAACATCCAGGAAGTAGACACTGGAAGGCACAGTATCCATTACAAATTGCCATGATTGTCATTTTACCTAATCTAGAGAGACAGAGCTGATATTTGGTTTAATCCTCATATGTCAGTGCTGTTACAGTGCTTGTCTGTTAGGTCTATCGATGAGGTATTTGGACGAGAGCATGTTCTGCTACTTGGAGGGATGATTCTGTGGTACAAATAGATGGGAAGTG
This sequence comes from Sinocyclocheilus anophthalmus, assembly GCA_018155175.1. Lineage (NCBI taxonomy): Eukaryota > Metazoa > Chordata > Actinopteri > Cypriniformes > Cyprinidae > Sinocyclocheilus > Sinocyclocheilus anophthalmus. The sequence goes on from JADLZN010008020.1 coordinate 236,777, forward strand.
CTCTTAAAATGTCACTATCACTTAGATATTCAGAGAGCGATTTAAAGAGACAAGGAGAGACAGAGAGAAAGACAGAAATGGATAAAGAAGAGAAAATGACATTTCACCACATTGCAAGGAGCTTATTTGTACCATTAGCTAATCATAGCATATGTCATGGTGCTTTATTTTTGGGCTGCAGTTGTTTAGAATAATACCAAATGCACAACAAAGATCTTGAATTAGAAATCAAAAAAAAAAAAATCCAAATCATTTAAACGTAATTAAAAATGATTATGCTGTACTGTGGATATGTTTGCATTATTTAAAAGCTTTTATAAATAACAAACATTAACCTGCAAGATTGAGAGCAACAGATTGTGTTGAATGAACTTGCTTGTCTGTGCTGCTCCACTTATTATCATAGCTTGCGGCTAGAATAAATGTCTGAACAGGAGCAAAGCACACACAATCAATTCTAAATCTGTCAGCTGACAGTTTCCTGATCGGTAAGGAACGTCTCTGGAGACTACGGGCCCAAACGGAAACCTTGATAAAGGACAGCTGACCCACTGCTTTAAAAAAAAAAGTCTTTTTGGGGAGATTATCTACGCCGTCTGTCCAACAAAAGCTGAGACCTTTCCACAAAGAGCATGGGTGTATTTCCTGAGAGAACTTTCTTGGGGGAAGGTGAACTTGAATTCAAGCTGAAGTTTTCAAACTGCACAAATTCCTTTTGATTCTACAACATTACTAGGCAAAAACATTGGACACCGAGACAGATTTCAAACAGCACTTTGACAATGTGCAGCTCAGAGGTGCTGATGATTTAAATCTATGCATGCTTTAACTGATACCCCTGACCCATTTTTCTTGGCTACCCATTGGCAGTTCTTACCATAGTGAATCATTATTTAACCCTCTGATGCGTGCCTTTGCTACAGTGGATGGATTTCCAAAAGCCAATTTTTTATTTTAGCCATTTTTATTAGTTTTATTAGTCTTTGACTGATTTTTGTTATATGACTTATTTTACATATTTTTCTTGCTCTTGTAATGCTTTCTGTTGTTGTTTAATATTATCATTTTGTGGTGTTCAAGAGCAAGAGACAAGGTAATGTCTCCATTTCATGGTTTTAATTTCACAAGATGTTGTAAAATTAATTTTCCATTTCTTTTTGGTTTGGTATAACATTTGTTGAATTTGTACTGGTTAAACAAAGTACAGGACGAAGTCTAGAAGTAGGGATGATGTTCAGATTAAGTCTGAGCACTGAAACATATACAACTAAGATTATTCAATAAACTCTTTTTTTCTCATCATTGCTTCATCTCTTGCTTTCTTGCTCTTCCTCGGTCAACCTCTCAGGCTGATAGAAGAATTTTAGTTAATAGTATCATACAAAATAATACCAGTACCAGACAAAATATAGGTTTGTTAACTGATTTTGGAATCAGACAAGACTTGATAATATGGGATACCAAACAAAACAAATATTTAAAACGCTCATCCGTCCCTCCCGAACCTATAAGAAAAGTGTCCCTCGCGGGTCAAAATGACCCGAAGGCCAAAAATGACACTATTTGTATTTTTGGTCCAGAAAGCTTATATTGGAACATTTTTCAAGATTTTTATGTAGGTTTTTCTATTATTCTTTGGTGATTTTTTATCATATTTACCTTTTATTCTGGATACTTTTAAGAAAACATAAGCAAATAAGCAGTTTTTGTACATTATTTCACCAAAAAAAACAAAGAAAGACAATTTCAGTCCTGATTCATCAAAAACCAACAGATGGCCTTGGAATTGAGTCACTGAGTGTCTCTGCTGCCATCTGGTGGGAAAAAATGACATAAAATAGCATTTTATGGTTACAGTCACTGGAGGGGCCTATTGAATCCTATGGAGATATTTAAATGAGCCAAACAAGTGAAACATTAGAAATTAGATCATTTTAATGCTTCAATTTGGTTGTTTATGATTAAAATATATATTGAAACATGACAAATCCAAATTAAAAAAAACAAAAATTCTACCTGAATTATCACCTAAACATATGCAGATTCATACACTTCAATAATTAAATATATTTGAAAAAATATCATAAATTCTATACACTCATTGGTCTCCACCACATCACTCAAATCACCTGTGTTCAGTAAAAAAAAAAAGGGAATGACAGTCATATCCCAGAGAAACATGAAAATATTACATGTTTTCTTATGAGAGTGTGTGTGTTTTTGTGTGTGTATGTGTGTGTGTGTGAGTTTTTTCTGCTTTGGGGATATTCTCTAGTCTCAGCCCTTTGTTTGGGTATAAATCTTTACTGGATTATCTCAGATTTTGTATATAAAAAAATCAAATTTACTTAAAATGAAGTTTCTCGTAAATTCCATTCATTCCAATACGGGTCAAAATGACCCGCGAGGGACACTTTGTTACTTTTTTTATTTCACCCATTTAAACTCCTCGAATCCACTCAAAAATGTTTGTGTATTCCCGGAGCAAGTGTGACAGAAGTAAAGAAATCTTGGACCGGTACGGTACGATTTTTAAAAAATGACCCGAGGGACGGATGAGGGTTTTAATGATGGGATCTGAGAAGGAGACTTGATCTGATATTCCTGGAATGGAGATCCAATGTAACAATTTATTGCAATGGACAGATGTGCAACTTTTTCAACATATAACACAAACAAGATTGAGAATTATTCTTGTTTTGAAGTGAAAACAAACATTAAGATCTGTTTCCCCTTTGTAATTCAAAAATGAATGCATCAAGGGGGTTAAAAATCTTGTTTACATTTTATTGCAAAGATTAGTTGAATAAAGTGTACTTGATGTAATAAGTACTTGGAGGAAAATTTACATTTGAGCAATATCTTTGTCAAGAGGTGGACTGTAAAGGCTAAGGCTGGGACAGTATAATGCTAGCAACATCAAGGTCATGGGTTTGGTTCCTTGGGAACACACACACTGATAAAATATGTACCTTCCATGACCACTGAGAATCCTATGAATGGTTAATTTAAAAAACAAACCACTTGCCATTCATTAATGTGGCTTTCAATATGGCACATTGTAGAGTGAATATCTTTGAAGGTGTGAGATTTTCACAGTCTTGGTCTTCTCTGAGAGACAGGTCTGATCTTACATGTCCCTTCAAGGCATGTCACTAAAGCTTAACACAATCAGACAGAAAACATCAGGACACATAAAGACCACCCCAATGTGAATTTTTAATACAGATGTTAAGAAGAATACTAATGTTTGAAAGCCTTGAAGGACACTGCAATGTCACTGGAGTTTGAACAGATTCAGACTGTATGTTGTTCTGTTTCACTCTCATTGTCACTGTCTTAGTCTCTCTGATGTATAAAACATGCATACATATGACAAAAATATGTGAACATCCAAACACAATATCTAGTGCTTTAACATTAATGTCAAAACCATTATCATTAATAAGGAATCAGGGCTCCCGCTGTTTACCTTGAAAGTTTACCTTGACAAACTCTTGATAATCATAATGAAATGAAACATCATTCAAATTGTGATTTTGTGTTTGTCCTTGATTGTCAATATCACTGTACTTTGAAATAGTGTTAAAAAATACATTTGGCTTTATTTTTTCAGTGGTTGTTGATATATTTCACAACAATTCTCTAAACATAAAATACAAAATCTAACAAAAGTGCTTTATTCCTCACTTGTGAGATAGACATATGAAACAGACCAATGTCTATGTTGTCTCCATTTTGTGAATGTCTCATTGTATTACAGAAACCTCTTTGCTCTCTGTTTTACTTCTGACAAGCCAGAAATCAATTAAAATACACACTGGACAAGTCGGTTGCAATAAACCTTGGACTCATCCCGCCTCTTCAGAGACAAAACTCAGTTGAACTTGAAGTTTCTATCAAGCCAGTGTTAAATAACCCTAAAAAAAACATTAAAATGCTACTAAAATAAATCATTATGTAGTAGTGCTTTCCAAGAATACAAAGCTGAAATCATATGACCTTTAAAAATCCAGAAGATCATCAAAGCAGCACAGGGTCATGTCAGCCTTATGAATTAACCAGAAACTATGTCTCAAATCTTTAGAAGATTTCAGAATATGTAAGTTCAAGCTAAATCAGCATTTATTGGCAAATGACTAACACATGGATCACTTTCACTGGATTTGAAAGTTGGGCCAGTGTCCAATGTTCTGGCTTTCATTTAAATGACAAAATGCATCTTTAAACATCCGAGTTAAAGTGCCCTTATTATGGGTTATGAAAGGTTCATATTTTGGTTTCGGGAGTCCCCAACAACAGGTTGACATGCATGCAAGGTAAAAAAACACTTTCATTGTCTTAAGATATGCATTTATTTTTACCTTACTTGCTCAAAGACTCCCAAATGATTCGCTCAACGATTCATTTTTCCAAACTTCTTTGCGTGACGGTAATCTATGGTGATTGGTCCGATTGGTCTCATTTTAATTTCATCATGCCTGTAATGCCTGATAAAGCAGTGTTTGTGAGCACAGTGCTGCTTTGTGTACAGCCGTTACCGGGGAAACCGCTTTTTTTTTCAGCTCCAAGCGGCACCTATTGCAAGACTACTCATCATTTCATTCATAACAAAGTTTTTTCCCGGTCTGCGCGCTCAAACCACGGGCGGACAATATGCTAATGTTTCATGATGACGTCAATATGAAAAGGCTTGGGATTAGTTTTAAAAATGACTAATTTCAATGATTCAGAGTCAACTCTTTCTTTTGAGAGACAATAACTTTCTACACGGTGCACTTTCAGATTTCAAACTTTGGCGATTTTCATTCACTGTAGAGCTGTTACACACTGGCATATAAGGAATTTTAAAATCCATAATAGGGGCACTTTAATTAGGTCTATTTATTCTGGGTCTGTTCCTGCTCATACACACAATGCCGGATTTAAACCAACTAAATTAGCCTTCTCTGACCCCCCTCCCCCTATATGATAGTACATAGGGCCCCAGGGTAGGCAAGTTCCGGTCCCAAAAGAAAAAAAGATAAATCCGCAGTCCTGCAGAGGTCAGCTCCAACCCTGAAAAAAAACTCACCTGCCTACAGCAAGTAATCCTGAAGACATTGATTAGCTTGTTCAGGTGTGTTTGATTTGTGTTGGAGCTAAACTCTGCAGGACAGCGGCTATTTAGGACCGAACTTGCCTACCCCTGGTATAGGCTAGTTTTAATTGCTGCGTAAATGCATTTTTGCCACCACTGAGCAGCATTAAACAGTCAGTGGAAAGACAGCTAAATTACACTTCAGAAGCACTTCTCTGTCATCTTTGTAGTGTAAATTATGCAAAAAATAAATAAAAAAGGCTGATTCCACCTGTTGTTTTTGAGACCACAGCCACATCTCAGTTTTTATCTCAGGCCTCTGGAGTGGAGAATTTATTGCATGATCAATAAACGGCTAATTGTCATGCAGTGTCACACAAAACTGTTAGGCCATCAGGATGGTCTCAATACTAGCTGCAAGGCCAAACGTTTGAGAGCCTCGCTGACAATTGCAATGTCTAAGGCATAGTTTTAAACATTCTATTCTTTGAAGTCCCTGTACAACCATGACCTTTCACCTTCTCTTTCAAGCTCCTGCTTCAAACTCATATTTGCATTACTTTTTATCTCCCACACATTGATTTACTCTATAATTCTAAAGCTATCCATGCCACTCTTAAAAAAAAATTTAAAATAAAAAAAAAATAACATCAATCTATTGTTTTGGAATCAAAAGGCGACGGTTTAACAACGTACAGTGACACAAGATACAGATAGGAATTCAATTCTATGCACTAATACATAGTGCTACAAAGTTGGGTGGAAAAATAACATGGATTAAAAAAAATCAAATTAGGCCAATGGAAGATATAAAGGTTAAGCTCTATATTCACATTACATCAGAGTATGAATGCAAGCTCTGTATTGTAGCTGTGACATTAACAAATAAAGTCATGATTCATCTGAGGAACAAGGCACCCCAGTTTGAAGAATGTCATAACACTCATTCATATGACACAATACATACTCTTTCATTTGTCTGGACCACTATTGATTTACGACGAAATGAAAATAAATAAATAAATAAATCTGTTAGAGACAAAAAAGGACTATGAGCAGTAAAGCATTAGCTAATAGTTTTTTTCTTCGCTGGATAGCATTACTGTATGCGTTAGTAAAATTTGGGTTTAAAACTCTCACAAGGGACAAAGCTCTGTTTTAGGACCTCACATCATTATCATGCTATTTCCATATTATTTTCATCTGATGAAATGATACAATGCAAATAATGCTCTCACGCACTACATTATGCATGTTTGGCTTTGTTTGTTTCTTTTCTTCCTCTGAATTCATTTTCTCGTATGTCCCATTTTAATCGCCAAATAGGAAATATCCAGGAATAGCTTACTTCTCTAAGAAATTAATCCCATGTGCTAGATTCCCACATGACTGCCTACTTTCCAAACTGACATCTGTGTGTATGTGGCTATTACACGCTCAGTCTGCTAAATTGTGCTTATTTGCGGAGTAATTCCACTTGTAGGGTTGTAACACCTCTGGTTGAGTGTGTGGGTGATAGTGAGCCGCTCTAGTGATCAGTGTGCAACAATTCAGCTGCATACTATCACAAAGACACCATACAGAACATACTATAGTTTACAGACTTGATCCAAATATGTCTGGATGAATTTTAGAACCATGAGAAATGAAGACCAGTTCAATTATTGTTAAAACCAGACTGTCTAACATTTAGCATAAAATGCATTTATAAAAACCAATGAATACCGTAACAACTTTATTCAATATAGGCGAATCATACAGAAATATCTTTTTGAGAGTATTTCTGATGTCAAGCAATAACTCCAGCTCTGGACATAACAGAATAGATAGATACATGTTATACATTACAAATGGACTCCATGCTCCACTGGTGCATTAAATATCAAGTACCTGCAACTGCAATACTTTTATTTCAGATATTGCAGCAGCTGAAAATGTGCTACCATGAAAATATTAATATATTCAGCAAGGAAGTGTAACGGCGGTCTGTGGAAAAGTTTTTCTTCATGAAATAACGGCCTTTTAAATATAATTTAATGACATTTTAACAAAGTTATTACAATTTCATTATTGGAGTTCACAGGTTAATCATTTTTAAATCACATGCTTTGGCTCGTGCACTTGATACAATTGAATGGTTCGATAAACTTATGATTGTGAATCACCCATGATAAACCATGATCATCGAACACTCCCAGAGGCTAAACAATGAGGCGTGATTGACTAGCTAACACATTTAATCCTTTCCTATCCATGCGGAGAGACAGAAACGGAATATTTGTCAGCAGTTTGTCCAGACGCAATGTGATGTTCATCTCGCGTATTTGGCGCCTCTGGCACATTTAACTAACCGTCGGACTATCGGACAGACATTTCAAACACTAAATCTAGTAACAAAATTTCTTTGTAATTTCGACAAACAAATGTACAAAAAAGAACGTTTTATATTTTGTCGAGGTACCGTCCGGAACGGAAATCGCTCGATCAGCATACTGTTACTATGGTTACCTCCTCAGAAAAACGCTGCAACTTTTGTGGTTATTGAAACATACTAAAGAACCTTTAAACACAGTAAATGTACATGTAAAATACTTACATATACTTTTGCCTATCTTTTGGGGGAGGCTAGAGCCATCCCCGCTAATTGGCACACTTGCGCCTGTAACGTTAACGGATAGGCTTCCCTCAAACGCTCCTCTGATTACGCACGCGTTTGTGGCACTAGCGCTCCAATATTTTTATATATGTTAATATAAATATACACATGACTTAAAGTACGACACGCATTATGACCGACGTTTTCCCCCTCTAAATGTAACAACTTACTTATATTAAACAAACGCCATCATCTTACCGTAGTGGACCGCGCCGGCAGCTCCATCAGCTTGTGCGCACTCACTGCGCTGTAATTCCACGGGGCGAGAGTGTCCGCGCTCACCGCGGTGCTGTTAGGGGCTTGAGTGGGGATTCCCATGCTGAGCGAGCGCGAAGCGTTCATCGCAGCGCAGGGAGAGGGGCTCAGACTTGGTACGCAAAAGGAGTTTGCTTAAACCTGAGAAACAGCATTACTTGCCTCTCTGTCTGCACACTAGAGCTGAGCTGTCAACTGCGCCCAACATGTGTGTGTGATGAGTTTGTCAATGCCAGTAACCATGTGCCTGTTCCAGCGTGCATGAGGAGGGATGCTCAGTTAAGCTCAACTCAAACATGCAGCCCAATATCTACACACGCGGTGATGCTTAAATCCCTATCATAAATCACCCAAAGTGTAAGCCGTAAATTCAAAAACTGGGAGGCGCTGTGTTTTTGCTGCGAGGGACCATGAATGTCAGCAGCCTGCTGTATGAGTGAGGCCGCAGGACGTTCATATAGAGAAATTGTACATGCTCAGTCTTCAGTCCTTCCCTGCGCTCTCTCTCTCTTTCTCAAACAACCCATCCTGTTCAGATTCAGAAGCAGCTTTAATACATGCGCATCGCAGCGACAGACACACTTAGAAATGCCGGGATGTGTTGTGAACCCCAGAGCTACAGGATGTGGAGAGAGGGTGTGGGAGGGGTGAACAGACAAACTATAGCATTTACACAAACATAAAATACAATCTATTTTTTACAGTACGAATTAAAATTAATAATCAACGTGATAAGATTATATTATTTGCGTTTTTCAAGGTACCTCTGGTACAGGTAATTAACATTTTAACAGGGGCCACGGCGCTACTTGGCAACAGTAAAACAGTAACCATCCCTTAATGCCAGTCCACCAGGCAAGACAGGCAGCAAAATACTAGTCTCATTGTTCATTGGATATAGTTGAATTGTCACTCAGCTGCAATTAAACCAATTAATGTTGCAATGTTTGCGTAACAAACGCATCCTTCAGGTGCTGCGAACTGTGCGAAGCAAACAGGCACGCAAAGAAGTAGGCTACAGCTCCTAATGCAGGTGTGTGAGTTGTCTTCATCTATTTTGGAGTGATTGCAATGGAATTGCATTTCTGGACAGTAGTCATATCACCGCAGCTCATTACGAGTTATAAGGTAGCGCGAGTCGCCTCTGACGCGCCCGGAATGTTCTAATGAACGCCGGCCCTACGACGCGAACGTCTATTGAATGTTGTTGCGTTACACGTGAATTGACATCGCGTCGGAGCTAGACTTTGGCAAAAGATGGTGCTAACAAAAGTACAGCCAACGAAGTCTTTGTGTTCAAAGTAGAGGCCTGCGCGGGAACGGATTGTTCAAGTCATAATTAATCTATATAGATTTTTTTTCAGCACATCAAAGAAATGTACATTAAATGGTGCTGTAATATCTCCTAAGATCCACAACATCCCAGCATAAATGCTTCCGATAAAATATTTGTTATTTAGGCTAATCATCAACATTAACAAACCACTGTTATTTTTAACAGAAAAGCAAGCATGGTTTGGCATGGCAGAATGCGAGCAGCGCTTCCTTTATCACTGAAATTTGACATCTCAGTTAATCGCGATCTCATAAAGCTCTGTTATAACACAATAAATATATGCACAATGAATCTTTCACAATGTCTACAACTTCGTGTGTTAAAATGAGAGGATTCGTGAGCACGCACATTTCAGCACTGCTTGGTGATGGATTCTAACTATTTAACTTAATCCACCTCTGTTTGCCCCACAGCGAGTCTGTGATTGGCTACATGGCGCAACCCTTTAAACACGGGTCTTAGTAAATAGAGAATCTGCCTATCTTGCGCGTTAATCAGTATTAGTTGTTCTTTTTGCTTTTGTGCAACACATGAATAACAATTTATATGTTTTAGACATTTTATGTTTAGATAATTTCTATTTTGCGGGAGTCCCGCGAATCATTTTATTCTTCGATTGGTGGTGGGGGGGGGGGGTTGTGGGGTGATTGCTTTCCGCATCCGCGCCACGCACACCCGCACACACCACACACACACACACACACTCCTACACTGCCCGCACCCGCGGTCGCCCATCAAGAGTTGTCCTGCGCCGCACCCTGTTGCGTTGGGTCCCGCGGTGCTCCCGTGGGAGTGCATCTCCAGTTCCGAAGGTTGAAAAGCAAAACACCCTAGAACATTTTTTTATTTTTCAATAACGGATCTCTGATGTGTCTATCTTCTAAATTCTGCTGATGATTACATTACTGCTCTAACATAACACTTAGCCTATCATTTCAGTTTCAACTAACTTTTTTCTGTTTACTAGCGATCGAGTCTTTCTCTTCTACTTGATTTGTGTATAGCCTGATTGTGTATATATCATAACAATGCAATACATTATCATATTATTGATATTAATAATATGACAATATCTGTAGTCAATATTGATTAAATGGGATGGGGAAATCCTGCCCATACCCAGCTAGGAGAAAAAAAAGATAACATGTCAAGCTACTGAAGTGGTATTCTGGAACTGTTAATACATCGAATAAAACAGCAAAATAACAACAACAACAATATCTCTTCATTACAATAAAGAGATGACCTTAGTGTTTTGATTTTTAAGACATTAATACAGTACCTGTCCAAAGTTTGTTCCCATTCAAATTTTTAAAAATGTTTTTGAAAGATTTGTTTATGTTCCATGCCTGCATTTATTTGAGCAAATACAGACAAACGTAATATTCAGTCAGGATATTTTAAATAAAATAAGTAATAAAAGAGACTTATAGTGTTATAAAGAATGGTAATATATTTTTATTTGAAACACTTTTCAATAAAAAAATCTTTAAACAGGGTTATAAAATAAACATTAGCATGATTCTAACATTGCTAATAATCAGCATATAGAAGAATTGGGTCGCTTAAGGATTATGTGACACTTTATACTGGAGTAATGTCTGATGAAAATTCAGCTTTGCATCACAGAAATAGATTTTAAAGTATAGTAACATATAAACCATTATTTAAATGTAATAATATTATTTCACACAGTAGTATTATGATTATATATAATATTTTTTTGATTCAAATTTAATCCAGGCTTGATGGAGCAAAGAGCCTTCTTTCAAAACATTAAAAATAGTGATGTTCCAATCTTTTTACTGTACAGTAAATTAGCAAAATGGTAAAAATTAAAGCAACTATCCTAAATAGAAAAAAGGAAGTGGGGGTGGGTCACTCCAACATGTATTTTGGCCTATGTCCTCCTAATGTCCTAGACCGCCCGCATTTAGGAGTACTGAGTAATATTAATTACATGTACTTACTATTTGGTTAGGATTTAAACTAGGATTAGGGTTTGGCTTAGGGTTACTGCATGTAATTATGCTTAATTTATTGTTAATATAATAGTAAGTACATGTAACATGTAACAAGAACACTAAAGACATAAACCTTAAAGTTTTACCATTTATTTTTAAATGAGATTTTATGTATACCTAATGTGAACATTTGTTAAAAATTTGTAATACATTTTGATGCTACAAATTATATTATATTATATTATATACAGTGCTGTGAAAAGGTTTTTTCTCCCTTCCTGTTTTTAAATTTTTTTGCATATTTGTCACACTTAAATGATTCAGATCATCAAACTAATTTTAATATTACACAGAGATAGTGCAAGTAAATACAAAATGCGTTTTTAAATGATGATTTCATTTATTATGGGAAAAAAGCTGTCCAAACCTACGTTGCCCTACGTGAAAAATTAATTGTCCCCTAAATCTAATAACTGGTTGTGCTTTGCAGCAACAACTGCAATCAAGGGTTTGCGATAACTGGCAATGAGTCTTTCACATCGTTGTGGAGGAATTTTGTCCCACTCTTCTTTGCCGAATTGTTTTAATTCAGCCACATTGGAGGGTTTTTTCGAGCATGAATGGACTGTTTAAGCATCTCAATCGGATTTAAGACCGGACTTTGATTTGGCCACTGCAAAATCTTAATTTAGTTTTTCTTGAGCCATTAAGAAGTGGACTTGCTGGTGTGTTTGGGATCATTGTCCTGCTACATAACCCAAGTGTGCTTGAGTTTGAGGTCACAAACTGATGGCCGTACATTCTCCTTCAGGATTTTTTTGATAGAGTGCAGAATTCATGGTTCCCGTCAATTATGGCAAGTTGTCCAGGACCTGAAGCTGCAAAGCAGCCCCAGACAATCACACTACCACCAACATGTTTGACTGTTGGTATGATGTTGTTTTTATGAAATGCTGTGTTGGTTTTAGGCCAGATGTAACGGGACACACACCTTTTGTCTCATCAGTCCACAGAATATTTCCCCAAAAGTCTTGGGGATAATCAAGATATTTTTTGGCAAATGAGAGCCTTTGTGTTCTATTTGGTCAGCAGTGGCTTTAGCCTTGGAACTCTCCCATGGATGCCGTTTTTGTTTGGTGGCCAGCGTCTTCTTTCTTATTCATGAACAATGACCTTAATTGAGGCAAGTGAGGCCTTCAGTTCTTTAGATGTTGTTCTGGATTCTTTTATGACCTCTTGGATGAGTCGTCGTTGTGCTCATGGAGTAATTTTGGTTGGCCGGCAACCTCCTGGGAAGGTTCACCATTGTTCCAAGTTTTCTCAATTTGTGGATAATGGCTCTGACCATGGTTCGCTGGAGTCCCAAAGCCTTAGAAATGGCTTTATAATCCTTTCCAGACTGATAAAAGTCAACTGTTTTGATTCTCATCTGCTCTTGAATTTCTCTAGATCGCGGCATGATGTGTTGCTCTTTAAGCATGCTGCAGCTATTGTCAACAGGTTCTATTTAAGTGATTTCTTGATTCAACAGGTCTGGCGGTAATCAGGTCTGTGTGTGGCTAGTGAAATTTAACTCAGTTTTTTTCTAAAATAATGTGGTTAATTGCAGTTCTTTCATGATTTAACAGGAGGGGGCAATTAATTTTTCACGTAGGGCCACATAGGTTTGGACAGCTTTTTTCCCTTAAATGAAATCATCATTTAAAAACTGCATTTTGTATTTACTTGCATTATCTTTGTGTAATATTAAAATTAGTTTGATGATCTGAATCTTTTAAGTGTGACAAATATGCAAAAAATGTTAAAAACAGGAAGGGTGCAATAACCTTTTCACAGCACTGTACATTGTGTATGTACATGACCATCTGAACCAATTCAATGCATTTTAATGGGTAGTAATTAGAGCATTTTTAGAGGAAGTACATTAATATGGGTCATGAATTACTAACAAAGAGCAGCTTTGTTATTCAAGGCAGGGGGATAAAGATTTATGGAGTTATTTAGTGTAAAATCTACTGTTATACAAGCTTTTTGTGCATAAGGTGCTTGTCACTGCTTCCTCAAGACTTATCCTCTTACTCTGCTCCTGCTATTTTACTGGCTTTCCAATGTCATGAGACGCATTGCCCAATACATGGACAAATCCAAGCAAAGCTAGCTGAAATGCACTGCATTTGAAAATGATTCTGGAGTGCCATGATGAAGTCATATGATAAAGATGAAGACCGGCAAGACATAAGATTGTCAACAATCACATGTAGACTCACTGAATATGAGAAACAATGTTTTTTCTTTCTTTCTTTTTTTCCTGGTCTTTCCAGCATTGATATGGGGGTTAGTTATTAAAGGGATAGATCACCCTCAATTGAAAATTCATTGGTCATGTTCTCACCACAAATATATAGCTATAAACTATATTTCCATCTCTCTCTCTCTCTCTCTCTCTCTCTCTATATATATATAAAGCGTATTTTTCAAGTTAGACCAGCCAGTGTGCTTGCGTAGTCCTGAGTGCATGTCTCAGGGTGCTTGCTGTTTCTATAGCAACTGGGACGGCTAACAGCAGCTGCACTGACGCGCTGACTTTACTTTAGTGATTGGCTCTTTTATTCAGAAGGCGGGGCTTCCTGCGATTGAGCAGCCATATTGAGCGTTGCATTTTCTCCCATTTAAAACTATACGAGTGACATATGTAATAGCCCAACAGATATGCTAATTGTCAAAGAGAAATGAAGTTGAGGCAAAATAATTTATGGCCTCAAAAATAAGTTATAATGACTTTAGGCCCCAAAATTAAAAGTTATTAGCAAATTTATCAGGTTCATACTTTCAGAATTTGTAGGTGGTGCTGTCACCAAACTTCAGAAGCATTCTTGGAACCTGGTAGCAATTACGCCATGTTTTGCTATAAAAGGAAAAAGCGCTGTTCAAGATACTTCATGACAGCTTTTGACATTTTTATGGTGTAAATTGGTAATTTGGCTGCTAAAAGATAAGTCTGAAGATAAATGCAGGAAAAATTTTAAAGGGGTCATATGATGTTGCTAAAAATAACATTATTTTGTGTATTTGGTGTAATGAAATGTGTTTATGCTGTTTAAGGTTTAAAAACACATTATTTTCCATATACTGTTCATTATTGTTTCTCTTCTATGCCCCGTCTTTTTGAAACGCGTAGATTTTTACAAAGCTAATTGGTCTGAAAAGCGAGGTGTGCTTTTATTGGCCAGCTATCCAGTGCATTGTGTTTAGCCGAATACCTCAAGCGTGTGACGGAAATGTTACGCCTCCACCATATTGTGATGATGCCCTGTCCAGCCAGAGCGACGACACAAAAACATTAAAACCCATATAAACGAGTCCTTCATTGCATCCAGTGGGGACATAATTGCTGATTATAATGACTTCTACTGTCTTTTTTACGCGTTGTGTTGCATCGTGCCGTGTAAACATAAAATCATGTCTGTATTTGTGATTGGAGAAATTACAAACTACAAGCGCTACTCTACATTGCTCAAAAGTCGCGTTTGAATCATCATTGGCAAATTCTTTAAATATAAAAAACTTACTTAAAGTCTGTGAGTCAGAACAGCCGGCATTGTAGTCTACTCTACCAGGATCAGGAAATGTTCTCCATAAAATGTGCTGCACACATCTGAATATTTGGGGTGAAGTGTTCTGGAACAGTGTTGTAATACAACTTAAACACTGATTTCTAGTCGTGGTCCTCTTTTGGAAGACCAAACAAAGTATTTCCGCTTTCACAACGAAAAAGCTCACACACTTGGCCTACAGTGACCAGAGCCGCGGGCTATAGTGAGGAACGGCCTAGTCTAGAGTGAACGGCGGTGGGTGGGCTTGAGAACGGCGCGGCCGGTGGATTCGATGAACGTCCGGTGGGCTTGCTGCAACCACATGTGACGACCCCGGGCTGTTCTCTGCTTCGTCCACGGTGAAAGCCGTTCCGACGGTCCACAGCGCATAGTTGTAGTATTTCCTCAGCAACCAGTATGGATCAGCTCCAGGCATGACGAAGTGATATTGTCCCTTGTTGGAAGGCCAAACAAAGTAGTTTCGCTTCACAACGAATCACACAGCGCCTTCATGACATGGTGGCAGCAACAATACTACAGTGAGAATAAAAAAGTTACACCTTCTTTCTTTGCGTGCACATTTGGGCGGCGTTTTGCAAATCTTCCCACATTGTGACGTAGGTATGTGGGGGCGTGTTGGAATGAGCCGTTTTAGGTAGGCATGGCTGATTCTTAACTTTTATAAAGAATATTTCTTGGATTTGAGACTTTAGTCTTTGCAAACTTTACAGATCTTCTTTATGCACACCAAGAGCTTGTAACACTCCAAAGAGAAAGGAAAATTTGAATTTGCATCATATGACCCCTTTAATGTATACTAAATGGCATTAGACAACTGAAACTGAAATTATCTGGACAATCAAATTGGGATAAGGAGAGAAAGCAGATAAAAAAATCCTCCAAACACTTCTAGTAGCTGCCATGACAAGAAGAACAAGAAAATTTGCAGTTACAGTAGAGGATATGCATCCGGGGCCTCATTTATAAAAAGACAGTCGTAGAGTGACCCTACATATGCATTTACCATAGTTTGGGGGCATTACTACAAATTTCCTTGTCACATTTCCTTAGTTTCATTTTCTTAAGGTCTAACAACGCTTACATTTTTATATGTTGGGTATACATATGTAACGGCCCGTAGGTGATTTATTTGCCAAACGCTGGGATTTCCTGCTAAATGTGCCAGTTACGAATGGATTTGGCTGAGCGGATCCACAACAGCTTTGGCACCTATGCTCCATTTTTATGAATCGTCATTATTGTTCCGGGTTCTTATTGGTTTGTTGGCATGTGAGTGATTTAATGTTCAAGAAAAGCTTTTTCTGTAAATTGCTTTCCCAAGCAGAAATGAGTTGTTGCTGCCAGAACCCAATTACCAAAAAATACATTGTATATGATGGCAAGCTAATGAGACTAATAAAAATTTTAAAAGTAGTCGCAACTATTTTCATGTTTTCTCAAGCAAAGCAAATTTTAAAAATCCACTGAAAACATATCTTCTTACATTTTTGGACATAGACAAGAGATTTTGGGCTGTAACAAATCATTCCACTGAAGGCAAGATTTATTGAAAACCCATGTTGCAGATTTATTTACATACGTGCTCCAAACATAAACCGAGACACAGACTGACTTTAACTAGGCATGAACAGACTTTACGCGGCACAAACAGACTTAGACTCATCACCGACAGCGTTACAACGTCAATCCGACGAGAGACCAATGGCAACATGATTTGCTACTTATAGCAAACAAAGGGTCAGCATGACAAGAACCCAACCAATGGGGAACAAGGCACATGACTAAAGCAACCAATGAGAACATAACACAGAAAAGGGAATCACATGACTAGACAGTAACCAATGAGAGCATGACACATACACAAGGCAGGGAGACATGAGGCAAGGGAAGCATGACACTGACAGCATGAAACAATTACAAAATAAAATACATGGAAAACATGAACATGACAAACCCAAACCCCACATTACATTGGTCAGGTCTTCCAATGGAATCACATATTATTTATAATTCAGTGACAAAATGAACACAAAACAGTTCTAATATTATTGCATATTCTATCTTTACATTTTAATAAATCTTTTAACGTTAGATTTTAATTAGTGGTTTATATGGGTGCAGAAAAGATATTTATGCTCTTTAGTTGGCATACACATAATATTTCAGTTTTTGCTCTTTTTATGTAAGATGAAATCAATAGAATTTAGGATCAAATCCGATTGTATGTGGGTTTTATAAATTAGGCCTCTGGGCCCTAAAAATAAATAAACAAAGTAAGAAATTGTGATTAACAAAATAGAAAATATGAGATTAGTGTGAATAGTGAATAACAATGAGACTACAGTAGGTGCCATTCATTACTATTTTTATTGGTAGTTAGCAGCCTCTCTCTCTTTCTCTGTCAGTCTCTTTCTTTTGAACAAATTCAAAGATTAATGGCAGTGAGCATGCCTGCCTTGCACTTTAGCTACACAATCACACTCCTGCTGGGTTTGTCTCCATCACTGAGTGAGCTTTGCGCAATGCAGAGAGTCACTGGAGTGTCTGAAGTCACAGCACCAGATGTTCACCCTGATAACTCTTTTTTCATCCCACATTTACCGCCTCACTTTTTTATCTCATGCGTTGTGTGTTGCAATCTATGTGCAATGTGTTTTTAAAAGGGACGTCACGGCCAGTGCCAGGCCATATGTAAAGCCCTGTGACGTTAATTTGATCATAAAAGATTAATGGGGCTTCCCAGAATGGTGTCTCTGTACCCGCTGTGTTGGATGGTGCTAACGATCCTGATTTAATTCACGTCCCTCAGGTCTGCGCAAAGAAGTGTTACTAGAAATCTTATCTTGTGCTGCTTGTATAACAATTTTTTCTAAATGTATGCCACAGTGACAGTTGTAACAGACAAAAAAGAAAAACACTCACACAAGAGTTTATCTATGATCTTCATCTCCCCGGCCAGAATATTGATTTCTACAGCTTGCTTCCAGGTATCTAAGTGCCTTAGGAGCATGTAACTGCAATCTCTGCTAAACACAATTGAGGTCACACACTCCAGGAACTTTTTACACATTTTGAGTGATACATGAAAGCAATAGAACAGTTTCACAGGCAGAATGAACTGCTCTTGTGCTGCTGGTAAGAGGTCTATAGACTTTATAAAGAGAGTGAATAACAGCACTGCAAAATACACTATGGCCAAAAGTCCATGAACAACAACTTGTAATTAACAGGTTTGGCAAGGCCCCTTCCTCTTTAATGCATAGCGCTCAAAATTAATAGTAAATAAATAACTAAATAACTTTGACTGTTTATATAGTATTATATATATATATATATATTGACAAGACATTACCAAACTTTTTAATATGAAGGGCAAAAAATCAAACTTGATTGAGGGCCGTTGGGTCAAATGTACATGTTGTCACATGATACAATATATCCAAGTATATAATAAATGCATTTAAAAATGCATTAAAAATGTAACAGTTTTTGTTTTCACATTTTAAATTATTTCACATGTCAATGCAAAAGCCAAAACAAAACCAACCACAAGTTTATTTATAGTGTGTTGTGTGTGTGTGTGTGTGTGTGTGGTGTGGGTGTGTGTAGGTTCATATATTATACAGTATTTTGTGAATGATAAGTAATACTTTTATTCGCAAAAGGAATGCGATAAATGATCACAAGTGACAGCAACGACGTTACAAAAGATTGTTTTTAATAAATTGCTGTACATTTACTTCTATGCCTCAAAGAATCCAATAAAAATACGTTTCTACAATAAACTATAAGGGAACAACATCAACGATAAAATTGTAAAAAAAAACAAAAAAAAACACTTTTAGAACAAGAGAACAGACGGCCAAAACAACTATATACGTGTTTGGCGAAGATAAAGAATAGTTGATAAACCGCAGAATTTGCATAGGGAATTTCCAACACAGTTGATCTCCTCCATGAGACAGAAGAGTATTTACTCTCCTCTACAGAGTCCAACAGGCCAGTGAGGTCCAATTTACCCACTTCAAATAACCAGATAACCGTCCAATTTGCAACTTGCAGCATATTAATGTCTGGCATAAAGCAGGAGGGGGAAAGGCTTGGCAGTCCCTCAGTGCTTCCTTCAGTTGTTAAGTGCTTATCCTGCAGGCTTTAAGTCAGATTTATTTTCTGATTATATGCAACTATATGGAGGCCATTGTTGACACCTGTCATTCTTAGAATTTGTTATTGTTGTTGACTACTATGATCACTTTAAAAGTGAAGGAACCAGAAAATATTTTTTTACTTTAAAATAAAATAAATTTAAAGAAATATTTAAATATTAACATTTAAAAATATATATGAAACATTATGTATTATCATAAAATATATATACTTTTTTTTTTAAATCATGGCGTTTGCATATGTGCTCAATGACTTTCGGTTGCGATTTTTCTGATTACTTTGAATATTTCATATATTTTGCTATAGTTAACCTCTGCTTTAATTCTATTTTCCATCCTCTGTAAAGGGAAAGTTTTGTTGTCCGATTTAAGTGAATTTTAGAATGCAAAACCCTTTCATCACTTTGACGGGTGACGCAGATACATCTGTTATTTTCATCATGTGAATCAATGTCTATGCACATAGCCAGTTTTCTCTCACTGAGTCATCACTGCATTGCATTCATCTTTTCTTGCGTCATCCACTCATATTTGAGAATGAAGCCAGGAATTGGGCAAGTGGTCAAATAATCACGCCTCGGAATTGTTTTCTATTGACTTCGTTCTGTGTCGCTTGATTTCCTGAAGACATGCAAGACAAATGTGGACTTAAGTCATGTTAGAGAACATCAGTGTTGAGGTCTGCTGTGATTAGAAGCCTGCTCTGAATCGCCTGGATTTACACTGATGGAAGGATTACCATGAAAACAGGGAGATGGGATTTTTCATAAATCCCACAATAATCCCATCCCACAGCGTTCCCTCCCACATCCAAAAACAGAAGTACATACACAGGTACAGCTCCGCATCCCTTTCACAAACAGGGTCACATGAGCAAACAGCACTGGGTGAGATAATGTGTGCAGACATGGAGTAAAGAGGGAGTTTGAGGAAATGAAAAACTGCGAGAGGAAGAGGAAGACAAACTCAGAGAATCAGTCAAAGGTGTTAGAGGCAGCACCATGTGAGACAGCAAAGGGAAAGAAATGGCAAAATGTGAGGAAAATCACTTAAATGGAAATCTGTCCTGAGATATCTATTTAAAAGTTGGCTATACCATGGATTTCTGAAGCATGGAAAGAAGTTAAAAATATACATGCACATTATAAAACAATTGTAAGAGAAAAACTATTTCTAAAATCACAGAAATAAAGCTACAAAACAAGGTCATGCAACTAGGCCTAGGGCGATATAACAAAAAAAACTAGATTTTTTTAACTTGTTCAATACTTCAACCAGTTTCTGTCGATTGGATTCAAATAAGGAAATGTAAAATATAGTAAAGATATAATTAATAATTCTACAAATAATATTGAGCAAGTTATGCTTTCACAATGATGATAAAATACTTATAATTTTCATTTATAGAGACCATTTTAACAATAATAAACAATGAAAAAAAATACAAAACCCAATGGCAACAACAATAACAAGCAATATTTCCCTATATATTCTGTACTAAAATACTTAAAGGTTCACCCAAAATGAAAATTAGCCCTCACCCCATAGGCGGAGGGTGAACCAACTCCAAGGGCACGGCTACTTATCAAGCAGCTCAAATCCTAGTCCAATAAACAAATCTATCTACACTAGTCTATGTAGGCAAGGCCAACTCCATCGCCATGGTCGTGTACTGTGAGGATTAATAAATGAGTGTTTGCTACATGAGATCGGACTTGCCTCTACTGTTAACGTGACCCATCCTTTACCCTTTAATAAAAAATTCTATTAGATTAGAATATATGGTGGCTCCTTCAGAATTCTATAAATTTATGTTCTTCGCCAAGGTATTCCCAATTACAGTGAAGAACCTATATTCCCTAGAAAGGGTAACATATAACAACTCCGCTCTTGCAGTCAATCGACCGAGTCCGGCCCACGCTAAGATACAAAAATATGATCTGTCTGTTGTGTCCGGAATTCAGTCAGCGAATGCGCGCGCACTCAAAACTGATGAGTTTCAGAGATGACTCATCTGAATGCATCTGATTGGCCATTGTAAAATTCCTTTAAGATCAAAGATATACAGTGTGTTGGTTACGACTGCGCACACTACAAACGCCTAAAATTGAAATACGGTTTGCTTGCAACTGAGCAGATTTTCTTTTAAAAATTTACGTGGCCGCACTCGACAAGTTCTGCTACTGTTGTACATTTATTTATTGTTAGCCACTCACGTCGTAAATAGATTTTTAAGTGTTTGGGCAGGGGCATTTTAGCCAATTAGTTGCCATTTTTGCCCCAACGGGCTCTGTGTGTCCTTACCAAGCCTTACACACGCTCGGCCTATGCCTCACCCTAAAGCGCATCATGTGTATGTGACTTTTTTTCTTTCAGACAAATCCAATTGGAGTTATATTAAAAATCATCCTTGCTCTTCCAATCTATATAATGTTTTTTTCAACAGTCCAAAAGTAGTCAAATAAAGTGCATCCATCCATAATAAAAGTGCTCACACGGCTCACGGGGACCTGACCTCCTCTATGAAGGCCTTTATAGCGAGATCAATGCATTTTTGTAAGAAAAATATCCATATTTAAAACGTTAACAAACATTTATCTCTTCCGAGACACCTGCATCTACGCATGAAGCCCAGCTCCCCGGCGCGGATGACGCCCTAGGACGGATGCGCCTATGGCTCGGTTTGCGGTCCAAATAAAATTAATGACTCAAAAAAAGCATTATTTATTTAAATAATTGCAATAGTCAGAGTTCAGCTTAATTTTATATTGCCAGAAGAAATATCAACAAATTGTTAATATTCAGTCTATCTCACAACTAGTTTTCAATTACTGTCATTCCTGTACTTGCAGTTTTGTACCAATCATTTTCTTTCTAAATCAGCTATAGTCATGACATTATAGTTTCCAGACAGTAAGTTCTCATCAGCAAGCAGCAGTGCTTTATGGGAAACTTGACTCATCTGAGGGAACATCCATCATAACAGAGCCACTTGTTATGAATCATTACTGCAAACACTACCACAGAGTTGATGTGGGATGCGGTCCACACCACACTGCTGATTATTACCTCTCTGACTGCCACTTTCCATGTGACAAATCAATACATGGGAAACACTATTGATCAGGAAGTTACATTCCAGTGTATTCATGTCCTGAGAGAACCAGATAAGATGAGCTTCTCATTGAACTGCGAAATAGGTGAGAGGTCTTGGAAAATAGACTTCATTTTCTGTTGTGTTCTGAAATCGCTATTGAAATCACTCATCCAACAGTCGGCCGCGGCTGATGAGAGTCTCTCACACTCCAGTGTACACATATGCAGGCAGAGATGTAACCATAGTGATATGCATCTTTGCTCAAGACCACACACTCAAACAAGACATGACATCTGACCATAGTTTGTCTTTAAAAAAGTGACAAAAGCAAATCCTTGTGTAAAAATGATCTGAAATGACATCTGACCATAGTTTGTCTTTAAAAATTGACAAAAGCAAATCCATGTGTAAAAATGATCACTGATCACCTAAATTGAATGGATGTTTGTTTTGTCTATTTACAAGTGGGTCTTAAGTCACTGTCACATTAGCGAAAAATATTTGAAATTTTGAGAGCTAAGAAGTCCAACAATAGTGTAGCGATGATTAAAATACTGCTTAAAGTGTGGTCACAATAGTGAAATTTTGGCAAAATTTTGAAGACAAAAAGGTCTCTCATAAATACTGTACTTTTAGTTTATTTCACACAAAGTAACTTTAAAACCAAGCAGCTTTCTGCTTTTTTAATCTCATAATTCTGTGAGGTTCTATGAGTTTATGTATCGCAATTCTGACTATTTTATTGCATTCCTGACAAAAAAGTCAGAATTATGAAAAAAAACCTCAGAATTGCCATATTAGAACTACATTTTGAGACGTAAACTTGAAATTGGGAGAAAAAAAGTCTTTATATCTCGCAATTCAAATTGTGTCCAATTGTGATATCACAAAGTATGTATACGACAGTGTGTTCCAGTTCCTGCCAATATCCAGAAACTTCTCACAGCCATTGAAGAGGAGTGGACCAACATTCCACAGGCTACAATCAACAACCTGATCAACTCTATGCGAAGGAGATGTGTTGCACTTCGTGAGGCAAATGGTGGTCACACCAGGTACTGACTGGTTTTCGGACCCCCCTGGATCCCCCAATACCATAAAACTGCACATTTTAGAGTGGCCTTTTATTGTGGCCAGCCTAAGGCACACCTGTGCAATAATCATGCTGTCTAATCAGCATCTTGATATGCCACACCTGTGAGGTGGATGGATAATCTCGGCAAAGGAGAAGTGCTCACTAACACAGATTTAGACAGATTTGGGAACAATATTTGAGAGAAATAGGCCTTTTTGTGTACAGAGAAAAAGTCTTAGATCTTTGAGTTCTGCTCATGAAAAATGGGGGCAAAAACAAAAGTGTTGCGTTTATAATTTTGTTCAGTGTATATACAGTGGGGAAAAAAGGGTTTAAAAAGGCTTTTCTATAATTATATGAGGCTCAAATGAAATTGTGTGGATTTCGCCTGTGAAAATGCACAAAGAAAAAAAAAACTAATGATGGCTTGTCCTTTAAAAATCTCCATAATAAAGAAAAAAATAAAACGACACATATTGATAGATTGTTAATAAAACATTTCTCGGTAAGGCTCAACACTGAATGAGTCAATTTGCACATGCTTGGAGTGGCTGAGAATTCTAATAAAGAACATTTACTCTACATCTATGAACGACAGGATGAATGAACTCGCATGAACGCAAGTAACTTCATTTAATAATTTCTTTGTGAAAGGAAACAATGGTCTGAACTGAATGATTTAACAAGAGTGCACTATTAAAAAGCACTGAGAAACCCCATTAACAGTGCATCTCACAGGTGATGCAGGCCATGCACCATGTCTAAAAGCCTCTGTGATCATACACTCTTACAGCATCAAAAGAATTGACCACATGACCTTCAAACACAGAAGCCAGATCATATCCATCATCAGCTTTAGCCTCAAAATAAATAGCTTTAAGGATTTACGGTTCTGTAGCATCCACAATAAAGACTTATATAGCCTCACTGCAACATAATGATAAACTGACGTGCATAAAACATACACAACATACAGTGCAAAACACGCCCCTCTTGAAATAAGCAAAACCATTTAAACAGCAAAAACTAAACTAAAATGCCAGTGGGTTAAGAAAAATGACTTAAGAAGCCTAAATAGTCAGTAAATATTAGTCGTTATAATACTGAGTGTAATTTAATTTGATGTTAAAATATGTTCTCTAATCTCAGTACTGTTTGTTTTTGGGCAGGTTTTGCAGTCAGTCTTGCCATCTCTCAGCTACGAGTGAAACGCGAGGCTGCAGTCTTAAGTTTGCAGTTCCCCTGCGAACAGCAGCCCTTCACCGGCTCAGATTTCGGCGACACACCAGCACGAGAATTAGCACTATTTCTGTGAAAACGGATTAGAGAGAGCGGTTGAATAAACTTAAATTAAAGTGCTTCTTTTAAATGTTACAGTTTTTATTCCTATAATGCTTGTTAAATGTTTAAATGTATGTAATATTGTAAACTATGCTGTATTCACCCAAATAAATTCAATTTGTCTTGTATTTTGTCCATGGGGGTTCTTGCTTAATAATAAATGTTCATCTTTTGATTGTTGTTCATCTATTGCTGTTGCCTAGTAATTCTGTGTGTGGTTTTTAATTTCCAGCCCATTTTAAACCAGCAATATAATAATTTTTAAACAATAGATGACTTAAATTAAACAACCCAGCATGGTGGGTAAAAAAACGTTTAACCCAACCAGCTGGGCCAAAATAACCCAGCATGTGTTCTTTCCAATATTTACCCAGCGCTGGGTTGCCAAATAACCCAATTTGGATTGTTTACAACCCAGCATTTTTTAGAGTGTAAACAGCACACACACAAGGCACAGATGTTTATGCGATAACTCATATATATATATATATATACAGTAGATATATAGATTGATCTGAAGAATGAATGCTGTACCAGATGCAGGTAATCACACTCGCTCAGTCAATCTCTCTCTCATAATACTCTACCATACATAATTCACTGCTTTTACTACAGTAATACAATAAGCTTTTAATAAATCAACTCAACGTTCCTTCGTTACTAGTTTTAAAATGACGTCTTTGAATTAGTAACTGAGGCTTGAGCTCAGCTGTTAAACTATCAAACTGAGATTTGAATCCGTGGTGGAAGGAAGTAGTTCTGCACAAAGGGGCTTTTAAAAAGCCACTCTACACCTACTCGTGTGATATGCTTATTATATATATATATATACTGTATTAGAATATATAGTCGAATTTAGCAGACGTTATCCAAAGGATAATGAAAGCAATCAAAATCAACAAAAGAAGTTGCAAGTGCTATAACAAGTCTCAGTAAAAGGCAGTGCACATAGCGAGGTTTTTTTTATTATATAATAAATAAAAAGAAAACAGATAGAATAGAGCAAGCTAGCGTTAGAGGCCTTTTTTGCTTTTGTTAAATGTATAATAAATAAAAACAAAACAAATAGACAGAATACAAAAAAGAATAGAGAAGCTAGTGTTTTTTTTAGGAAAAACAAGCCGTTAGTAAATCAGTCTAAAAGGGGCAGTTTTTTTAAGAATGTAGAATTAGACTAGAGAGGGCTAGGTTAGAGGGTTCAAATAAAGAGGAAAGAGATGGTTTTTAGCCGATTCTTTGAAGATGCTAAGGCGCTCAGCGGCTTCGGACTGAGTGGGGAGGTTCATTCCACCAGGAGGGAACATTTAATTTAAAAGTCTGTGAAAGTGATTTTGTGCCTCTTTAGGATTGCAACAAAAAGCGGACGCTCACTTGCAGAATGCAAGCTTTAGGCGGCACTCAACATAAGTCTTGAAGTCAGAATTTGGGTAAAAGGGGTGCGAGCCAGTGGTGGTTTATAGGCAAAACATCACTGCTTTGAATTTTATGTGAGCAGCTATTGGTAGCTAGTGCATATTGATAAACAGAGGTGTGCATTCTTTTTGGCTCATTAAAAATGTATTTTGCTGCCGCGTTCTGGATTAATTGTCAAGGTTTGATAGAACTGGCTGGAAGACCTGCCAAGAGAGCATTGCAATAGTCCAGCCTGGATAGAACAAGAGCTTGAACAAGGAGTTGTGAAGCATATTCCGAAAGAAAGGGCCTGATCTTCTTGATGTTGAATAAAGAAAATCTGCAGGACCGGACAGTTTTAGCAATGTGGTCTGAGAAAGTCAGCTGATCATCAATGATAACTACAAGGTTTCTGGCTGTTTTTGAAGGAGTGATGGTTGATGTGCCTAACTGGATGGTGAATTGTTATGAAAAAAAAATCCCTATAGTTACAGAGTCTTGTTAATTAATGTTGTAATGTTTAATATAGAGGAATTAAAATAAAATCACTCTAGGGTAGTGTTTAATGACTTTAATATCCCCATTTATTGTGGAAAAATACAGTTGTATAAACAATGATTTCCTTTTATATTTTTCCTTAGCGCTTAATAGGAGAGAGAATGTCTACATACTGAGGAAACACTGAATATATAATTTTGGATTTTATCTTTTTACATTCTCTTCAATCTCCTCTGGTGATCAGATAAAGATCATATACAGGTTCACTGGGCCTTACCACACACTATTATTGTGATATGTACGATGTGTCATGTTCAACTGAAGGATTGGTTATACAAAAGTGGCATTCAGAAACCGAATGAAAGTGTAAAGCAGGTGGATAGGGATCCGTCTTCCCTGGTTCAGGCATCTCAGCAGTGAACTGATAGGAGGCTGACACCTTTCTGGACAGAAGACGCTCACAGCTGATTGAGGTGTGTGGAGTAGCTCATCTAACTCCTAAATTACCTTAAATTAACTG
This sequence comes from Sinocyclocheilus anophthalmus, assembly GCA_018155175.1. Lineage (NCBI taxonomy): Eukaryota > Metazoa > Chordata > Actinopteri > Cypriniformes > Cyprinidae > Sinocyclocheilus > Sinocyclocheilus anophthalmus. The sequence goes on from JADLZN010008020.1 coordinate 263,771, forward strand.
GCAGAAAGCAGATGGGCCCTATATGATTCTCAGACCCCAGGAATTATGAGCTTACCAGGCAGGATATTGACAGTTCTCTAGCAGACGCTGTCAACAGTCAGGCCACCCTCCCCTTCCAATCTCCAATCACTTTTATCAGCAATCATGAGCTCATAGCCTACAGGCTCACATACATAACGCTCAACTTAATTAAATAACAATCAGGGTCATTGGAAAATTAGGAATTTTGAACTTTGCAAGGTCAATGTGACTCTCACTAAAAGTTCAGATGAGGCATTTCTCAAAACACTCTTCTTTCATTCTTACTGTAATTCTTATTTACCTATGAAACTATTTAATATTTAACAATTAAATAATTAGAATAAAAAGAAAAAAGGGTTTTTCTATTCTCAAACTCCTGTTAAGTTAAAGAAAACAAAGTCAAAATCATAATGTTCATTTTAAGACTGCATAAAACAGTGCATTACATAAAATGAATTAAGCAAATTTCCTATTTAGTGATTTCACTGTTAAACAACCTTCTAAGTTGCCGAAATCCCTTTTTAATTGTTATAAACTGTTTGTCTGCATAGTGTACCAAAGTAAGCTGACCTAAATCCTTAGCTTCACGCATCCTCCCCTTCACTTTGTTATTGTAAAAAACTTTAATAACTGTAAAAAAAAAAAATGATAGTGATTTTAATAGTAAACGACTGTAAAAATGTTTTAGTAAAACCTATTAATTTCATGTAATTTTATGGTAAAATACAGTTTTTGGAAGTGAAAAAGAATGTATAATTTATAGTGAAAAAACATAAATTGCCATTTCAAGAGTTCCCTGTTCCATTTCACATTTGATGTTTATTTATTGATATAGCCTAACAGTTTCTTCTTGGTTCCCTTTCGATCTTTCGAATGTTCGCTGACTCTGCAAGAAGCTGACGAAAGAAGACAGAAAGAAGCTCAATCCGCTCGCTGCCGTCGAAGAGCCCCCCCGCAGAGGACGAGTCTCCCCTGTGGCCATCCGGCACTTTCTAAAAAAGCAAATTTCCAGCGCACGTTCTTGCAAATGTCGCGCCGCTCATGTAGCTCGTGCAAGGGCTCCTGTGTATCGCCTGCCTGGGCAGCGCCCACGCAGAGGCTGCGCTCGCTGACGGCTCATGTTCTTGTTGCGAGAATATGAGTTTGTCCAGTCTTTGCTCGCATATTGCCTTCTTCACTGAAGGTGGTACTTCCGGCTCTGCTCTCCCGTTTCCTTTCTCTCCTAAGAGGAAGAAACAGCAGAGCAGCGGCTCTCTCTCAACGGGTGTGAGCGGTGTCACGTCGGCCCAGCGCCCGCGTGCCCCCTCTCCCAGCTCCACCTCGTCGCGCCAACACCCCTCCTCTGCAGCGAGTGGCTTGGTTTCCTTTGGCGCCTCCGAGGAAGAGATTGCCGTCGACGACTCAATGTCCTTGACGGCATCAGACGCTGAAGAATGGTGCGCTTCCGGCGAGGAGCCAGAAGCCCTCCCTTCTTCCCAACCATCGCGGCCGAAACCGGACACTGAGCTGATCCGTGTTCTCTCCAAGGCAGTGGAGGATCTGGGTCTTGAGTGGTCGGCTCCGGATGAGCCCTGTAACGAATCAGCTCATGGGAAATATGAATAATTAATCATAACTAGTTATAATTAATTAGGACTATTTTGATCCGCTGAGTATTTAGCGATCTTCTCAGGGTCAACTGTCTTGTCAATTATAAGAACGTTAATTTCTATTTTTTTGTTAAGGGAAATAAACTTCCTTACGTAAATTCTACAAAAGCGTTGTAGGCATTAAATCTGCAGATTTAGGGACTCAGTTCTGAGAAACAAGGAACAACGTAAAGATGTATTCAAGTAAGGTTTTATTAACCACATAAAGTCTAACATACTACATAAACACATACACTGGTCTAACATCCTACATAAACACATAAATTGGTCTAACATGCACATACACACACACGCATACAGTTGTTATAGGAAAGGGTTAAAGTTTAACTCTAACCCCTTGTACAGAAAGAGACATAAGGAATGAAGTTTATGAAACCATTTGCATATTCAGCAGATCTGCACGAGGGAAACATCAGATTCTTAGTTCAAACACACCTTTGTAAAAAGGTGCAAGTGATACCGCATGTATCAATTAATAAGGCTAAGTTTGATAGTTGCATGTCTCATCTGTCTGAAAGAGAGGTTTGATGTAATCTGAAGTTACAGTTGATTCTTTGTGAATTTGGGTCGATGAAAAGAACCAGTTTTTAGTCAGAGAATCTTGATTAATGGAAAGGTCGAGGCTGAAGCCTGGCACGTAACTTGGGATGTTCTGGAGCGTTGGAGCGTCTTATCGAAACCTAACAGAACCACCGACTGGGTGGGTCACATGAAGTATGGCCTTTAAAGTCTGCAAAGATTCACGCCTCTCAAGATGGGCTTGTCAAATGAGGAAGTCCGGAGTATAAAGATGGGAGGTCTGAGATACTGGGGCGTTTTTATGGCCCTTTGTCTGAAAGCATGGTAATTTGCATATGAAACTTGGATCAAAATTACTAAAGACTCTTAGAACACTAATATGTTGCGTAGGTATAAACATACAATATACACTCTCAATTAGATCATCCGAATACTAATTAATAGATACTAAACATGGTAGGATTACAAATAGGTAAGATGACAGGAACGAGTGGTTCCATCATAAGCCGCATAAAACAGTATACAATATAAAAGACAACATACACCCGATGGACAATAATATACACCAGACATGAAGGATCATGTGTGTTTTTTTTTTTTTTTCAAAGAAAGGTTTTCCTATTAATTAATTAGCAAAGAAAAGTCCTTCCCTTGTGGATTTTCCTTATGGGCAAGGAAGCGATTTTCTCCACCTAAATTCCAGGAGGCCGTAAATGTATCTGGTGTCAGGGTTGCCATGGTAACCAGGGGGGCCTGGTGGCAGACATCCTGGCATCCAGTTTATTGGGTGAGGGGACTGTGACGACCTGTTAATCTAATGAACAATTGATTTGTTAAATCAAATGAAAAATGGTGTGTCTGATTGGTCCAGACGCTACAGCCCGCCCATGGCCTTTTAGACGAGTGGTTCCTGCTGGTTCTTGACACCGTCAACTGCCTACCCGTCAGCGGCCTGCAGTTCACGAAGAACTGTCCAAGACCTGGCACACCACCTATTCGGCCCAAGTTAGCTCCTCAACTTCAGCAGCTCTCACCACCATTGACGCCGCTGAGGAAAAAGGCTATAGCAAGCTCTGGAAGAGGTGGTAGCTTCTCACTTGTGTCCGCCGTCCACCCTGGGATTAAAGGCCCATGCAGCACATCCCTCGAAACCCTGCAGGACCACTTCTGCTCTGGCCAACAGGGCGTATGCAGCGGCCGGTCAGGCCGGATCGACGCAATTTTATCAATATTTTGTTTTTTTTTTGCAACCTCAGATTCCAGATATTCAAATAGTTGCAATACGAGTCTATATGTCTATACTAACAAATCAAACACCAATGGAAAGCTTATTTATTCAGCTTTCATATGATGTATAAACCTCAATTTTGAAATATTGACACTTAAGACTGGTTTTGCGGTCCAGGGTCACATATATAGAAAGTGCACAATGTCATTCACATATATACTAAACACCATTATGGTGACACACATGATACTGAAATAATGCAAATAAATAAACATTAATTTAACAACATCAGATGTAACATAAAACCCTAATGAACACAACTGGCTACTGGCAATAGCATAGGTCAAGCGAGTGGGTGACCTGCAAGCACTGTCAGTCAGTGCTTCATGTCTTGAGTTTGGGCCTAACGACTGCAAAGTCATCCTCAAGCCAAGACATGGTTATGTACCTAAGGTGCTCTCAACTCTGTTCAGAGCCCAGGTTATTACCTTTCTAGTACTCCCCGCTGTAGATGGTGAGCAGGGTCCTAATGTTCTCTGCCCTGTCAGGGCCCTGAGAATATATCTTGAACACTCCAGCCTGTTCAGACAGTCGGAGCAAATTTTCGTTTGCTTTGGAGACTGTTCTAAGGGGATACCGGTTACAAGCCAAAGACTGTCCCCGCTGGATAATTGACGCTATAGCCTTGGCTTATGCCTCAGATGTTTGGTACAAATGCCTGATTTTTATAGGTGTGAGGCCCATACACTAAGGCATGGGCCTCCTCCTGGGCTTGTGGCAGCGGATCTCTATGGTGCGGATATGAGTGGCCGCCAGTGGTCATTATGTCAACGTGTTTGCCCAGATTTTACAGGCGTAGGTCCATCTCCAGGCATGAATTTTGTTGGCTTAACCTGCTTAAACTGGTTATTTCTCCCAACGGTGTAAATAGCTATGTCCAAAAGTCCTCAGCTATGCTCGGGACCTCAGGGGCTCATGTATCTAGGGGCCTTAACTTAAGGGCTCCAGGAATGGGCTCGCAGAGCGGCTTATGTTGTATGCTTTGCCATAGCATGGCAGGGATGGATTCATTCCCCATTCACACCGTGAAGTAAACCTTCGAAAGGGAATGCTCCGGTTACTCACGTAACCTGAGTTCCCTGAAATGGAAAGGGAATGAGCATTGCGTAACTGGCCGTGCTATAGTTGCACGCGAATCGATGGCTGTCGCTTCCGTTGAATGATTTTGATGAAATGGCGCTGAGAGCCAACTATATACACGTCGGCTCTGCTCTTTCTGGCAGGCTAAAGCACCATTGGTGCAGCTACACAAACGTGAACAAATCAGGCTTCAGTAACAGAGTAAACAGGAGTTTACCCCCATACACAATGCTCGTTCTCTTATTTCAGGGAACCGAGGTTACGTCAGTAACCTGAACGTTTTTTCTTACCAGTTGTGTTCATTAGGGTTTTATGTTACATCTGATGTTGTTAAATTAATGTTTATTTATTTGCATTATTTCAGTATCATGTGTGTCACCATAATGGTGTTTAGTATATATGTGAATGACATTGTGCACTTTCTATATATGTGACCGCAAAACTCAGTTTTTAAGTGTCAATTTGTCAAAATTGAGATTTAAACATCATCCGAAAGCTGAATAAATAAGCTTTCCATTGGTGTTTGGTTTGTTAGTATAGGACAATATAGACCGAGATGCAACTATTTGAATATCTGGAATCTGAGGTTGCAAAAAAAAAAAAAATCAAAATTTTGAGAAAATCACCTTTAAAGTCGTCCAAATTAAGTTCTTAGCAATCCATATTACTAATCAAAAATTAAATTTAAATATATTTACAGTTGGAAATTGACAAAATATCTTCATGGAACATGATCTTTACTTAATATCCTAATGATTTTTGGCATAAAAGAAAAAACGATAATTTTGACCCATACAATGTATTTTTGGCTATTGCTACAAATATACCCATGCAACTTAAGACTGGTTTTGTGGTCCAGGGTCACATATATTAGCAATTTCTTTCTCAGCTTGGGGAAAAGCTGTTTGTGATGAGCTTTGGTTCATCATGTGACGTTCACATCACCACCTGTTTTTGGTGGTTATCAGTGTATTACAAAGGTACTAAACAGATGTAAGTAACATTGTAATATAAGGTCACAAATGTTTGTGATATAAGGTCACAAATGTGAGAGATAAAGTCATATTGCGAGAAATGAAGTCACACTGTTAAGATACGGAAATAAAGTCTCATATAAAATTTTCAAGATAAATTACAAGATAAAAATCGCAGGTTACTTTTTCTTTTTAATCTATGACATAAACAGGCTTTCATATTTTTATTTACTCCCCAATCATACTCTTTTCCGTATTGTCCTGAAGGCTATCTTTCTGGATAGAGTAATTTCTTTGCTCATTTCCTGCACTGTAAAAAAAATTCTGTAGTTTTTACAAAATAATTTTGTCATTTGTGGTTGCCAGAATAATTTTGTAAAAAATACTGAAAAACTGTAAACACATTTACCGCCAAAAACTGTACATTTTACAGTATAAAACTGTAATTTACAAACAAGAAAATTTGAATGTAAACCAGTAAATTCAACAATGCACACTGCTATTAAAATCTGTTTTGTACCTTTATCATACTGACAACCACCATAATAATGCAAGTGGTAAAAGAGAAAGCCACACGAAGAATCAAAGCTCATCACAAATAGCCTTTGCACAAACTGAAGTAAATACTAATATATAGAAGGTGCACAGAATAATTCACACAAACACTAAACACCATCAAAACCATCATAGTAACACACATGAAACTGAAATATGCATTGTAACTTTCATTAAACAACAGAAGATTGAACCTAAAGCACAAAAGTATACCAATAAATATATACAAAAACTATAAAAAAAACATGATATTTAAACAAAATTACTTTCAAACTGATATGGAGAGTATCATGCAGGGCATCTGGGAATATTCAGTTTACAGTTTTTGACCCTGTCAATTATACATTGGGATTGTGATTTGTTAATCTAAACCCAAACTTAAAAATTTTTTTTAACAAAAACCAAAGGGGGGGGGCATTTTACTGTAAAAGTACATGAAATGTCTGGTTAGATATTTTACAGTTTTTCCCTGTATATAGTACGGGAACTTACTGTTAACCTATTAACAGTTTTTTCCCGTAGCGTTTTTACAAAATTTTATAGCTAAAATTACACTTATTTTTTACAGTGTAGAGCATTGTGGCTATGTATAGATCTGTCACCTCTTGTGCTGTTTGCACATGGGAATAATTGTCTCTTGAATGCACACTGCCTCAGATTCACTCTGGTCTGTAGAGAGCACACTCGTGCCGATGCTTATAAACTGTCACAGGGCTCTAGGCTTTTGGAGCTGCGAGTGTGAAAGGCACAAACAGAAATTTTATTAGCCGTACCAGGAAAGATACTTCATAATTCCTTTGAGTTTTGACTAAGCATTTGAAAAAGCATGACATTACTGTTGAGGGAACTCAATCTGATTCTCACACGTTCTGTTATAGGGTTGTGACTACAGCACCATCTGATGGAGGCAAGGGCATATGCTAATGAGAATAGGATTATTGTTATGGAAGACTTTCTAAAGCAGAAACTTGAATCTGACCTTGTAGGTTTAAAGTTAACCTCACCCAAGTAAGTCTCAGATTTCCCAAACTTACAGCTAAGCACAAATAAGTGTCATGGGCTCATTTAAAACCCTCATCCGTTCCTCCCAAACCTATAACAAAAGTGTCCCTTGCGGGTCAAAATGACCCGAAGGCCAAAAATGACACATTTTATTTTTGATCCAGAAAGCTTATATTGGAACATTTTTATAATTTTTTTTCTAGTTTTTTTATGTAGGTTTTTCTATAATTTTTTGGTGATTTTTTTTATCATATTTACCTTTTATTCTGGATATTTTTAAGAAAATATAATCAAATAAGCAGTTTTTGTACATTATTTCACCAAAAAAACAAAGACAATTTCAGTCCTGTTTCATCAAAAACCAACAGATGGCCTTGGAATTGACTCACTGAGTGTCTCTGATGTCATCTGGTGGGGAACAATTACATAAAATTGTATTTTATGGTTACAGCCACTATAGGGGCCTATAGAACCCTATGGATATTTTTAACTGAGCAAAACAAGTGAAACATGAGAAATGAGATCATCTTAAGGCTTCAATTTGGTTGTTTATTGCTAAAATATATATTGAAACATGACAAAATCCTATTTTGTTAAAAAAAAAAAAAAAAAATAAAAAAAAAACTATTCTAAACCTGAAATATAACATAACATATTGCATAATTCATACAGTTTCATAAATATGTAATAAATATAAAAGATACATTTATAAATATGATATAAACTCATTGGTTTATACCAATTGGTTGACTTTACCACTGCTTTGCAGGACCACATCACTCAAATCTAACTGTAAGTCAAAACATTTTTGAAAAATGACAGTCATATCCCAGCAGAAACATGAAAAATATTACAATGTGTTCTATGAGAGTGTGTTGTACCACTTGTGTGTGTGGTGTGTGTGAGTGTTTTTAGCTGGGGGGATATTCGTAGTCTTAGCCTCGTTTGGTTAAATCTTTACTGGATTGTCTCAGATTTTGTATATTAAAAAAATTAAATGTAATGAAAAATGCAGTTTTCTCGTAAATTCCATTCATTCCTATGCGGGTCAAAATGACCCGTGAGGGACATTTTTGTTACTTTTTTTGAGCACACATTTAAACACTTGATCCACTCAAATGTTTTGGTGTATTCATGCGTGAAAGTGGACAAAAGTAAATAAATCTTCGACGGTACGAATCAAACGATTTTTAGAATTTTTTTTTTAAAATGAGTTTTGGGTCAAAATGACCAGAGGGACGGATGAGAGTTACGTTTTTTTCCCCCCCATTGTCCCTTTTTTTTTTAAATTTCACAAACAAGTGACAAGGGATAGCCTGGCTACAGCTGTTGCTAAGCAACACAATTGCTTTGCAGTCATGAGAGAATTTTTCTGTCCTGTCTGGCTTTTGAGTAAAGCACATTGCTTTGCAGGACTCCAGCAACAGACATTCACTTCATTACCAACACTGTATGGAGGACGAAACCTGCAAAAAAAAAAAAAAAAAAAAAAAAAAAAACTGTGTGCATAAATACACCGTTTAATTTTCTTGTTTAAATACATAAATAATTATACATGTGATGAAAGTAGGCAATTAAATAATATAAATTGGTGGGCAAATGAAAATGTTTAGGAAATGCTAAACTCATCCTAACTATATTCCATTGCTCACTAATTTATTTCTGAATGTAGTTCCACATTTATCTTTCCTCTGCACAACATGCTAATGAGAAGGTGTCAATAGTGCAAGAGTAGGCGGCTGTGTGTGCGCGCTTGAGCGTTGTCCTGGCGCATGAGTAGTAAAGTAATCAGTCAAAGATGACTGGTTATTATCTTACACTTTTTATAGGGTTAGTTTTGTAGTTATAATCATGAGAGAGCTAAATCATAAAAGATTTTAAGTGGCCAATGTTATCTTAATTGCAATACTGAACCGTTATTTGCTTAATAAACATACTTTTGTCACCTGTATTTTCTGTTCTGATAACTAATGGGAAAAAACTGTCTGTTCCTCGATTAAACCACTTCATACCAGTCATCTCACGATGACCATGGGATACTGATAATACAGTTGTCTCTAGCTGGAGACTCAATCGGGTTACAAAAAATGACGTCAGGAAACGACACTGGCCATTTCTGTGGGCCGTTTGTAAAGTCACAGATACTGTACGGACAATACAGCTCAGTTTTTATGTATCTTGCTCTGTTAAACGGAAAAAGTGACTTTACGTAGGCCATACTGGATTTACACCATGCATTTCCTGTCAGCGGGAAAGCCGCGCCCCCAGCAATGACATGACCCCGACCAAATCCATGGTTGACACCCTCTCATTAGCATGTTGTGCAGAGGAAAAATAAATGTGGAACTACATTCAGAAATAAATGAGTGATCAAAGGAAAATAAATAGGATGAGTTTAGCATTTCCTTAAACATTTTCCATTTGCCCACCAATTTATCTTATTTATTTGCCTACTTTAATCACGTTTAATTATTTCTATATGTATTTAAACAAGAATTTGTGTATTTATACACACATTTATTTATTTATCTGCATATTTATTTATTTATTTGTTTATTGTTTTTGCAGGTTTCGTCCTCCATAACACTGGATTAATATCTTAATAGCTGGCTCACAATTAGAGCATGGTATGTGGAGTTTTCATGTTTTCTGAACCAATGAACGTGTCCTGAGTGACTGGCATGCTGAAGGCAGCAAAGTAATGAATTTCCATGGAAGGCTCAGTGTGTCTCTGGAAACTCATTAACATAAACTAATCATACAGATCTCATTCACCTGCCTGAGCTTGTACATTCCCAGAAGTTTTGTGAGATACTTCGGAGATAAATAACATTTTGGATGATCATATAGTCCACCTATTGTGATGGACTTCATGTACATTGTGGTTCAAAACTTTGAGACCACTAATGAAAATGCTTTTATTTTGCAGTCGGACTGAACATAGCCTACTTGACATGCATTCTCAAGATTCTCAGCAAGATTCTCCACAAACTGACACCATAACAATCGAAAACGGACCATTAAAAACATTACCTAAAAAATAAAAAATAAACATTTACTTCAATACGTGCAATACTGTCCCTTGTGGCAATATTGAGAGAATGAAGAATGGTTCAATCCGAAGTAGGCCTATATTTTTTTCCATAGCAAGGTTATGCGTACAGTATGCGTGATCTAAATTTCATTATTAGAATACTACACCACATATGTTATGCGCAAATTTTTCCGAATGGCAAGCTCTCTTGTTTTGTTTGGTTTTTGTACACTAATTAGTTTGTCCACAAGGTAGCAACACTGGCCCAGTTGCACAGTCGAAAAAGAAATGTACGAGACTGAAAAACAATAAACTACTTGAGACTGCAACAACCAGTGTTGGGAAGCAACTAGTTACAGTACATGTACGGAATTACGTAGGCTAATTTAATTACAAAAGAAATGTTACGGTAATCTGTTACACTTACTTAGAAAAAATGTAATTAAATTACAGTTACTTATAAAAATATTAACAATTACAAAAGGGGGTTACATCTGTGTATTTTCACACACATACAGATTTGATTTATTTATTTTGCAAATTGCATAAAATATGAGACACCAATGTTTTAGGAGTTTAGGACAACGAATAGGACACATGCTTATTCAATAACTGTTTTATTTTCTAATTTGGTTTTATGTATATGCTTTATTTTTAAGATTAACTGTATTTTTTCCAAGCCATTGTTAAATGACAGTGTTTCCTGTCATAACTATGCAAACATTTGATTTCAAAAACAGTATCATAGCTATTAAACTATTTCTTGTTATGATTTTAAATCTGTATTTAACCTCCGAACAATCTCAAAGTAAAAAAGAAAACTAAAGACAAGTCTGAATTTGTGGTGGCTGTTATTTAAATTATTTTATACTACGTGGGGCCGTTGAATGCTTGAATCTGATTGGCTGATGAACGTTCTGAGGTGTGCAATTATTTTCAGGGAAAGCACGGTGAACCTAGTTCCAGGTATATGGAGCCAGATCGGCCTCAAAAATAATACAGTTATAAAACAAAATTCATAAATTAACGGCACAATTTACATTTACAAAATCTGAATCGTAAATTCAAAACACAATTCATAAAAGCACAAGTAAAAGCATAAATATTTCCACAAATGCTCACACAAAAGCATCTTACCTAAATACATTTTAAATGTTTACTCAAATATGTATATATCAAGTTCTTTAATAAATTTTCATCACACATTTATGAATGATGTTACAAATATTTATGGATCGTTGAATCTGCATTTACAAATCATCACACATGCGTGGACTGCTTTGAATATGTGTGTGGTATTTTTGAGACCTTCCTGGCAGGTTAAGATTCATAAATATCTTTTTTTGGAGGATGTTCCGTTCAGCCAATCGCGGTGATCTTTTAATCCACCAATCAAAACGCTCCTTACTGAACAGACTCAAGAAGCTCAACGCTGCGTTTGTACTGTGCAGTGTTCCATGATCCAATAGTATGTTCCTGCAAAACCGGAGGCTGCAGTTTCAGGACCGCAGTTCTAGGACCCTATGCTTTTGTAACAGCGCCACCTACCGAATTGGATCACTAAAGATGGACGACATGGACAGCAATCAGAGTGAGTAACTTTACCGATTTTCATTTAAGTTTTATTTTATAACCTTAAAACGATGCAAAGTTTACGTAGCCAACGTGAGAACTGCTAAGAAATAATAATGAATTCCCGATTGCTAGTTTTATTGATTATTACGATGTTCTTAATTCGTGGCCATGATTTAATTAAGCTAAACCTTGTTGACATAATGAATACACTAAGTAAATCTAGCCAGCACATTAATCAAATTTAAAAAGATGATAAAAGCATGTTGATGTGAGATGTGTCAGATTTAGCTGTAGCTTACTGTATTAGTGTGAAAACTTGTTTGATACTCATTGTTTTAGCATATTAGTTAAGTATATGAAAATCATCTTTCATAATTAAACTGGGCTCATTGCTTGGTTGCACCACAATATGTGTTATTAGCCTGTCCTTTTGGCAGTACTTTAGATGAATCTGGTTGATGTTTGAAAGGCATGGTCAGCGGTTTGCCTTCTGGACTGATGAGGCCAGAAACTTGCTCCAAGGAACTCTTCAGCCAGTGTACAGAGTGCTATCTCAGAGGAGATCCGCATCCAGGCTGTCGATGATCACACTGCAGAGCTAAAGAGAATGCTGGACCTCGTTGTGAAGTTACAGGGATCTGAGGAGCATTAAACAATGTTCACATTTAATCATCTTTACAAACAAACTCATAGTAAGGGCCTTAATTAGGAATAACATTAACAATATCTTTTAACTATGCTGCAAATTATTGTATCTTTATCTTAAATGTATCAATTTCCTCAAAATAACAGTTTTTGCACCATGGTTTGCCCATAGGGTGTACTCAACGGGAAGCCCTCTAAGTGGTCTCATAAGCTAACCTCCTCCCGAGTGCCTGTCTACCTCGACAGTGAGGAACAACTGTCCTGTTTGCCTGTCTGAGAGGAGTGCTGCAGAGGACACCAGCACAACTGAGCTTCACAGATGAAGTGCAGAGGAATGCCGGACCATGTAATGTGTTTGTGAGCGTCCTGCTCCTGCACTTACAAAATCTACTGTATAAACTGCATGCTGGTGCTACTCGTGTATGGACCAATGTATAATGGCTTGCTGTTCAGTAGTGCTATAATAGTATACTTAAATTAACTGTTTTTTCACAGGCCATCATATATGCCCTGGCTGTCCTCCGGAATTTCTCCTTGCAGGAGGCTGAGCAGGTCTTCCTTTCTGGTCCGGATTATCATTACAGGTCAGAGTAGAATATGAATTATTTGCACCTTTTGTTACTGATATTTGTTAACCCAACAGTGATTGTTCTCTGATAACTATTTCAGTGAAGTGGAAGATTTTAATAGAAGGATTGACGGTAACACTTTCTATGAAGTCTGTGTTTATAATACATTATAAGGTTATTCTTAAAGCATTATAAGGAATGAATAATGCATTATAAGAAACCTTATAATATGTTGCATCATCTTATAAATAATCATAAGAACAGTTGTTAATTTATTGTAATACTTATTTGTGGTTAAGTGTATTATGATTTATAACACACAATGAACACGTTGCGTCCACTTTTACAATGGATTATATTTCCCATAGTTATAATATATTATAAGTCTTATATCTTGCCATTGTTTAAGATCTGCACAATAACTTAATACATCTTATTTGTGTTTTTACTGTAAAATAACAAATACAAAGTCTTCATGAAAACATTCCAAAATGCTTTAATGTGGTCTTATTATTAAGTGCTCTTTGTCTGCTTTAAGTGAAGTAACTTCACTGTACTTAAAGCAGACAAAGACCACTTATAAATAATAATAATAATATTTTTTCTCAAACAGCCATAAGATCAAATATCAGATCAGATGAATGTGTAATAACACATTTGCTTTGAACTATTTTTATTATAATATCAATTTGATTATTTTGATAGTAGCCTTTAGACAACTGTTGATAAGTAACTCTGCGACTACATGTCAACTAGCAGTCATTAGAGTATTAGTAGACTGTATGCTAAATATCTGCTAACACTTTATTTTGATGGTCCCCAACAGATATTCTACTGACTATAAGCAACTATGCAAGTACATCAACTTATTCTACCAACCCTAACCTTAATACTCTACTAACTGTTAGTTGACATGTAGTTGCAAAGTTGCTTAGTCAATAGACTAAAGGGGACCATCAAAATAAAATGTTATCTAATAAAAAAAAAAACGTTGCATTTTTTCATTTGAAAGTATTACATCTGATCTTAAACTAGCTCACAGCAAAATTAATATTAACCTCACAGGAAACAATCAAAACAACACTCAACCACTCCTAAACACTCACATGATGCAGTTATCTTAAATAAACAATGTCAAGAAAATCCATTATAAATTAAGTGGATTTAAAATGGTGTTCATTGCGTTATAAATAATCATACTCTTAAAAGTTATAACCACAAATGCGGTTAGTATTATAAAATGTAGAGTATTTATTGAGATGATAAAATATTAGATTTTTTTATAGTGCTTATGCATTAATTATATGCTTAGAAAACCTTATAATGTCTTATAAAGACAGGCTTCATAGGAAGTTGTTGCCGGATTGACAAACACTTGAGGAAGAAGAGGAACATTCATTGGCTGGTTTTGCCTCTTAAATTATATTTGGAGTTTGGAGTTAGAATGTCGTAACATGATTATTGCGGTTTGGTTCTATCTCTCTCTCTTACACCCCACAACACGTGATACGTGTAAATCCAGAAAATATTATATTACAGGAGTTAAACATGTTTAAAGCAACTGTTTCTTTAATTATCCCTCTTCTCTCTCTCTCTCTTTTTTTATCTCTCTCAGGAGTTGAAGCCTACAGCCTTTCTGTCCATGCAGCAACTGATGGAAAAGGGGGTCTTTTTTATGATGTTGTATTATGTGTTATTGCAAAAATGAGTATACAGTATATAAATATGCATTCTTGAACCATTCTTGAGTCTTGTATTTTGCCTCTCTACAAACTTTTAAATATATGGCTGTAATTTAGTGACTGCAAATGCAGATTTCATTTGATTCCATCTTTATTATACCTGATAATGAGCTAGTTAAACTTAAGGGGGCTAATCAATATACAGTATATTTCAAGAAACTAAGACTTAAGGTACTCCACTTTTTCAGTTGTTTAAAGACTGAAATACATTTTTCATTTATATTTTAAGTGTAAATCCATTTAAATGTAAAATTGTTAACTCAAAGCAGGTATTACACACTTTGTAATTAACATCTGATGCATTTATAAATCAAAAATCACAATTGAAATAAAATGTTCCTGAGATTCAATATCTTTAACAACAAACTAAACCACCAGGGTCCTAGAAATGCGATCCTGAAACTGCAGTCTCCGCTATATTATCCAATTCGGTAGGTGGCGCTGTTACAAAAGCATAGGGTCCTAGAACTGCGGTCCTAGAACTGCGGTCCTGAAACTGCAGCCTCCGGTTGTGCAGGAACACCCTTCTCCCATGATCGGGGTCCTTGATGTAAAGGCATTTTAATGGGTACTTTTTTTTAGCACCTGGTTACAATTTCTACAAAATCACATTATGATTTATATCGTTCGCACAAAATACAGCTACCCGGTTAGCCTGCTGTCTTATACACCAAAGTTGCTCAATCTGTAATGTTATCAAATAGGTGTTAAATGTCCAGATATTTAATTTAATAACAACAATTATGTAATGTGTTCTGTTGTTATTAGTAGTAGTAGGCTATCAGATTCGCAATAACTTTTGATCAGGCATTAAAAACAGCGAAGAGATTTAGCATGGAGGATGAAAACCACACTCAACGAGTGAGTAAAGTCGTTTTTTTTATCTGATGGCATTTTCTTATGATTATAGCTAGTCGCAATGGAAATTTCGTATCGTATTTCGTGTTTAAAATTATGCAATAGTTTAGCATCGAAATCCTTGTTTTACTGATTGTTTATCGCCCATTCATCCTGTGATTACTAAAGTGTTCCTACAAACACCAGTTATAATATAAGAAAGCTGGCATGGACTAATAACTTTGTAACACTGCACACTTACTTAACTAAAACAACCTTTAATAATTTAGCAAAAGAGGCATTGGATGAGATGCGGAAGAAATAATCCTACTCACAATAGCGATTTAAATACAAAAACCGGACGAATCCCTTTAAATATATCATCTGATCGATGTCTTGAGGTGTGGTAACCGTAGTATAAGCAGAATAATTGACTCCGGGCCGTTTAATTATTAGGAAAATAATGTAATCTGCTTCGCGTCGTGGCCGCATCACCACCTCGGGTGTGCATTATTTTTCTAATAATTCAAAGGCCCGTCGTCAATTATTCCTTACATAATCTTAATTTAAGTGATCAAGGATTTTGAAAGTCTGACAGTAATCAGCGTTGAGTAGGCCTACTACTGTAAGGTTAACCCCGCCTGCTTTAAATGTTTGAAAATGATTAACAGTTGAAAACATTTGTTTGTGATGTAAAAAAGTAATGAAAAAGTAATCAAATCAGCTGTAATCAGTTACATTGCTTCAATAAAGTAATTGAAATAGTTATACTACTTATTACATTTTAAATAGGGTAACTTGTAATCTGTAACATATTACATTTCCAAACTGACCCAAACAAGAAAACAGGTCCATCACATCCGTTTGTCAGAGAAAGCATTTACAGCAGTATGAAACTTATGCCAATATCTGGGATTTTTAGAAGAATCATCTAACCTAGTTGTTCTTATTCCATTTAAATACCTGAATGTTAGTGATTAAAAAATAAAAATAAAAAACTTTTAGCATATTAAATTCGCATGTGAAGACACGTTAATCTCATCTCTTTTGAAGTTTTCTTCAGTAAAACAGCTCCATATTTAACGAAGCACATACAAAAGACCTGAACCATAAGCACCGAGACCTGTTATACAGACGTTTGTGCATACCCCCTATAGATGCCTGTGTTGAAGAACACTTGTGTGAGGGGGTTAAGAGATTCCCGCAATGCCAATTCAAATTTTCACAAGGACTTATTATTGCTCACTGGATGAGGATGAAACTTTCTAGTGCACATGTGTCAAGTGCATACGCTTACGCACACTATCAAACATAGTATAGTTTTAAAGGTTATGCGTTTGCGTTAAAACCAAAGTTTACTTTAGCTGACACACTTCAGAATCAGAAGGCAACGACACACTTGTGTAGGAAGATGTGACTGCATTCACATTCTTGCATAAAGTGTATTGCAGTCTAGACAATTTGAGTGAAGTTTCCCCCTTTTGCTTTAATGACAGTAGCACTTGAGCTGCATGAACTTTACAAGTTCTTTACATGATCATGTTCTCCAGAATTGATAATGGTCCAAAGAGATTCAATCTAACCATCTTCACCAATAATCCAGATTAAAATTAAATTGGTAATCTTAGATTTTCAATGTGGTCTAATGACCCAATTATAGTGGTGAATACATGTAAAGAGAGGCACTTCATTATAATATGTGTGTAACACAAAATAAGATATTTTGATAAATGTTGGCAACCAAATAGATTTGTTTATAATTGACTTCCATATTAAGACAAAAAAAAGAGACATTTCTCAAAATATCTTCTTTTAAGTTCCACTGTAAAATCAAATCAAATCAAACAGGTTTGGAACAACATGTGCGTGCAGAGGAAGAGGAAGAATGTAGGTGTCTTTGTCACTATTTAGCATGCAAACCTCCTCACTCGACCTTTATGGTACAATTTCCTGTGAATAAACCTGCTGTGAGATACAAACAAATAGATAAATAATGAAAAGCTCAAAGAACCAGTGGGCCAAAGAAGTCACGATTCATAGTCAGTCAAAGAAAGTAAAAATATCCCTCTGGTTTCTATTTCTCCCTTCCTCCTGTGTGAGGGATATTTTTAGCAACTCAAGACGTGTTTCATTGAGGCGGCAGATGCACTCGTCTGTGGCTGAGCGCACGTGAGGCTGTGGCACATGTAGTGATGAGGAAGAGAGAGGAGGGGAGACGGATCAAGAGCGCATCCAGAGCTGAATCACCTGCTACAGCATCACTTGGCTTTAAACAAATCCTAATGCTTTTGCAAGTTACACTCACATCCGTCATTCACAAGAAAACACCAGAAACATGGTTACATACACAACATTGACTCACATTGGTATAACAACAGTAGGTCAACCAGTAGTCAATGTAAGTTAGTTTTTTGTGGTCTTTAAAGGGATCATGAATTGAGGAGCCTAATTTTCCTTGATCTTTTGATATGTAGAGGTCATGATTGTACAATAAAGTGTGTGAGAACGTAAAACGTTCTTATTAGTCTAAAAACTGCTCATATTGAAGCCAAGCTGCTAAAACGATGTCAAATTATGATGTCATAGTGCGTCGAAAGACTGCCTTCGCAGAAGAAGATCAATGCCTACTTCAACATCACTGCCTCATTAGCAGTCTTTGCATTGCCTTCTTTCTGATCCTAACATTAGGAAAGAGAGGTTGAACTTTCATGTTTTGGCTTCACTTTTCAGAACGTGTGCAGCACACTTTGTTTAAACACTAATATAATGTAATAATTCCCTCACTACCTTACAAAAACATACTGTCAGACTCTGTTCCTTGTTTTGTGTGCTATGTTTTGCTCCCCATGTGCCTTCCTTGCCCTTATTTGGTCCTTCCGGTTCCTGTCCCCATTTAGTTATATTAGTTCCAGGTGCTCCTTGTTATTAGTTATCCTCCTCATCTGTCTGCCCCTCGTTATCTGCCCTATTTGAGTTCTAGCCTGTTCTGTTCTCCCTCGTCCGGAATTATATGTCTACCCTTGCTACGTGTGTTTTCCTTGTTCCCTGGAAGTTCATTAAATCTATATGTTTGAATTCCACTCCTCGCTCCTCACAGTAGCGAAAACGTGACACATACAGAATAAATATAAATGAAGATGATTAATGTTGCAGGCTATTGTGTCCTTGGCATTTGACGTGCAGGTTCTTTAAAAAAATTTTAAACAATTCCTCATGTGTTGTGATGGGGGCGTTGAAACTTTAATATGCAAAACTGTTAGCCAATCATAGCAGTGGGCTTTTACTTCTGAGTCTAGAACGTGCCACGCCCATCCAAATGGAACATTCAGAAGAGAGGGGTGAAAATCGGACAGATAATAATAGTCTAATTCTAAAAAAATAGTACAAAACAAACAAAAAAAAAAGGTCATGACCCCTTTAAGGCAAATGCATTGTTTTTTGTTTGTTTGTTTGTTTTTCAGCCAAAGGTCAACTTTGAGATTATGGGCTTATTTCGCTTCCATAACTTTTCTTTCAGACTAATTTTATTAGCCTACTCATAACTTAGATGTAATATTTTTATTCACCATGGACACGTGGAATCTCACAATTCGACTAATATGTAAGCAAAATGAAACAAGAAATTAGATTTTTTTTTAATGGTGCGTTCAAATTTATAAACAAATCTGAACATTTTGATCCACTGTTCAATTTCTTTCTGAAAATGTATGTAATTTATTTAGACAATGCCTAATTTGCACATCTAAACATTTCAGAAAATCTGGAATACAAGACCAATTTCCTTATGTATGTGCTTACGAGGAGAAATATGTGATATCTGTTAGGCGGGGCTTTGAAACGAAAAAAACCAAGCCAATCAAATCTGTTCACTCCGAGCAGAATCGATATTTGAATGTTTCTGTTCCTGCGTTCCTCTGTATTATTACCGTTCCGAAACGGAGTAGAAAAATACTGGTTAATAACGTTATTTTTAAAAACTTTTTCTTTGCCAATAATAATAAAAATAATAATAATAATAAATAACAATAGCCTAATAATACTAATATAAATACCAGCGTAGGGCTGGACAATAATTCAATATCAACATGTATCGCGATATAATATTTTTCAATAACGGTGATATGATTTTAAAAATCATTTCGATATACATTACCAGTGTTTCAAATACATTGATTTATTTGTGCTATTTGACTTCGTTGAATAAACATGAGCACAGCACGTTTCAAAATCAAACACGTCGCGGGTGTTTTATATGAAAGTATCTCTGAAGGGAACCGACTGTCTATAGAATAGTTTCGATGGCATTTTCATTTGATCTGATAGCGTATGAGCGGAAGCGCTTGATTCAGCCACTTACTGGGGAAAGAGATAGTTGTATCACTCTAAAAGTGCTCATGCTGGCAGAGAATGAGTTTTTGCATTTAAAAAGCCTGTCGCAGCAACATTCCAGATTATTGTTGTTGTTCACTTTTTTGTTTTCTGCAGCGACTTCGGAGCACTTTCTACCCTTTTTCTGGCTGAAGCCACATTGTTTCCAATTCATAAGAATAATCAGCTACACTCAATCTTACTGTTCTAAAACCTTTGACTGGTAATGTTTTTTTTTTTTTTTGAAGAATTCTCTTCTGCTCCCCAAGCCTGCATTTATTTGATACAAAAATCTGCAAAAACAGTAACATTTTGAAATATTATTACAATTTAAAATAACTTCTATTTGAATATATTTTAAAATGTAATTATTCCTATGATGCAAAGCTGAATTTATAGCAGCCATTACTCCAGTCTGCAGTGTCACATGATCCTTCAGAAATCATTCTAATATGCTGCATTTCTGATTATTATCAATGTTAAAACAGTGAGTACATTTTTTTTTTCAGGATTATTTGATTAATAGAAAGATCCAAAGATCAGCATTGATCTGAAATAAAAAGCTTTTGTAACATTATAACACGATGCCATTCAGTATATTTTTTATATTTATTTGGGAAGAAATATAGAAATTAAACTTTTATTTAGCAAGGATGCATAAAATTGATCAAAAGTGATGATAAAGGCATATATAATGTTACAAAAGATTTCTATATCAAATAAATACTGTTCATACGATATAGGACTTATATGTACGACCCGAAATAAGAAATATATCGTGATCATCAATTTTGCCATAGAGTCAAGCCCCTAGTCCAGCGTTTCTACTCAAAAAAAACAAAACAAAAACAGAAGAGATCTGGGCCAACCGGGGGGTTGTTGCACCGTTGGCTACGGTGTTTTCCCCGGGGTGAATCGATAATAAGGCCACAAGTATAGATCTGGAACTTCTTTAGGTCTGTCTAAATATCATTTAGTGATTGCAATGTATTCTGGTCCATATCCTTTCCTTAGGAAGATGTGCTAAATACTGATTAATGTAACAAACATACTATACAATTTATATATATACAAACCTGATTCCAAAAAAGTTGGGACAATGTACAAATTGTGAATAAAAACAGAAAGCAATGATGTTCCAAATTTCAATATTTTATTCAGAATAAAACATAGATGACATATCAAATGTTTAAAAAAAAAATTAGAAAATGTATCATTTTAAGGGAAAAAAAAAGTTGATTTTAAATTTCATGGCATCAACAATCTCAAAAAAGTTGGGACAAGGCCATGTTTACCACTGTGTGGCATCCCCTCTTCGTTTTATAACAGTCTGCAAACGTCTGGAGACTGAGACAAGTTGCTCAAGTTTAGGAATAAGAATATTGTCCCATTCTTGTCTAATACAAGCTTCTAGTCGCTCAACTGTCTTAGGTCTTCTTTGTCGCATCTTCCTTTTTATGATGCGCCAAATGTTTTCTATGGTTGAAAGATCTGGACTGCAGGCTGGCCGTTTCAGTACCCGGATCCTTCTACGCAGACATGTTGTTGTAATTGATGCAGTATGTGGTCGGGCATTGTCATGTTGGAAAATGCAAGGTCTTCCCTGCAAGAGACGACGTCTGGATGGGAGCATAAGTTGTTCTAGAACTTGGATATACCTTACAGCATTGATGGTGCCTTTCCAGATGAGTAAGCTGCCCATGCCACACGCACTCAAGCAACACCATACCATCAGAGATGCAGGCTTCTGAACTGAGCCCTGATAACAACTTGGGTTGTCCTTGTCCTCTTTAGTCCGGAGGACATGGCGTCCCAGTTTTCCAAATAGAACTTCAAATTTTGATTCGTCTGAACACAGAACACTTTTCCACTTTGCCACAGTCCATTTTAAAATGATTCTTGGCCCAGAGAAAACGCCTGCGCTTCTGGATCATGTTTAGATATGGCTTCTTTTTTGACCTATAGAGTTTTAGCCGGCAACGGCGAATGGCACGGTGGATTGTGTTCACCGACAATGTTTTCTGGAAGTATACCTGAGCCCATGTTGTGATTTCCATTAAAGTAGCATTCATGTATGTGATGCAGTGCCGTCTAAGGGCCCGATGATCATGGGCATCCAGTATGGTTTTCCGGGCCTTGACCCTTACGCACAGAGATTATTCCAGATTCTCTGAATCTTTGGATGATATTAGGCACTGTAGATGATGATAACTTCAAACTCTTTGCAATTTTCTCTGAGAAACTCCTTTCTGATATTGCTCCACTATTTTTCGCCGCAGCATTGGGGGAATTGGTGATCCTCTGCCCATCTTGACTTCTGAGAGACACTACCACTCTGAGAGGCTCTTTTTATACCAATCATGTTGCCAATTGACCTAATAAATAAGCAAATTGGTCCTCCAGCTGTTCCTTATATGTACATTTTAACTTTTCCGGCCTCTTATTGCTAACTGTCCCAACTTTTTTGGAACGTGTAGCTCTCATGAAATCCAAAATGAACCAATATTTGGCATGCCATTTCAAAATGACTCACTTTCAACATTTGATATGTTATCTATATTCTATTGTGAATAAAATATAAGTTTATGAGATTTGTAAATTATTCCATTCCTTTTTTACTCACAATTTGTACAGTGTCCCAACTTTTTTGGAATGGGTTTGTATTTTGCTATTGTATTATGGAGTGACACTTTCATAAACTTTTCTATACCCCTCTGATTATATAATGGTAAATATTACAATATCATAGCACAACAACAGTGATCAGCAATAATGATAAGCCTAATACTCACAATAAAAATAATAAGGTTATATAGATCATAACACAGTCTCGGAGGTAAGAAGTGGATTATCCTTCACCTGAAATGTTAGTCTTTTCATCCTGAAATGCGAGGCAAATGTTGGATCACAATAATTTCCACAAATCCCTTCACTCGATTGAGATGTTCTCTTTTATTCTGGACAGCAAGGACAGTGACTGTACCATCGAGCGTATTTTGCAGTATTAAACACGTATTTATACCGATTTAATCAGGCTCCGAAAATTCTTCAAAAAGAACACAAAGAATGGCCTTCTCAGCTGCCATAGTTGCAACTCTTGTGTCATCAGAACAGAGTGTTCAACGCACCACCGTTTCCGTTTAAAAAACGTTTTGCACCGTTTTTGTCGGAGCTGAACGCAGCCCAGGTATCTTTAACCCGCTGCGCTTAGTCACAGCCAATACAGCATCATCTTTTCTAGATTTTGGCCAAATTATAGGCTACTAAACAAAATAAAATTAAAAAAAATCTGTTAACGCTTTAAAGACATTAAAGTATTTAAGATATTTAAAAATGTTTGCTGCAATGTAAAAAAAAATGCTACTTGTATAAAATTGCGTTTTGAGAGGAAAAAAACAAGTCGCGTAGGCTCACGTTGCATTTTTTAATTCAGAAATAATGTGCTAAAATGCCGGTAAAGCAAAATGTTTACAAACATTATAAACACCATATATATATATATATATATATTATATATATAGGCTATCTATGATAAACACAGATATTAGTTTCCTTCTCTCCACAACAAATCCTCTAGGCTAATGTCAAGGCTATGCGTTTAGGCTGTAAAAATCAATCCAAAAGCAAATTAATTTAAGGTGAAACTGATGCCTGCCTCGATTGGTACGAATCCAAATGTTTCCATATTCGCGACGTATCTGGATGCTAAAATATTATTTATTATGTTTAGGCTTTGTAGCTACTTCACATCGGATATATCAGCACAGTGAGGCGGTGGTCACGCTGAATGCAACAGATTGTACAACGGAGCAGTGCAACTTTATATGTTTCTTTAACTAATTTTATTTTGATAATGAACAGGCTGCAATGTCGCAAAATATGTTGTGTCTGTGTGCGCGTGAGGCGCCGGCACGATATGGTCATATCAACGCTGGTTGGTTATACAGATAGAAGCAAAGCATCATTCAAAACTGTGTAAAGCTTTTGCTAAATAGCCTAAATAAAACTATTTTCTGCTGTCTCGTTTTCCTTTCCGTGAACTTTGGATCGCGTCACAATAAAAGGAAACGGCACATTTTCTTATTTCGTTTTGTTAATTGTCAATGATTTCAAGGCAAATATATAAGATTTTTATTAAAATATCCAAAAACCAATAGAACAGTGTTATATATTTTGCTGACTTGTTTACTTACACTATCCCAAATGTTTCGAAGAAGTTAAATCCAGAGAAATAAGCAAATTTTAAATAGAGACACGGCCGTGTCTCTAGCCGGCCATGACGTCATAACCCTCGATTTCATGTTTTGTTTTGTAGAAAAAAAAACAGAAACACCAAAGAGCTTTAATATGTCGTGCGTTTAATAGGCACCGGGATTGACGACACACAGAGTATAAATTATAACAGAACTTTAAAATTATCTAGTATGAGACACAGCACTGCCCCACCCCCACCCCCCACCCCCCCCCCCCTGAATTTTGCACGACGGAAGGAGCGGAAGCGGTCGACTGTGGAATAATAAAAGCTCCACTGCTTTCGAGCCGTGTGTCACGCTCGTTCAGCGAGTTTCGCTTCGAGGACTTTCAGCCTCAACCTGCTTCATTCTACTACGTTAATAAATCATTAGCTCATCCATGAACATCGGATTTGGGTCCTGTTGGATTGCATCGGCTGTGGGAATGAAGACCACAACTCCCATGATTCCACAAGCTATGCCTTTGTCTATTTGTTTATTTTGAATATGCGCCCTCCAGTGGCGAAAATTACATATTGTGCCTTTAAGTGAAATACATTTCGTGTAGGCCAATGTGCTATTCCTTTTTATGAAAGCCTATAGTTTTATTCTGTTTTCTCCATTCACACGCGCTGCAGGTGCGCATGATCTGCTGAATCCATCTTACACTATATCCTCGGATAAACACTAATGCATTGCCATTGCGACTTACCTATCTATGGTGAGTTCACAGCTGAGCAGGCATTTCACTCGTTGGATGCGTCAGCGTCACATTTGCTATCTGAATTCCTGATTGGTTGACAGCAAATTTCAAATATTAAATGGAACGATAAAATAACGTTATTAACCGCTTAATGGCCCTTTCAAATGTTCGATTCTGTTCGGAACTATAAAATTTGATTTCGTTTCGGTTTCTGGTTCTGTTCCTGTCAAAATGTCGCTCGTTTCCGGTTTTGTTTTCGTTCCTTGAACCGGTTCAGAGCCCTGCTGTTAGGTACGTAGCCTATATGTTTTCATTCACCAGTAATGTTTTGCCTGCAAGGTGATCTGAAAGAATTCAAACACCAGGTCTAATTCATATTTTGTTAATTAGGCCTATATAAACGAACAACCTTGCATCACATATTGCTATTCAAGTCATTTCGTTCATTTGAGTAGAATTAAATTAAAATGTGACATTTTATAGCCAAATTCTCCAAAATGTTTTATTTTTTATTTTTTATCATATTCCATATTGAGAAATCGTGATAACACCAGCCAAACACAAATTACGCGAAACGATTAATGATTTTTCTTCACTCATCTGCCTTTTTGTCCGTGTTATTGACTCCAAGCCACCTCCTGAAGAATTCTGTTTATGAAAGAAAGGATGTTGTGCATGTGTAGTCACAAAAGCAATGAACGAACTGCTCTTTGAGAAAACTCATTTGCTCTCAACTTACATATAACTTAGGAGTCGTTTAAAATTAAAACCTTTAGTCTTGGTATATTGGTCACAAGTGATAATGATTAACAATAAGGTACATTTTGTGTTGTTTATTGTGTCTTATTGGCATAAATGTTCTCATTCGGCCAGGTCATTTCAGGGTTTGTGTCTTGACCTTGCTGAAGTTTGGGTCTTGTTTAGTCTGGATCCTTATCTGAATAAAGAATATTCTTTGAACCACTGCTCTCTTCGACTGTAATTGTTTTTAATACTCAGAATAAATGGACAGACTTTCATATTTCTGTTTTTTTCTTTCCAGTAATCAGGAATGCCTCTTTGCTGAAAAACTAAATAACATAAGTACATTTGGGTTCATCTATTTCCCTCTGGCAACATTGGAAAGGGCATCTCAAAACAGCAACGCATACACAATAATGAAAAGCTTTGTTTTCCAGAATTGCTGCAGTGTGTGAAACACAGTTCATTTGAGGATCTGCAAATATTTCATTTTCTATCACTGTCAGTTGAACTAAAGAGAAATGTGCAATTTACCACCCCCCCCCTGCCCCCCCCCCCTTTCTTTTCAGGGGTGAAAACCATTGAGCAATTCTTGTCAAAAGAAAGCATTCCAGGAATATGGGGGTAGAATCGTTGCATAATTCCAAATAAATACATTATGATCCACAAATAAATGTAAAGAGATTAACAAAAATAAAATGTATTGATAAATAAATAGAATGAGATCCACAAATAAATCTTAGTTTCACAAACAAGAATTAAATTAAAACCAAAATAAAAGGAGATTGGAAAATAAAAACATGAACATTCGCAAATATCTTTTTACGCCACAAACAAAACTTTGCCTGGCATTCATTTGTGAATGGCTTTCTGTGCATTTGTAGACCGCTGCATGCATTTGTGGATAGCTCCCTGTGCATTGGTAAATCGTTGCGCTTATGTGGATTTTGAGCATTTCAAAGCGGCAAGGCAAAACCAATCCACAAATGGATGGACTCCACCCCCCTTCTACTTAAGCCAATCAGATACCGGTCACGTGGCGCCGACCAATCATAGTGTGTTCTCGCTCCAACCAATCACGTTTTGCCTTACAATTAGTGTGGGACCATGCACCAAACACGCTATTCTGGCTAATTAACCGCTTCAAAATGGACGATCAGGACAGTTTAAGACTGGTAAGTGGTGTTAAATTAACAACAAGCAAAAATTTTACATGGTTGTTGCTTTGCTCATATTTATGGTGATGGCTAGGGGACCTGTTCGGTTCATTTAATTTTGTCGTGGCCACGTCATATTAACTCATGGGAACGTCATATTATGTCGTGGCCACGAGATATTAATTCATGGGAACGTCATATTAACTCGTGGCCTGAGTTACATGCGTAAACCAAAACTGGCATTGACAATAGTAACCCGGGGTTATCAGGGATGTATTTATTAATATTTTATTTTAAATTAAGAAATTATTATATTATAGAAATTAATACATTATTAAAAGATTATATTAACAATAGGCGATGCTGTCTACGTGCGATGTAAACAGCATTCGAAAGAAGTTTATTATGAATAATACATAAGGCACATCAAATAAAATAGGCCTACAAGAAAACATTTTTATCCATCCCACAGTCTTGTAAATCCATTAACTGATCGTCTTTTTCCCATAATATTTGTATATTAGGCTATTATTGATTATTTCTATTTTCGTTTATTCGTTTTTTCCTCTTCAATTCGATCACTTTACTCAACTTTCTATGATACTGTAAATGCTCGACATATGCTATATGACTGGGATTTTTACTGGAATGCAATTTAAAGGATGAATTTAACATTTGATCTTATTTCGTCTAATTAATAGACTAGCCTATATAAAAACAAAAACGAGATATATAGTGTATCACTATTCAGTGTGTTAAAAAAGAGAGAAGCTCTCTGGTAAATGTTGTGTGTTTTATACACATACCTCTAATGACCGAGAACAGTGCACTCTTTTCAAATGCCTATTTCTGCAGCGGAGCATCTCGTGGCCACGACATAATATGACGTTCCCATGAGTTAATATGACGTGGCCACGACAAAATTAAATGAACCGAACAGGTCCCCTAGCCATCACCATAAATATGAGCAAAGCAACAACCATGTTACATTTTTGCTCATTGTTGTTAATTTAACACCACTTACCTGTCTTAAACTGTCCTGATCGTCCATTTTGAAGCGGTTAATTAGCCAGAATAGCGTGTTTGGTGCATGGTCCCACACTAATTGTAAGGCAAAACGTGATTGGTTGGAGCGAGAACACACTACGATTGGTCGGCGCCACGTGACCGGAAGCGCAACGATTTACAAATGCACAGGGAGCTATCCACAAATGCATGCAGCGATCTACAAATGCACAGGACGAGATTCACAAATGAATGCCAGGCAAAGTTGTGTTTGTGACATTAAAAACATATTTGTGAATAGTTTTTTATTTGCAAAATCTCATTTTATGTTTTGATCGTGAATTTATATTGTTTGTGAAACTCTAAGATTTATTTCTATTTCATTCTATTTATTTATCAATACATTTTATTTTTGTTAATCTCTTTACATTTATTTGTGGATCATAATGTATTTATTTGGAATTATGCAATGATTCTACCCCCATACAGGAACACCTTGGAACAGGTCTTCGTGTATCATCTTTTCTTCTGCATAAATAGATTGTCACAATTTTAACACAAAGACAAGAACTACAAACTCACTGCAGGTGTGTCCTTCACTTGATTCAATTTCTAAGGCCATAATAAAACATAAAATATAGGCCTATATTTAAAGAGCATCTATACTGACACCTTGTGGAGGAAACTGTCTAAACAAACAGAAGTTGTGGTCATCACCTGTCATCTGTTGTTATAGTGCAGTTCCAAGAATACTTCAGGTTCTGTGAGGACACTTTCATTCTGGTGCAGAGGCAATCACCCCAAAAATGATCTATTTTAAACGTCTTCTACAACCTAATCCTTTAAAACATGAAAAATGAAAATCAGTGGTTCTCAACCAGGGGTCTGGGGGACCATAACCACAATTTAGTATATCAATTTCTGTTATTAAAAAGTTTGAAAACATGCACTTTTGCCATAAATGCAGAATACATATTTCAGTGCTCATTTTGTGTCGGACAAAGCGGGCCCTTCCAGTCAAAAAGACTGAGAACCACTGTTATACAGTGGGGAAAAAAAGTATTTAGTCAGCCACCAATTGAGCAAGATCTCCCACTTAAAAAGATGAGAGAGGCCTGTAATTTTCATCATAGGTATACCTCAACTATTAGAGACAAAATGAGAAAAAAAAATCCAGAAAATCACATTGTAGGATTTTTAAAGAATTTATTTGCAAATTATGGTGGAAAATAAGTATTTGGTCAATAACAAAATTTCATCTCAATACTTTGTTATATACCTTTGTTGGCAATGACAGAGGTCAAAACGTTTTCTGTAAGTGATTTCAACACAGCTGTGGTGGTATTTTGGCGCATTCCTCCATGCAGATCTCCTCTAGAGCAGTAATGTTCAACTAATGTTCTCGGATTTTCAACTCCCTCCAAAGATTTTCTATGGGGTTGAGATCTGGAGACTGGCTAGGCCACTCCAGGACCTTGAAATGCTTCTTACGAAGCCACTCCTTCGTTGCCCGGGCGGTGTGTTTGGGATCATTGTCATGCTGAAAAAAACAAAACAAAAGACCCAGCCACGTTTCATCTTCAATGCGCTTGCTGATGGAAGGAGGTTTTCATTCAATATCTCACGATACATGGCCCCATTCATGCTTTCGTTTACACGGATCAGTGTCCTGGTCCCTTTTGCAGAAAAACAGCCCCAAAGCATAATGTTTACACCCCCATGCTTCACAGTAGGTATGGTGTTCTTGGATGCAACTCAGCATTCTTTCTCCTCCAAACACGACAAGTTGAGTTTTTACCAAAAAGTTCTATTTTGGTTTAATCTGACCATATGACATTCTCCCAATTCTCTTCTGGATCATCCAAATGCTCTCAAGCAAACTTCAGACAGGCCTGGACATGTACAGGCTTAAGCAGGGGACACGTCTGGCACTGCAAGATTTCAGTCCCTGGCGGCGCAGTGTCTTACTGATGGTAGCCTTTGTTACTTTAGTCCCAGCATTCTGCAGGTCATTCCCTAGGTCCCCCCGTGTGGTTCTGGGATAATTTTGACCCCACGGGGTGAGATCTTGCATGGAGCCCCAGATCGAGGGAGATTATCAGTGTCTTGTATGTCTTCCATTTTCTAATAATTGCTCCCACAGTTGATTTCTTCACACCAAGCTGCTTACCTATGCAGATTCAGTCTTCCCAGCCTGGTACAGGTCTACAATTTTGTTTCTGGTGTCCTTTGACAGCTCTTGGTCTTGGCCATGGTGGAGTTTGGAATGTGACTGTTTGAGGTTGTGGACAGGTGTCTTTTATACTGATAACAAGTGCAAACAGATGCCATTAATACAGGTTACGAGTGGAGGACAGAGGAGCCTCTTAAAGAAGAAGTTACAGGTCTATGAGAGCCAGAAATCTTGCTTGTTTGTAGGTGACCAAATACTTATTTTACCGAGGAATTTACCAATTAATTCTTATAAAATCCTACAATGTGAGTTTCTGGATTTTTTTTCCTCATTTTGTCTCTCATAGTTGAGTATACCTATGATGAAAATTACAGGCCTCTCTCATCTTTTTTAGTGGGAGAACTTGCACAATTGGTGGCTGACTAAATACTTTTTTGCCCCACTGTAAATGGGATAATCTGTAAAAAAGAAGAATTTATTTTAAAAATTGTAGAAAGACATTTTTGAATATGAGATTTTTGAAACCTTATTGGAGGTACATTATACTAGAAAATGTTTTCACTGGTAGTTTTTCTATTTTAAAATTTCATGTTCAATTGAATGTGTTACTTTGACATTTTCTTTGTAATTGTGAGTTGTTATGGGTGCATCTTGTTTCTACAGTGTAAAAAAACTGAAGGGCAATTCATAGTGTGCAATATGATGTAATAATGTCCAGTCTTTTTGATTATTTGTTTACTGTATGATGAGTGTGATGAGTTTCACAGTTTGTCTTGTTTTGTATAATGTTATATATCCGTTTCAATACACTACAGAAACATAAGCATGAAAAAATGATTTTTGGACATTTTAGTCTATGCCTATTTTAATTAAGCGGGAGCTTTCCTTGAAGATCATCATAAGTTGATTAGGAGGAATCTGCCATTGAGAGCTGCGATGAACAGCCCAAGCCACATCGAAGTGCTGATATACCCTCTCAACCCACGACAAGGCTCTTCTGTACTTTCCTTCTTCAGTAGAATTTATACTGTATATACAGCAGTTGAGCTGGCATGATGCAGATTATATGTTATAAAATTAGCCCGAAGTTTATTAATCACTGTCAGTGTGAGGATTTTGATAATGGTATGCATTAAAATACCATTTTATACTGACTTTGCATCATAAGACAAAAACTCATATGCTTTCTATGGAAAAAAAAAACACTCAGACACAGAGTTTAGGCGTTTGTGCAGCGCCCCTGCTGGAGTGCATTGGTAATAACTTTATTGCAAAAATACAAGTTCACTCAACCTCAAGCATTTACAAATGAGTCCCCAATGGAAAACTTTGAAATGCCATTTCATCTTTGAGAAATCCTCCTCCCACCGGCTACAACGTGCATTCAAAGGCTGTTAACTGTACAGACATTAATAAGTAAAGATTCGACAATTCATCAGGAAATCATTTTCTTCCTCAATATATAGGGAAAAAAAAGAAAAAGTATTTGATTTTGTCCCAGTCTGACTCGTTGCTGGTAATTCAGGAGAGAGCATTTTGCATAGCATACTCATACACCACCTTTGCTACATTCTCAAAAATACTTTAAATGAAAGGAAAGATGAATAAATGACAAAAAAACATATCTTTGTGTTAGAGCCAATCTTTGGTTAAGACAGAGTTAAATAAGATCTAGATCTCTGTACGTTATTTCTTTTATAATCATTTTAATTTCAGCACTCAAAGGCTTTTAATGAAAAAAATAATACATATCACAGCACAATATGATTAGAATGAAAAGTGAAATACTGCATTAATCATATTATATTGTGATATGAATCATCTGTTGATCAGTATTGGAGTATCGTTAATATATCTCACAAATCCTATTACGTTTATTTGAATAACAGTATGAAAGCATTCCTTGCTCAAGGCCCCATATACATAATACTGTCCAAATTGCAGGCTATCTATGCTATCAGGGCCGAACATTCTTCAGCTGTGTTGATTAAAGTAAAATCTAGAAATAATATAGATTCTACAAAAAATCGAATGGAATGAAACCCCTCAATCATTACAGGCCTGAAGATCCATCATGTGCCAGACTCATAGCTGTGGTTTCAGTGTCACTGCAAGTTAAAAAAAAAATCGAATCAAGTAAAATAAACAATAAAAAGGAAGCTTAACTTGGCATATCTCCCTGTATAAATGGGAGAACTGTCAATGGAATTAAAATAGCAGTTTTTCTCCAGCTTTACACTTCTGAAGTGTACTATACTTGTCTTAATGCAGATAATAATTATTACCACTAGAATTGATTAACATTCCATAACGTCATTGCGTAGTTTCTCCATTCCTCTGTATATTTCTTAAGATGTTGTAGTTTTTTTATTAACAATAAATTCATTTGTTAGTGTATGTTCAGTCAAACATGTACACAGTCTTTGCCTGTAACACGAGACACAAAACAGCTGTGTTCTACAGGGAATGCCCGTATCAGAGAAATAGGAGGAAAAAGGTTAGAAGAGACGGTCTCATTCCACGCTCCGTGCCAAGACCACAGATTTACATGCCTGCTCCGACAAAAAGCACCAGAGCTGAGAGATGACACCGTACAAAACATCTTGATTCACTTAGTACAGGTTGAAGTACTTAGCATCTACATGTGCATGTACATGACACTAACCCATCCCGCCCCCCCTTCCCTTCCCCCCCCCCCCCCCCCCCCTCCCAGCTACCAAAAAACGTTCGCAGGAGAGTTGCTTGGGAAAAAATGTTCAGCAAAGCGATGACGATTCTGTGACGTTGGTTTGCTGAGAACTTGTATCTGTGGAACAGGCGAGGAGAAAGGGTAAAGAATGGTTTTTATTACCCTATCGGTCAAAAGTTTGGAATAATTAAAATGTTTTTAATATCTCGTAAGCTCACTAATGCTGCATTTATTTGATTAAAAAGATTATAAAAACACTATGAAATATTATTATGAGCAATTTAAACTAACGTTTATATATTTAGATATATTTTAAAGTGTAATTTATTCCATTACTCCAGTCTTCAGTGTTACATGATCCTTCAGAAATCGTTCTAATATGCTGATTTGGTGCTCAAGAAACATTTATTGATACTATTATAATCAATGTTAAAAACTGTCAAGCTGCTAAATATTTCTTTTGAAATATATTCAAATGAAAAACAATGCTTTAAATTGTAATAATATTCACAATTTTACTGTTTTTACTGTATTTTTGATCACTTGAGACATCTTATTAAAAATATATATAAAAAAATCTTAATCATTCCAAACTTTTGACCTGTAGTATAAATGAGGGCAGGGTTACAATAAGCCCCTCCACTTTTACCACCCAACACATGCACACACGCATACACACAAACACACATTTACCGTCTAGTGCAGCAAGGAGGTACCGTATGCTTCTCCTCTGCAATTAATTGAATGTTGGGGTTAATTAAGTTAAGTGCTCTGGGTTGGATGGCTCACTGCGGGAGTCCAAATCTGGACCCCACGCTCCTATCATTGCATGCTGAAAGTCTGACTATAGGCTAGTCATACACACACACCTCAGCCCCAAAGAATCACGCCATCCCAGTGCTCATAAATAAAAAACAAGTTGGTTTTGGTGTCTCTTTCCGTCATGCTGTGGATCGAGCTTCAGGGGCTTCTGCATGGAAAGATTTACCGACTATAGCAGGGTAACAGACGGGCATCATCCCAGGAACAATACAGAGTGCAGGGTGATTGAGGATGGCATCAGGTCTCTGAACGTGCTCCTTTCAGTTCTCCAGGAAACTGTGAAGAGAATGGGATGAGGTGTGCAGAAGGGAACAAACACATCTGTGGAAATGTTCCAGGGCTGGAGGACCTGGTCCAAAGCCAATTGGTTGGGTGAGAACTTCAGAGAGGATGTCTTCCAATACACCTCACTGCTGGACCGTAGTGCTTCCCACTGGAGAGAGCTTGACGCCGGTCAAACACAGCCAGAAACTCGGAGAACCTCTGGAGACGTCCTGCAGTGGGGTAGGATGGAGTGTGAAGGACAGGAACCAGACCAATCAAAGAAAAAAAGCAACAACGAAAGAGGAGCTCCTTCAACAGCAGGAAACGAAAATGAAGCGAATGCAGACTGTTTAGTGGGGGGGCCACTGGCACCTGGACTCAATTGCAATGCAATGGCAGAAACATGAATGCGGAACAAGAGGGAAATGGCCCTTTGAATGGATGAGGTGGTTATGTATGTGGAAAACAAGAGTGAGCTTTACCTGGGGCCTCTCTGGAAGGCCCAGGCTTCTGAGACGGGGGTGAAAATGATGGAAGAAGATGAAGATAGCTGGGTTGGAGCAGATGGAGGTCTGAATGAGACAATGGAAACTGAAGGCAACTAGGTGAGTACATGGAGTTGTGATATGACGTAACCCCGGAGTCTCCCAGCTAGGTACACACACAACACATACATTGATATGCACAAGGTCGAGGAAAAACACAAGTGCATTCAGTCAAAAGAGAGAAAAAGAGGAGAAGAGAGGGGGAGGATGGGGAGAGGGGAAGAGACGGGGAGCACAAAAGTAAGGCACGAAAAGAATCAGGGGCCTCATTTATAAAAGACATCAAGATCAGATTGATCAAAGTCCAAAAATATGAAAAATTAGATGTATTAAAGGGATAGTTCACCCAGAAACGGGCTCTGTCATCATTTCTCGCTTTCTTATGGTTTTAAACCTGAATGATTTTCTCCTTTCGTATGTGGACAAACAAGATATTTTTACTTTTATGTATAGAAAAAAGCAGTTAAACATCTTGACATATCGTCTTGGTGTTCAGAGAAGAAAGAAAGTAATTACCCGGTTAGGATGAAGTGGCGGTGAATAAATGATCATAATTTTTTTTTTTTGGCGTTAAGCTATCTTTTAAGCAGAAAAACTGATGTGACAATGATCTTAACGAATGCAAGTAAAAAGCAGCCATACAACGATAGTTTTATGACCATGCAATGTCGCACTGCCAAGTGCAATGCTGACATAATTTCTATAATTTCCAGTGCTCAATGCAAAAAAGTCAGAGGAGTCAGTGACGTGAATATTACTAAAATGAGGAACCCCAATTGCAGACAGTAATATACTAAATTACTATTATTAGGCCATCATCAACAAAACATACAATATATTTTATTTACATTACCTCTTTTTATATTTTTTTAATATATACAAGAAGATAAACAAATTTTTTAAAAAGTTATAAGATGAAGTAATTATTAATTAAATTATTAAGAACACAACATAATAAATGGCAAAATTGGGGACTGGTGAATAGTGCAAAAAAGTGCTGTTTATTTGCTATTTATTTGAAACTCTCAAATAGGTTTACACTCTTTGGAGTGGGTAAACCACATTTCAGAGTTTAATGAGTTTAAAAGATTTAATGAGAACATGGTCTGAAAAATAATGTGCATGTAAATGGGATGAATGAAAAATTGATAAAAATGGATCACTGACAGGATAATGAATTAAATATGTATATATATAGTATGGCCAGAAACTAAAATCTAGTAACCAAATTTGTTGCATTACCTTTTTCATATACTCTCACTTATGTCCGAGAAGGATTAGGGAACATTTTTAAAGTGCATACAAATGCATTTGGGAAGATGACTATATGCATGTTTTTATAAATGAGACACCAGGCCTCTTTTCAAATGCAGTGAAGCTACAGCATGTGGACACAGGATGGCAGTATGACTCAGTAAGACAATGAGACGTTGTGCATGTGTAGTTGAGTGTGCAACGGTGCATGTGGATGTCATGTGACAATACAGTTATGCATTCATATATTTCTGGCATACATTATATATTAAAAATGAATGAATGTCAAAACAACACACTATACACACAAAATAGCTTTGATAGACAGCATCTGCTATGAAAATAACTGTAGATGTAAATGCAGAGTGTACATCAAATGACATAAAGATCAGCAGTGATTGACAAGGGACAGGCAGCACACAGATCAGGCTGAAGTGGCAGTAGCTGTGTGTTAGCACTCTCCTGCATAGGTGACAGCGCTCTTATCAGGTTTCTAGGGCAGATATCTCATTCTTCCCCCCTCCTTTGGCCCCTCTAGCAGACTCTTGAAAGTCAGTAGTCACTAGTTGCACTATTTCACTCATATTTTAGCCATTAGTTAGCTCCTTAGATTAAATAAGATAGTAAGAGTTACTTTTAGTGTAATTGAGAGATATGTGTGGGATACTTACGAAGCTTCGGGAGACGGCAAGACGGTTCTGGCGACGGCCAATGACCGTTCCACTCAGGCTGCGAGCAATACGGCGCAGGTGATCCGCATCATACTGGTCTTCCTCTCCTGACTGAGGCTCTTGATGGGCCACTGACGGGGGCTACAGAGAACAAAGAGTTACTGCAGCAAAAAACTAAGTCTGGCAGAAACCAGACACAACACCCAAACAAAATCAACATGTGCTAACAGATTGTGCGCTGTATGAAAAACAAGCTATGATGTGGAAAGAAACCAGCCATAACAAAAAAACAAAACAAAGAGACAGCCATCCCTCATTAAAGAACCAACAAATAATAAACAAACAAAGTAAGTTAATAAAACCTAGATTATTTAGACTAATGGCGGGTAACATCTAATGAAGCCCACATGCTACAGTTTTATCCCTGATTTTTCTCTCACTGACTATTAGTGGAGATCACTGATGAAAACCTGAAATCAGAAGCAAATCATTGCTTGTTCATGTGAGTGACGATTGCTTTGTGTGGATTTTTTAAAAAGCAATCTGAGATACCAACAGATGCCCGAGAGACATTTAACAGGTTAAATATCCAGAAATGTCTGCAATACAAGTTCTGCAGGGTGAACTAGACTAGAAGTGACATTGGCAACGGCAGACGGGTGCATAGTTACTTGTCATATAGACGAAATTATAATATTAGGTACTTGTGGACAAGTCTGAAGGATATAGCATGAGACTCCACGATGAAAAATTCAGAGAAAGAAAATACCAATGCCAATACCAATTTGAACAATAAATCATTGAGAGAGCTTTGCAATCAGACCTATATAAGGAGTGATGCACCACATATCTTACCATGTTCATATATCCAGTAGGGCTGCAACAACCTGGTGGTCCATAAGCAGTTCTCTCAAGCTCAGCTGTGGGGGTCCGAGAGCGTCCGACTCCAGTGAGCAGCTTTCGTGCAGCAGGAGGTACTGTCCGAGAAAATTAGGATTGACAACAATGACATTTTCTCAGTGTATGGTTCAATTTGTTAACTGTATTAGGCATCATAAACAAAAACATTTTACAATATTTATATTTATAGATATGTTTTTGTGTTTACAGTTACAGTGTTCAGCTGTCTATCCAAGTTTACATGACAATACGTAAATGCATATTTCGGTGCAAGCATACAACTTCAAGGCCAACTGTAGCCTAATTGACCTATTGATAAGCCTCTCCCCTTGAACGCAGAAAAAAACCCTACTGGGCAGGTTGATAGTATCGCGAATGCACAGGGAAAGCGCTGGGCCAATATCTGGCATCTTCAGACGTTTTAACGTGGCATTGAGACACATGAAAGATCAAATCTCTCTTACGGGGGTTTTGATGGTGTTTATGACTAACGAAACTGGGGTACGTCGCGAAAATATGTTAAATTTTGATGTTATAAATCATGAAGGAAAGAAGCCAATGGAACTTATACAGCAGCCAAGCAAGAGTGAAGAAACTTTGCAAGAGTTATGCTGGTGAACATCTTAATCTCAGTCAATTCACCAGAAAGTGAAAGTAAAAACTGATGGCACTTTTGACATCTGACGCTGCATTAACGGCGCATATTCTCTCAGAGATGACGAGAGACAAATCTACTTCATATGCTTCATTACTTCAACATGCTAACGGTTTTAATTTATTCCCTTAATATTTCTCTTGTTGCCCGTACATAGTGAAAAAAAATGAGAAGAAACATATTTAGTGTTAAACAGGTTGTTTTTGTAAGTCGGTGCTTGAAATAAAGCCGCTCTTAATTTTCATTGATGACTGGAGTGTGAAAGGCACATATGGAAGTTTTTCGCCGATAGAGGGTGCTATTCAAAAAGATAGGTTGCGTCTCAATCAGCTCCTAGCTCCGATATCTGAATCAGTAAGGCGTGTACACCAAAAATTCGCGCACTGGTAAGTTCCCTGACCAACTGCACGAATTTGGGACAGTGATCAGCTGAATTCCAAGAGGATGAAATGATTATGTACAGAGAGTCGAACGGTATCAACATAGTGACAGCGTAATCACTGGGATTAATAGAGACAAAAGAGCAGTGGTCTTGACTACCACAGTGTTAATTATTAATATTATTTTTGATTCTCTTTAAAACACATCGTTTCTGTTGCATGGTCTGGAAAATTCAGCGATATTATGTTAATATGATGTGTTCAATTCCTGTATAGCTATGTGTGTTTATGTTGAAATATACTAAAAACGGTCTGTCTTTTCAAATTTTCTATCGCGTGTCATTATATTTATCGAGTTGACTCGTGTGGTTTATGTTTCACGCTTAAGAAATGTAATGTTGTTTCCGGTAAGGGAGCATAGTGAGCAACAATGTTCCCTAGTTTTTGCGGTGCACTGTGGGATTTTTCAGGGAGTGAACGTTCCAGTGCACTGGAAGGATTCTGCGATTGAGACAGCCCTTAAAATGGCTGACTCACTGATCAGTTTGCCTGACTAGTTGACCAAGGGAGATGATTGAGAGGCACCCAAGAGAAAAGAAACAAAGGCGTAGCTTGATGACGCCGTGACTGAGTGTGGAAACATGGGAGTTATTCGTCTTCATCCCCACAGCCGATGCAATACGACGGGACTCGGGCAGAAATCATGTTCATGGATGAGCTAATGTATGAAAGATTTATTAACGTCGTAGTATGAAGCAGAGTGAAGCATCGAAGCGAAATGAGGCCGCTGAACGAGCGTGACACATGGCTCGAAAGCAGCTGAGCTTTTATTATGCCACAGTCGACAACTTCCACTCCTTCCGGTTGTGCGTATGTGGGGAAAAAAAGCAGCACTGTTTTATAACACTAGATACATTTGAAAGTTCTGTTAAAATGCTACTCTGTGCAGTCGTCACCTGTCTAATAAAATGCATAACATATTAAAGCGTCTTTGGTGTTTACATGTTTTCTAGAAAACAAAACCAGAAATCGAGGGTGTATGACGTCAATGGCAGGCGACTCAATGTCTCTATGGACACGCTCTGTGTCACTAGTTAAAATAGCTTATTTCTCTGGATTTAAACATTCTTCAAAACATTCGGGATAATGTACAGTACACAATCAGCAACACTACATACACTGTTTAGTGATTTTGGATATTTTATAAAAAAATCAAATTAAAAACTTAATATTTTAATTATAGGCCTATAATTCATAATAAATCTGTTTTGAAAGACCTTTTTAAAAATATTTTCAATGAGGAGTAAGCTAATAGCTGGATCTTTTATTATCCTCACAGTGCATCAGTTATACGGTAATGCGCTATGAAATTATTGCAGCACAATAATTTCATGAAATTTAATAATAAAATTAACCTAATAATAACAAGAATGTAACAGGCCTACATTAATTAAGAATGCCAAATCCTCTTAATATTGCCAAACATTGATGCTTTTGACAATATCTCTGGCTATCGTCAATACATGATCATCGTCTTTTGACGCACCCCAGCACGGAGAGGTTAACGCGGTGGCCCCCTCACAGTGCGTGCCTGTCCGCTACGCCACTGTGTGCATCTTGATGCCAGGGGATTCACATGACCGTCTTGAAACCAATGTGAAACCTAAGTGGGGAAATATTTTGCCTTCATGCAAAATTCCCGATTGCATGGTTCCTATTAAAATTACTACATTTCGCCTGTGAAAAGTGGCCAAACAATGGTACAGTACATGTGACCGCAACTGTAGTCTGGCAGAGACAGAACTTTTAAAGTGCATGTAAACTCACTTAGTGTGAGGCAATTTAAGATGTTAATTTACCTGGTCTCGAAACAGCAGGTGAGCTGGTACCACACAGGGCTCGGCCAGGACCCGGGCCAGCCTGCAGACTAGACTGGTAAAGTGAGTCCAATTCAGAGAGTTCCTGGTCCTCGGCCTCTGTAGGTTCCAACTCCATGCTCTGGAAATTTGAGTACTTAGGGATGTTCTTCTTCCTGGTGCTCATGGGACTGTGAGGAGCAAGGTGTCTTCCAGGTGTGTGTTGAGAGAGGGCAGGTCCTGTCTGCTGGTTCTGATCAGGAGGTGTGTCATAGGGGCTGACAACAGCATCAGGACGGTCTAGGCTCCAAGAGGACCAATGACGGGCAGCAACTGGAGGGGTCAATTTGGTGCAGGGCTGGGAAGATGCACACAGGGGTTGCCATATGGGGGCTCTTCTGGGCACTGGCCCCTTCTCCCCAACAGGGGCGGGTGGTGTACTGGGATTGCTGGATTGGGGTATCTGGTCTGGACTATCTGCAGTGCCCTGCCACAAAGGAGGATTTGGAGATTGAGGGTGCTGACAGCTGGAGACCTCTTCGTCCTCTCCCAATATACCCCAGAAGTCAAGGGGCAACGAGGGCAGAGATATGGCAAGGTGCTTGCGTATGGGCATGATCCGAATGCCTGATGCTTGGAGAACATCTGATAATCTGATGCCACCCCATTCGTCCTCATTCTGGGTTGTCCAATTGTTGTGTTCATCACGCTCTTGGGGCTGTGGCTGAGATGAGGCAGGCCGGGGATTGAGTGATGGGCTAGAAGGCTGAGATGGGGAGTTTGTACAAGAGGAGGGTGATTTCATGTGTTGAGGAGAGGGTGGGCCAAGCACATAATCCTGATTGGTCTCCCAGACCTCTTCCTGACTGGCTGTCAACAATACTTGGACCGGGCCAGGCTGTTCACTGAAGAGGCAAGAAAAGCAAGAGAAGGGTTTTGGTCAGACACTCTCTGAAAAATGAACATGGTTATCTGAAATTAGTACAGTTCCATTCAACATTATCACTCAATTAATGTCACTAATTAAATTATGGCAAAATTAATTTATTTAATGGCAAGATTATATGAATTATTTGAAAAATTTAATTGAATTAATTAACTTTGTGTAACATTATGTTTTGTAATCTAAAACATTAAGGACTAAAATCCAAAACAGTTTTGTTATTGTTAACTAAAACTATTAAATAATTTTTGCTAATTTGAATAAAGCTGAAATAAAATAAAATATCAACATTTCATGAAAAATTTCGAATTAAAAACGAAAACCTATGTTGAATTACAACTTTGATGCCATTATTTCCTTGTGCATATAAATGTGTACTTGTGTATGCTGAAAGGTTTAACTTTTTATAGGAAGCCACACATAAAATATACATTTGAGATATATTTCATATTACCAAAAATATGCAGTATGTATTAATTCGTTAAGGCAGACTAAACATAAAATGAGCAAGAAACCAAGAGTTCTAACAGGTCTTTGATAAGATCAGTTGGTGTTATATTTGTAAATCAATACTCATTCATTCATTTCAAAATATTCATTTATTTCAATATCCAATCATACCTGAACAAATGGTTTTGTTGCAAG
The DNA here is from genome assembly GCA_018155175.1 of Sinocyclocheilus anophthalmus. NCBI lineage: Eukaryota > Metazoa > Chordata > Actinopteri > Cypriniformes > Cyprinidae > Sinocyclocheilus > Sinocyclocheilus anophthalmus. The sequence goes on from JADLZN010008020.1 coordinate 305,264, forward strand.
AAACCCAATCTAACACATTTTCTAACTCAAAAAGTTAACAATGCTGCCAAGGACCAAATTCAAGGAGACCTGCGTCCTTCACACCAGTATTCATGAGCCACTTCTCATACAATGCACACACACATACACAGTCCCCGCGTGCTTTCCACAGCTGACGCACTACGCGACCTTGACATCATTTTCATAGTCGTCATATAAACCAGAGTTACAGCAGCCATAAATATGTCCAAAAGCTCCCCAGAAGTGGAGTGCATGGGAATGAGCGTTGGCTTTGCTCCAGAAGGGAAACCTGCTCGCTATTTGCATTCACCTCTAATAAAGCAGAGCAGAGTATCCATCAGAATACCATCAATCCTCCTTAATCTCTACTGGCCCTCAGCGACCCACCGATGACCCGTGTGATAGATTCATTGTCAGATAAATCTTTATCTAATACCAGTAAAAAGGCCTCTGGAAGATGCAAACACACAATCTTCAGTGTTTTTATTGCATTGTGCAGCGAATGCATTGTGCAGTGAAAATAAAATAAAATAAAAAAACATTTTATAGGTTTAAAAAAAAAAGCTAAACTGAACTGAACATCTTTCACAGTGCCCCCAGGAATCTGCTTACAGTATGTACCCCAGGACAGTCCTGACTGGGAATCACTGGTTTAGAGAAGCAGTACTAGGTGATAGGTGGTTCCTGGCGGCTGCTGCATGCCCTAGAGTGGGTACAGAGGGAACTGAAGTGGGAGAAATTTCGGTACAGAGGTAAACATCCCCGATTAATGTGCTGGGGTGCTCGTTTACTGTAAATACTTCCTCAAGCACTACATTGGGTAATTACCCAAGGGGCTTTGGCCAGGTCAGGCCATACATCACACCAACACCTTTAATCAATGGAGGGGAAAGAGAAAGCAGGGAACAAGAAAAAACAAATAAAACAACCGCATTCCATGGGACACACCAGCGGTTGTTGCTTTGTTCTACTTTATTAGTAAAGTGGCATGCCATGTGTATGTAATATCGGGGGGTAGCCATTCGCTAGCTTGGGTTTGCAAATAACTCAGCCGACTGCACCCAGGCTTCTAATATTTGGTCTTATCGGGAATCTATAACACCCGTCCCATCGGTATGTGTGATTTTAAATGAGAAATTAACCTCTAAAATCTCTGGAAAACAAACAACAAAACCCAAAGCAACCACAGCTCATTGTGAGAGTAAAATGTCAACTTGCATTCTGACAAACTGATCAGTTAGATCATGTCTGAAAGTTAAAAAACCTTTATGTGAGAACTGCATCACAATCACAGAACTATAACAGAAAATGCCGCTTTTTCTCATTACCACTTTACAAAAGTCCAATATAAATGTGATTTTTCCTAATAAACAAAAAAATTTACAGAAACATGGGTTGGCTTTAAGACCAAAATCTTGACTTCGGTACGATACCAGCCATGGTACCTCAGTATCTATAAAAACAGATGTTAGGTAGACTACTATATTATGCATGACAGATTTGCATATCATGTAAATGAAAAATTTACTAATAACTGAATTGACCATGAAATCTGTTAGATAAGTTCTATTTTTAAATCAAGCAATGTCATGGAATTAACAACATATAAAACATATATTTGTATTTGAAAATAAATCTATATTAATATAAATCTATAAATCTTATTAAATCAAAATATTCTGATGCATGAAGATAATGTATCAAAACTAAGAAAAATAACAGTTAAATATTCTGCTAACATGCATAAATTCAGTCTTGCATAAATTTGAGATGGTCTATGGGTATTATTATACTAACAATTAGTTATAATAATTTATTCATACATTTTATAATCAATACATTTATTTTTGATTCTCAAATAATGCATCAGTGCATTTGAACACCGTTATACATCAACTCTACTTTCATGTTTCAAGTCAAAAATTACGTTTGTATGCTGGTATTGTACTGTTTTAAATTTTTTGGTACTGCAGTACTGATTATGCATCGGTATACCACACAACCCTAACAGACCCAGGGGTCTGAGAGAGTACTGATCTAAACAAGCCGTTAAGCTGGACACACAGGGTTACAGTTCAGGTACCTGGTGGGCCCCTGTGGGCGGCTGGGCTCCTGCTGCTGCTCTTGCTGTTGCTGCATGCGCTGCTGTAGGCCCCGCGCTCTCCTCATGCATTTTTGCAGCTTGGCGTCAGCAGCCATAGTCCTGCTATGAGTGTTAGCACTGCCCTCATGCATGGAAAATCTTAGTTTAGCTATAACGCAAAAGAACAACAAAAAGGGAAGGAAAGAAGAGCAGAAGAAAAGAAAATGCAGAAACGAAAAAGAAAGAGCTGAGTTATGAGGGGCCGGCATGCGGACCATTTCTTTGTTATAGAAACGACAAAGTAGTGAAATTGAAAGAAAGAAGAGAGGGTGATGGTGAGATATATCCCACCTTTCACCCCAAAGCTCTAGGCTGTTCAATAGGCAAAGCTTTGCACACATAGCTCATCCAAGTTGACAACATTGTTGATTCATGTAATGGTCGAATAACACAATAGCTTGCATCAGAAGTTCATGCCCATATGCCCTTTTGAAAAGTACAAAAAAACCCCAAGGAAAAAAACCAAAACACTTTATATAACTAAAATGCAAGCATTGTAAAAACAAAAAAAAAAAAAGTCTAAATATTCCATCTAAATTTGTTCAATATATCAATAACTTGCACATTCCAGCAGAATTTTTCAGTCACTAACTATGTTCTCCAAACAACTTTTTGGTCTATAGCTCATCTATTAATTTATTAAATTATTTAATTTAATTATTTTGTGCTGTCTTACTTTTGTCCCCCTCTTTTTAAAAATGTATTTATATGCTGACTTGTAATTAAAAAGGCTTCTATACAATACAATTCTGATAATATTAATACACCAAACAACAACAATCCAATAATATATTATATTATGATTATATTATTATTCAAAAATAATATTTGTTATTTGGTCTTGTTTTTTTTTTTTCTCTTTAAATGTTTTATGTTTCTGACCGTGCATCACATGGTTTGTTATACAAAATACAATTTGCATTAAAATGGTGTAATACTTTAACAATTCACTAATAATAATAATAATAATTTAGTTTTAATTATATTTTGTTTATTATTTAACATATATATATATCTATATAATATATAATATTTCAGTGTATCTTCTTTTTATATTTACTTTACAAATAGGTGCATGACCTGAGTTCAATCATTTTCACGTTGCCTTTTTAAAAACACATCCCCTGCTGTTGTGCAGTATTTTGCTTACTGAACAAACCCATTCACAATGAGTGACATAAACAGAGTTCAGAAAGATCATAATGTGGAGAAGCACTGTGCTGCCCTGCTGAATGACAAGAGAGAAACCAACGACTGTGATTGAGCTTTTAAGCCCTCGTTCGCAATGTGTACTAAACAACATGTTGAAATCCATCACACTGATTAACTTTCAATTGCATCCCAAAATGAGTTTGCATTAGGAAACAGTTGATTTGGTTGCTCTCCTGTCTGGGGCTGTTACATGGAAAACGCATGGGAGGTTAGTGTTGCCATGGTTCCCTTGAACCTGTTTCGTTTAAGTCTGGTTTAGCATTAATTCTGCCTATCATAAAAATGCTATTTTCAGAACATTTACTGCTGTCATCAACACCAGCTGCGCCTGAGCTAGCTTTAACTGCAGATGACGTGCATCGCTTTCAATGGGTTGAAAAGGAGCTGACAGCATTTTGGGAGATATAAAGGGGCAAAGTTTTAGGACGGCACACCACAGACTGAAGACACAGGAAGCAGGAGCGACAGCCAGGACAGACACACAAACGTAGTCACACACAAAACCAATGATGGATTGCAGGGTTGTGGCAGGCGTTGCTTTCGTTTGGCCAGAGGAACAGGAAACTATTCTTCTATATAGTGAAGGCATGACCTTATAGGCTGCCACTGGAACTTAGAGGCCTGTATGTGCGTTGGGCCAAATTGAATCTGTCTCGACGAGACAGTGAAAGGTCTGTGGGGATCTGAAGAGTGGAAATATTTACAAAAGCTGTCTTCCCTTTACATATATTAGTGCTGCGCCTCACATATACAGACATGCACACACATATACACGCATACCGTGAGCAAAGCGAGACAGAGATGGAGGGTTTGCCGACCTGGATAGGTATAAATAGCTTTGTGGAGAGTTTTGCATGGCTGAAATTTTTCTCCACTCATTAATCATTCAAGTAGGTATGCCAGCGCTTCGGACAAAAATGCTGTTGTTACAGGTAAGCATGAGATACACAGTCACCTTTTTTGTTTTAATGTGGAGAGTGCTGAGAGATTTAGACAGGATTGCACGGCAGTATCCTCACACGACGGCTCAGCACAATCACAATCCAATCCTTCCACCAAAAGGGATTTATAGAGGTTGGGAATGTTATGACGGTGAATCCAGAATGGATTTAAGTTTGCGTGTGGCTGTGGGTGAGGCCCATTCAAATGGTGTTCCAAATGGAGGGCTCACACACAGAATAAAATGTTTAAAAAAAAGGATTAAAATTGTTCCAGCCTCTGTCTGGCACAGATCAGGGCTCTCAAATGGCCAAAGTCAAGTGCTTTTCAATAGCACGCCACTATCGGCGGTATTAACAATCAACAGGCAGAGCCACATGCCCAGTCATCCAATCAGATTGTGAAAATCTGTTGCAATGGTGACTCTGCTCACAGCACAAGTGAACAGAAACAGGATCACAATATTACATTAAATAAAGAAATATAAACGGTAAAATAAAATTATTAAAATAAAAAAGTAAAAAAAAAAAATAAATAAACACTGTAAATAGGCCTCCATATTAGTTCCATGTTATCAATACCTCAGAGTTCCTACTGATTTTGTCTAATTCATTAAAAAAAAAACAAAACCCCCACTTAGTTACTAAATTAAAGCGTTAAATACAAGTTAATTTAGGCATCAAAACATTGAAATATACAGTATAAAATGGATATTTATTTTGAGATTTGTTAAAGATTACAATTAGCAGTGTTAATAATTCATTAGTGTTTTTAAATGACAAAACCGAGTGAAAAATCAATTTACTAAATGTATTTGAAATACATTTATTTTGTGCTAAGTATACTACAAATACTTTTACATATTTATGTACTTAATAAAAAAACCTGCAATTTTACTTTTAGTATACTGCACTGGTATAATTAAAGTCTGCTAAAATGAAAGAACAAATTTTGTGCTTAATGCACTTCAGTTGTGCGGACGAGTTCTGACGTTCACTGAAGTATATATGATTGTGCTAAAGTGGAACTACTGCAAGTATACTTAAGGTACACTTTAAATATCTTAAAATATCTATTTAAAGTGCTAAAGATCATACAATCCTCATCCATAGTATCATTAAAACACATTTTAGGCTTAATATTAAGAAATGTGCATTGTGCACAAGTAGTACTTCAAATAAAGTTTAATTATACTTTTTATATCAATAAGTCTTGAGCGATATACCAGTAAATAATAGATTTGAACTATACTTAGTATGAAATAAATGTATTTTAAATATATTACCTTTTTGCTAGGGATCATATACAAAAATGCTGAAATAAGTGAAAATAGCATGCACAGAAAAATATCCAATTTCTATTGGAAAAAAAAAATAAAATCTCTAATATCAACAAATAACCAATGTAGTACTGATATACTGTGCATCCCTAGACTAAACAAAGACAGGATAATGAAAAATAATATGCCACGCACATAAACAGAGAATAGCACACAGAGAGACAAATAGAAGCAAACACACACAGGGTGCTGCAGGAAGGGAAGGCAGTGTTGGGGTATTACTGGTGGGTTTGTGTTATGGTGCGAGGACATGAATGTTTTTGGGAGCTGCATTCTTACCAAATAAACCTAGAAAGTGCATATATTGGGTAAGTGACGGTTACCCAAGTGGAGAGTGGAGGAGTTGGGCGTAGCAAGCAGAGGCAGGTTAGAATTACTTACACACAGCATGGTGGGAGAGCGCCAGGGCTGTAGCTGTATCCCCAGCTTGCTCCAGACGCAGTGACTGCTCTAAGAGAGAGTCAGCCTCCGCCAGGCAGTGCTCAAAACTGCCCCCCTTCCCTGCAATTAACACACCAAGGCCAGGCTTCTGAGAACACGCTCATACACGCACAAACACTGCTCACAGGAGCCCCCGTGTGTTCCCGGGAACACGCCACTCACAACGTTTACACGGCTTACCAGGAATGGAGACGTCCACTGACACACAAGCACACACAGTCTGATGACTGCCACCAACACAACTCAAACACAATTTGACATGTTTGTAAACACATCATGCACGCTGACTAGGGGGAACTCTGATTCAAGATTAAAATGTAAGATTTGAGTGTATAGGCATGTTTTTGATGCTATGGCTCCCATCTACAAGAGTTATATTATAATTCATGGTGTTACAATGATATTTAAATTATTTTTATTTTTTAAAGATCATGAGACATTTCATTAGAGTTGAGAAGACAGGAAAGAGTAAACTTTTACTTCCAAACTATCCCTGCTGGAAAAAAAAGGTTTGAACTAGCCCAAATAGGTTTGCTGGCCTTTGCTGGTTTAAACTGGTTTGCTGGTCTCCCAGTATATGGCCAAGTTGGTTTTAAGTTGGTTTAGCTGATCGGTCGGCCTGATCAGGTCAAAAGTATGTAAACTACCACCCCAGAAGCATTAAAGGGATAATAATTCACCCAAAAATGATTTATTTACTCACCCTCAAGCCGTCCTAGGTGTATATGACTTTCTTCTTTCAGACAAATACAACCAGTGTTAGGTTAAAATTGTTTATTATCCTGGCTCTTCCAAGCTTTATAATGGCAGTGAATGGGGTTCAAGGTTTTGAAGCACAAAAAGTACATCCATCCATTATAAAAAGTAGTCCACATTGCTCCAGGGGGGTTAATAAAAGCCTTCTGAAGCGAAGCGAAGCGTTTGTGTAAGAAAAATATCCATATTTAAAACTTTATAAACCGCAATCTCTAGCTTCCGCTAGCTCTCATACTCGCGTTTATGAGAAAGTGGCATTCCAGCGGATGATGAAGGACCCCCCATTCCCCCCTTTCCCCCCCATTATAAAGCTTGAAAGAGCCAGGACAATTTTAATATAACTCAGATTGTATTCGTCTGAAAAAAAAGTCATATATACCTAGGATGGCTTGAGGGTGAGTAATTTATGGGGTAATTTTCATTTTTGGGTAAACTATCCCTTAAAATCAGACCAGCCTAAACAGCATAGAAAGCCATCAGAAAAAAAGCTATTCAAAAATCTCTAATATCAACCAATAACCAATATGGTACCGATAATAATAACAATTGTGCATCCTTAAAAACAAACCTGAAGTCATCTGCTGGTCTTAGCTGGTCTTAAACTGGTTTGTTGATCTTAAATTGGTCTAGCTGATCTTCCAGCATGGCCAAGCTGGTGTTAATTTGGTTTAGCTGGTTGGTCGGCCAGGTCAGGTGAAAAGTATGTAAAGCCCCCTAGAAGCATCAAATCAGACCAGCTTAAAAAGCTTAGCCAGCCATAAAAAAATCAATGAAAAATGTCTAATATCAATCAATATCCAATATGTTACTGATGTAGTGGGCATCCCTGGAAACCAGCCTAAAGTGGTTTGCTGGTCTCCCAGATGGCCTTAAATTGATCTAGCTGGTCTCCCTGCATAGCCAACCTGGTGTTAAGTTGGTTTAGCTGGTCGGTGAAAACTGGACAAAACCACCTTAGACCCATTAAAACAGACCGATCTAAGCAGTATAGCCAGCCATAAAAACAAAAACAAAAATTTTAAAATGTCTAACTTCAATAGATGATCTATATGGTATTGATTCATTGTACATCCCTAGAAAGCCATCAAAACATACCAGCCTAACCAGATTAGCAAGGCTGAGAAACCAGCTAACCACTTTAGGCTGGTTTAAGCTGGTTTTTGTAGAAGGGATTAGAAGGGATTTTCTCTTTAAACACAAATTCTAGCTCCTTTCATTTGGTTTCTGCTGTTTGGCCCTGTGTGGCATTTACCCTGGTGCTGAAGTTCGTCCAGGTCCATGAACTTGCTGGGTCTGGGGTTGAAGCCCTGCGCTGCTTCTCTCTCCTTCTCCTTCTTCCTCTGGAGCTCCTGCTGCCTGGCCCTGCGAGCAACTTCCTCTTGCAATTCATCCAGCTCGCTGCGCCCTTCTCCTACACATACACAAAGACATAAATCAGTAATAGTAATACTCATATCCTAGTTAAACACTTGAAATGAACACCTTGTACTGTAGCAATAGTGGGTTAATGCACATAGGCAAAGACCGGTGATGACTCACCCAAACTCAGTGGACTGCTGCTCCAGGTGGGTGATTTGAGGTCTTGCAGGATGGCACTGCTGCTTTTGGACTTGGGCACTGTGCGCCAGGAGGGCCCTGAAGTCACAGGTCTCTTACTGCCGCTGTCCCTGAGGCGGAGAAGAGCATATGTCATTCACTCAGTCATCATGAGAGTGATTCTCAATGTCTCTGTGGTAAATTTGTCTGCGCATACTACAACTTTAAGGCTTATGGTACAAGCCAGGACAGATATTTATGATATATTCAATATAGTTTTGTTGGCATTTTTCAATTAACCAACACTGTGAATATTAACACCATCAGAAACAATCTATGAAATAGATTTGTTGTATAGTCATACAGTATATGAAGCAGGTCTGGGTGATGCTTGCTTATTTCTGCTTCATATTTCATACATTATTTAAAGAAATATAGTGTTGAAAATATCAAACATGATGCAGCAGGTATTTGAGGTATATTATTCATCAACGTAATGCATTTCATGACACATTATGCCCACCAAAAAAAAGTTAATCAAATCATTCAATTAAAATAATTTAAAACTGAAATATAATTTGATTAAGATGCATTTGTAGCAGGAACTGATATATAAATATACAAACAGTCTGGTTTCATCATTTTTTTTAAAAATATAATCGATTTTCATTTCTTACTGCCATCATTTTACACTATTGTTCAGTAATTTTTTAAAATGTATTTTAAAAGAAGCTTACCAAGGTTGCATTTATTTGTTAAAAAATACAGTAAAATCAGTGATATTGTGAAATATTATTAAATTAAAATATTTTAAATTGTGATTTGAAAATTTAGTCAAGTTAGTTTTGCTTCAAATACAGTGTGATTTTTGGTAATCGAGATCTGGCAGCAACAAAACATTTTTCTGCTTGGACAGTATTTCTTGCGCATGAAATCACCCACATGCCAACAAACCAATGAGAACACAGAACAATAATGATGATTCATAGTAACAGAGCATAGGCGCCAAAGCTGTTGTGGATCCGCTCACCTGAATCCCTCCGTAACTGGCACAGATTTACAGAAAATTGGTTTGACAAATAAACAAATTCCAGACCATTACACACATGTTAGCTTCAGCTTTTTTAAAAACAAATAAAAGCTGAAAAGAAAATGTTGGATTTTCATGAATGGCCCCTTTCATATTTCAATCATATTGTGAATATTACAGATGGGAATTTGAGAGAACTGCTGTATATCAAAAGTTTGATCAAGGAGGATTTTGTCCTATTTTTCATTTTTTGATTCAGCAGGGTGCTCATGCTCCCCCATTGTTGAAAAATCGTCAAAATGAAAAGTCCAGAGAGGGAGGGACAGACGGCACCATACAGCATGTTTCCGTTCCGTTCCACACATCTGGTAGAATTCAGCCGGGGTGTGATCAGGACAACTATGACAACACTAATCCCCTGTTATCTAAGGCCCAGATCAACATCCACTCACTCGCTCATGGCCTTTGACAGTAAGTCTCTTGTCTTATGTCGCTTTGTCTAAGTGTCTTTCTCACATGCTCAATCTCTGTCTTTCTCTTTCACAAAAAGCATCCCTTGAATTATAAAGAAGTCAGCTCTACAGAGATAACATGTGACAGTAGTCCCATCCATCCCATTCACTTCCCTCGACGTATTTAGCGGGGACACTTATAAAATGTATAGACCAATTATAGGTTTGTAAACATTCATGATGCGCGCGCATCATGGTTGCAGAAAACCCGGGAGATAGCCTTTACAGCTAGAGAATTTCACGGATACGGTACAAAATAGTTAGGTTTAAAAAGATTATAAATTATATTGATTAGATGTCATTTTCAAAATGTTCTCTGCATATTACAAGAGCTTGTCACCCAGCGATAAGCACTGTTATTCAACGAAATTGACATTAGAAAGTGGGATAGTCTTACAGATCCGAAACAGGGATGACGTTTTTTGTGGGCGGAGCCTATCTGGAGGCAGAAAATGATGAATGTTTTCAAGTGGCAGTCTATGGAGCCATAGAATAAAAGAAAAAAAAAGGTCAATTTTTTTACATTATTCTCACAATTCCGAGATTATATCTCACAATTCTAATAAGGAAAAACAACTCGTCATTCTCTCTTTTCCCCTCGGCTCTTCTGGCTTTTTTCCCTCAGATTTGACAAACTCACTATTTTTGAGTTAAGTCGAGTTATAAAGTCCGAATTAGGAGATATAAACTTGCATTTGCGAGAGAAAAAGTCAGAATTGTGAGATAAAATAAATACATGTTATGTAAAAAATGTAAGTATAAAAAATCCAAAATATTAAGGTTTAAATAATATTTCTAATAGTAAGGTTTACATAATATTTCTAATAGTAAGGTTTAAATAATATTTCATGCTGTAACTGTAGGGATAATACAATACGTCCCCTATGAACAGCATATGTGAATATTATGTAGACCTATTGTTTAAATCGAATTTATGCTTTAAAAGTAGAGTAATCATAGCAGTTTTCATCCATAGTATGTCCATTTAAACGTCTGCGTTTAGCTTCAAATGGCGTCTTTGATGACAGTATTCTATAAAAATTATTTGCATTTCGATCTTGACATCAAAAGGCACAACATTTTTTTTTTCTTTTATTCCATGGATTTTTACCCATTTATCTCCACTTGTTTCCAGTGTTTTTCTGCAACCACTATGCGGCAAAGTATGCTATGTGTTTGTGGTCAGGTGGCACATGTGACCGGGCGCCCAGGTTTAACTAACTAAAAGTAGCACACACGACTACTAAAAGTTAGAGTAGGCTTTTTTCCCCGTGATTTTGGGGATGAGTGTACAAAAAAAACTGTGTAATAAACATATAAGTATACTAATAATAATCAATAATATAATATATAGAATGGTCCAAAACCACCATAACTCTCCTACTGCCCACGAGCCCGCAAAAATTACTAACGTTGTATTTTGTCATGCCAGGCAGTATCCAATGGTCGTGGGCCACTTTGTAAAGAACCACCCGCATCGGTTGCATACCTCAATTACTTGAATATTTTGTATCATAGTTGACCGTCATCCAGTTGTGTTCACAAATTGATTCCGTAGTTTTATAGTTTCTTACAGAGACATCACGGTAATTCACTTTCAAAACACTATTGAAACCATGTTCTTTTAAAAGTTTCCCATTTTCTGAGTGGCCTCTGTGCTACTTTGCAACATGCTTTTTTGTATTTGGTCGCGTGGTGCGTATATGCAGCCACGTTTCTGTATTGAGTATTTGCAGCATTGTGTTGTTCACCTGATAATGTTTCTTCTTAATTATTGCCGTCTGGTGCTCATTTTTCTTTTATTTCCTTTACAAGTTCGCACGTTGAAGAACTTCTCTCATGCCACCCATACATGTTAGCCATGTTACCATTTTAGGACGTAATACAGGTACACAGATGTCCGTTTTAGCTTTTGACTTTAGGAGTTTTCTGCCCCTTGACAATTATTGCACTTTTCGTACGTGTCATACTCACGCAGTGGTGCATTATCTGTAGCCGCGTAGAGATTTGTACTAGTGAGCCTCCATGTCATACACTTCCATGACTAGAAGTTCACTCATTCATGTGTCCCCGTGGATACCTCTGCCTTAGACCTCAACTCTGGAGGGGAAGGAAATTGTCGGAACTAAGTTCTAGTTTCTAACTTGTTTTCTTCCTCTACTTTCTTTCGTGGTCTTACACGTAACGGGTTTGGAACGTCACATGAGGGTGAGTACTTCATGACAGAATTTTCATTTTTGGGCAAACTAACCCTTTAAGTACCA
>JADLZN010008021.1:0-29379 GCA_018155175.1 Sinocyclocheilus anophthalmus
AAGAACGTGTTTTCAGAGAGATTTACAAACTGAATGGATTGCTGTGGACTGCAGGCCAACAGTTGGCTTACATTCAATATCATTTAAATAAAACAAACAATACATTAAGTTTTAAAGCCTTTTTGAAATATCTAATCAATTCTTTAACACGATAATGTAATTTCCTTGACCGTATCCTCTATTAGGATGTTGATATGCAACTTTAATCAACTCAGAGCTTTAATTAATTAATAGCTTTTTTTGTAATTGCATTGCATAGATTTTTTAGTGCTATCCCATGGCAGAATATATCTATGCTTGTGCTGCAAAAGACGACATATACACATCATAACTGGAGCGATAAGCCAGAATTGATATGCTTCATTGAGTGGATGTGGTATCTTCATGAAATATGGAGTCATTTGGTTACCTAATCATGCAAAAAGATGGAAATGATTGATAAAAAGATGCTCGTACATCTTGCTTGTACATTGAAAAGTGAAAGAACCTCAGGATCTTCAACAAAATATGCTGGCAGCATTAAAAACTACTCAAATATACTGTCAATACTGTCATTTTTGGACATGGTATCATAGTAATACCATGTTTTTTGCACATTTGAAACGGCATTTCCTTTGGAGAATCATGTAATGATTTGATATCATGCTAAAGTACCATGATATTACCACCTGGCCTTCATTGCAGCATACTAACCCCAAAAAAGAAAGACATGCAGGTTTGTAATTACATGAGAGTCAGTAAATGACAGAATTTTCATTTCTAAAGAACTGTCCCTTTAACTGCTGATGAAGCCCATGCCAAAACATCCATTTGCTTTGACTGAAAATCTGACAGATTTGGAAGTGGAAGTGCTTTTTAAGGCAATGCGCTAACAAAGCTTACAGACACAGAGCAGTGCTGTATTTAACCCCTGGAGGGTGTCTGGAAAGCGCTGACTCCTGCAGACCTCACGTTTAGAGGAGGTGCTCTCCACAGCTCACTGGAAAGTTGGGTTTTTACTCCCTGAGGAACGAGAGGTACATTACCTCCATTGCCCCTTCTGCGGGAACCAAGAGACGCACAGAGAGCGCAGAAAAACACTCTGCATTCTCACACAGGAGAGAACGTGTCTTGAGACCTGTGCTTGTGCAACCAGAAGCCGATGTCTGTAAATAAAAAGGGGGAAGAACAGTCACAATAATGTTCTGTTAAATAAAGATTAGAAAAATATTAGTTCACACTTTAGTTTACGGTCCAATTCTCACTATTAACTAACTACTGACTACGACTTTTGCCTCAATAAACTCCTAATTTGCTGTTTATTAATAGTAAGGTAGTTTTTAGTTTCGGTATGGTGTGGATTAAGGGATCTAAAATACAGTCACGCAGAATAAGGCATTAATATGTGCTTTAAAAGTACTAATAAACAGCTAGTAATATGCATGATAATGAGCAACTAGTTAATAGCGAGAATCGGTCCCTAAACTAAAGTTTTATTATTAATATTAATTAGTTATTTTCAGCACTGAGAAAATTTTTGTTGTGTACTGTAGAAAATATTGTGGAACTGCGATATAAACCCATTTATCACCCCAATGTTTCACAATATAGAAAGATTTTATGAAACAACATAAAATGCTAATGAACTGCTGATGTTACACAAGCACTAACAGGCACACAATTTAATAAACATTTCATAAATATTTACAATGCATTTTTTCCCCCATCAATCTACATTTTGTGACCGAAATATATGCTAAATATATCTTTCAAACAGTGAAACACCAGAAACTAGCAGAATGATGCGACTCGACTAAAGTCCATAGAATTCATTATAATTAGTGATTCTGTCCAGTTTAAACAGCTTCTAGATAGCTACGTGTCGTCAATATTGCGTCCGGTGTAGATGTCTTGTAATCCTCGCAGGCATCTCTATCATTTTGTTACTGGCATAATCCTGTGTTTGCATCTCTCTCATATTTACTTGCCTCCTACTACATGCATGAATTGCAATGATTGTTCTTCAAAATTCTTTACAATATGTCTTTGGGTTCAGCCTTAGACGAAAATTTATACAGTTTTGGAAAAATATGAGATGAGTACATTATGCAACATGTTCATTTTTGTGTGAACTATTCGTTTATTTATTAATTATTGAATAACTATCTTTAACAGTGAATAAGTGTTACCAAATAGTTTACCAAATAGTTTTGTGTGGTCATTTCAAAATGTTATCAGTGGAGTCTGGACTGGTTCATTATTTTCTTTCTTTTGAAAGCACAGCCCTCAATTAGCTACCATCAGCCATATGAACTGATTTATACTTAGCAATACTTTTAGTGAAATAGTCTGTGTACGTCTTTCTCCTAGTCATTTATTTACATTTAGTTTGTTTTGAAGGTATATTTCTAACTCTCAGACATTGTGGAGTATTCAAGACACTAAAACCCTTTTTACATTTGAGGTAATTGATTTTGTTTTCAACTATCTTGTCTTGAATGTCAATCTTCTCTCTTAGTTTTAATTAAATCCATGACTGAGCTCCATCAAGGTCATATGCCAAGTTTGGATCAATAAAGAAGGACTGGCCAAAGATTGAACTGGTTCGATAAATCTATAACGTCGCTCTAGTCCTTCAGCTAGAATCTTCTGAAATACAGTGGATGTTGCAAGGGATTATTTTTTTCTTAATCTCCCACCCTCATTTTCTTGTTCTGTAGTACAGTACTTGATGGTTAGTCACAGACACACTTGTTTGATTTCTTTCATAGAAGAAAAGGCGGTGTGCCTTTTTAAAATTCCTCCTCTTGCAATTAGTATTCCTTAATTTATTTTCTAAAACACAGAAAATAATTATGAGGTCCAAATTAAAACAAATTAAAAGTGAAAAGCTCTTTTGTTTGTTTTCGGTTTTGACAGTAGTTCGGTTTATACCATGAAATCCAATGTGAAATTTTCTAGTATTACACACTGTAGCACTAAAAATACTATTTGGAAACTCACCACTTGGAAAAGGTCAAAATTAGATTGAAAAGCCACCACTGATCTCACAGTCTGCATTTAACCTACCTATACTTTGTGGATTACATGTTAGAAGGGACTATCTTGCAGCTGATGCAAAAATGAAACTGACTGCTTGCCATCTGTACGATGAAACAACATTATTTCTGATAACAGTGCCATTTTCAAGAAAGTCTCTGAGAAAATGATGTCCAGCTGTGCCAGCATGCCATTCTGGATGCTCTCATCTGTTGTGGTTAGACATCATATTCCACAAGGTTAAATGTGCTTTGAGGAAAAAATCTGTTGCAGTGTTGACTTACAGTTTTGCGGTAAAATGTCAGTCGATGAGTGGTGGCAGGTGGACTGGGATATGAAGCGAAAGATGCATTAAGGCTGGGCTGAATCGTATGAGATTGCTCACGCTTTGCCATTTTGGCAACTGATGCACAGCAGATGTGTCAGAGTTTCAGTATCGCATGTCTGCTCTGTCATGATTTTCACTGTCCATAAATATGATATGCCGATGGAAATTGTCTGCTGGGGAAAATATTTTGAATGATTGATGGTTCCAAAGAAGATTCTGCTCACAACATGGACCAAGACATCAAGGGTGATGTCATATTTAATAACTTAAATGGTGAGCATAAATGGATTACAACGCTAAGAGATGCAATTGTATTCATTCTTCCATTCTGTACACACAAAGGGTTTGCTTTAGAGAACCTGAGCTTCAGGACACATGTTGTCTTAGTAACTTTAATGAGAACTCAGGGGACAGCTGACCTCTCACATTCTCTCAGGTTTTGTAGTGAGGCCTGTATACAATATTTTTTTTTAAAGCTAAGATTTAAAAAGCTATGATGTTAATGTAATTGATTTGAACTGAAAAATTATTTGAGTGCATCTGTTAAAATATCTATATTTTATCTTTATTTATCTATGCATCTTTTTTGTACTATTACAAATAGGCTACAATCTATACTAACTATAGATTAACTATAGACTAACATTAGATGGTGGCTTTGTTTTCAGGATCTGCTCTGCATTTAGAGAATCTGCTACTGAATCCGTTTGATATTCTGCTTACTGCTCCGTGAACATGGGACCATGTTTTGCTATTTTTCTCTGAATAATGGCTTCAACTGTTATGCTAAGGTGCTGCAATATTGAAACTCTGTACCACAGTTTGTTTACGTATTGAAATTGGAAGGTATAATTGCTTGAGAGAGAAAGGAGAAAGTAATTGACTTTATTACATTAAACTAGCAGATTAATGAAGTGACAACGTTTCCTCTTTTAAAGTTCATTGCATTATTTCTTCCACTGCTATCTTAGAACTTAGCACATTATGGTGGGTTAAGTGGCTTATATTCATATTTTTTGATACATGATAGCTTTAATGACAGAATTAAGAATTACAATTGGCTACAATGCGGCAAATGGGTCTGAAATGGCTCTGTGTATGTATATCATCATTTTAATGGTGACTCATGAAATACTGTAAGTGCATTTGCATGGTTAGCTCATTTTTTTTTAGCTCACTTGATTCAGTTTTTTTCTGTTCATTCCTTAATGCACACATAATTTGGTTTATGGTGTTGTTCAGAAGTGAGGAGAGCATGCTGTGGCGATGATAACTCTGTAGCAAGGAGTTTACATTGTAGAACTGGCACAAAATGTGTCTCATTGGCTATTTTCATAGCTAAAACAGATTTATCCATTCTCCGTTCTCATGCATAGCATTAAAGAAGATTGATCAGTGTGGGCCTGTGTGTGGGTTTTTAGGTCCTTTCCCCTGGATTTCTCACTAGCCCTTGAGAGCCCTCATATCACCACATGGTAAATAAATCAGCCTGTGCAACTTTCCTCTGAAGCGATTTCATTTACCTCACAACCAGTGAGCTGGAGAGGGCTGTTTTACTCACCTGCCGATTAAAGAAAGGCTGTAGCCACAAAAGAATCAACTGAGATAGAAAGGAAGCAAGAAAAGGGTAATGTCTTTTGAGGTTAGCATCCACTCTAACTGATTTAGAAATCCTGTTTTTGCTCTTTGTGTCATCCAAAACAAGTCAAAATCAGAGGTTAGAATACAAGACACAAAAGTTATGCCTAGTATTTA
This sequence comes from Sinocyclocheilus anophthalmus, assembly GCA_018155175.1. Classification (NCBI taxonomy): domain Eukaryota; kingdom Metazoa; phylum Chordata; class Actinopteri; order Cypriniformes; family Cyprinidae; genus Sinocyclocheilus; species Sinocyclocheilus anophthalmus. The sequence continues at coordinate 5,102 of JADLZN010008021.1, forward strand.
TAGAACAAATGAAGCAGCCAGTGCACCAAATACACCATTTCATTATTCACATAAAACTGCCTGAACATATTGTAATTATTAATAAGCCAGTCAAACCCTCTCAGCTTCTGCAGAGAAGACACGTTTGTCCTCCCTTTCCATTAGCTGTGCCTAGCCTGTCTGTATTATTCTTTCACAAGGCATACCAGCTTGTTTTGCTTTTGGAAAAATATATAGACAAACTTATTTGGTTTTATTTATCAAACAAATATTAATGATGGTGCAGAGGGATTTTTAAGTCATTATTTTTTTCCCAGATTTTATCATTTAGGTACTGTATTTTACAGTAGGCAGTAGGAGATTGAGATGGAACTGGATTGTTTGTGTGTACTGATTGCATTTTTGAAGATTTGTGACCCATTTCATTTTCATATTGAATAAATGCAATTCTTTGTAGTATTACTCTGGAAGAGGGCTGAATAAGAATGCTGCTTAAAATGATTCAAATTAAATTCTTGTGTGCGCAAAGATTAAGATAAGCCAGAGGACTCATGTTTTGATTTTATGTTGATAGGATAATAGTTGCTACTGTATGTCATTTGCTCATATTTAGTTTAATCTCATTTGTATTTTATTGCAAGGGGATCTTAAATGTCTGGCATTTAATTTTATTGGATTTTATTTCATAGATTAGATTGTATTTAATTTATTTTCTAAAAATCCCTACAAATTCTTTCATTTGATATCAAACTGCTATTGATTGGTGTTCTGTACCCAGATGGCAGTCAGTATAAAGAGCCTAAAATATATTTATGCACACATTTGCCATAGTATTTTTTTTACTCTACTCTTTATTTTTTTTTCCAGAGGAAAGGAAGTCAGTAGCTGCTGTAATAATATTCTCTGTGCTAATATAAAACATGTCTAATGTTATGCATGAAGCAGAATATGAGGGTAATTGTTCTCAGAGAGAGCTTCTTTTAGAATACAGCTTTTCTTCTTCACCACTTAACATTTAATTTATTATTCACTTTTCTTCCTGCAAATGACAGTAGTTTCAGTTTAATAAATTTTCTTATCTCAACTCACTTTTAGAGGATTACTAATGCAATATGGGAATGAATGTCTATAAGGTGGGGTTGCATCTGAATTTGCAATGTCGTACTATGCTGCTCATTACAGCATTCGATTTTAAGCTCTATTGTTCAAGTGTGTCTTGTATCGAACTACTGTGAGTATAGTCTTATCTAGAGGATGAAAAATGAAAGCAATTGGAGGGCTCAAGCTAAAGATTCATTCTCATGTATTGCTACTTTATGAAACCTCTTGATATGCAAGTCAATTGTTATTTAATTGGTGCTATTTCATATTGTTTCTATCTAGAATTTCATTTGTGATATATCAGTATGCAACATGAAGCAGAAAGCAAATTCAATCATCAGACATTTCTCATTCACAAATGTAATTAATCTAGCCCCACTTTGAGGGTTCTCATGCCCCACTTATTTCTTGTAATCACCTGTGTAGGAATACCACAGATAAACTTTAAATTACACTCTTGACTTAATATCGTTATTAGTTACAAAAGTAGAGGGTGGGCTCCTGTAGCGAATCCATGCATTTTTATAAGAAAAATATCCATATTTCAAACGTAATAAACACTTTTCTATCACTTCCGACATCTGTCATACGCGGAAGGCTTTCCGGCAGATGGATGTTGGACGTATGAGCTCACGCGCTCGGAGCCGTGCCTTTGAGATATTCTAGTCTCGTGAGTTGTAGTCTTGCTAGAGAAAGTGTTTATTACGTTTGAAATATGGATATTTTTTCTTACAAAAACACATGGATTCACTACAGGAGGCCAAATTAAAACTATTCACCCCCGGAACCGTGTGAGGCACGTTTTTATTATGGATGCGCAAGCTTTATTTTACGTCTTGTGGACTGTTCAACAGAAACACTGCAATGATAGTGCTTGGAATAGCCAGGACAATTTTTAATATAACTCAGACTGAATTTGTCTGAAAGAAGAAAGTCTTATACACCTAGGATGCCTTGAGGGTTAGGGTTGAGTAATTTATGGGCTAATTTTCATGTTTGGGTAAACTAACCCTTCAACAAGCTTGCAGACAATACAAAGCCCTTAAAGATGTTTAAAACAGCCATTTCTGAATCGCAAAAGTCTGATATCCACAACAGACATCATTAGTGGCACCGTAGATGGCAAGGTACAAAAAGCGAGTAGTGGCATGTTCTTGATATTATTGTTTTAGCCACTAAAGGCACACCCAACCCTGGCTTAACTGTGAGGATTGTTGATGCAGCAGAGCTTTTTGTCCCAGATCTCTTCTGCTAGCCTGTTTTGATGGCTTCTAGCGTCTGGAGAGCAGATGGGCATCAGTGCCATCTAAGGTAAATGTGAGATGGGCTGAGGGAGCCAGCAATCTCCTCTCTGTCACTGCAGACAAATCTGAGAGCTAATGTTGCTGATAAGGTAAAATGACACCTGTAATGAATGCCCAACAATGAACAAGTGTGACCGGAGTGTTGAATGTGTGGAATTGAGAATAGAGTCAGATCTGTGAAGTGGAGAGAGAGAAAACAAGTGAGTGAAGGAGAATGCTTTTGTGTGAGCTTCAAGTACTGGCTGCTTTTCACACTTTTGACCATACGTTGAGCTAGTGAAACAACTTCCTTAACATGCAGCCCACATCTTTTAGTGAGCCAAAACTGGAACTAAAACAAAAACTCCTTCTACAAAGATCTTCAAGTGACAAAAGGAGTTCTAAACCCATTCTGTGAAGGAAATGTTGTCTGCCAGGCTCATTTGAATGTGTAGAGCTGCTTGTGGTTCCTGTGGGTTGTACTTCTACAACTTGAAATGGCTTCTAAGTGATTGGGAGTTTAACCTATTGCATAACATGCAGAGCCCACTTTAAATCAGCAATTGCTAACCAACGGTTGTTTAAGCAATTTAATGTGGTCCTTGAGATATTGTGATCTGCATATGGACCCTGGACCACAAAACCAGTCATAAGGGTCAATTTTTGAGATTGAGATCATCTGAAAGCCGAATAAATAAACTTTCCATTGATGTATGGTTTGTTAGGATAGGACAATATTTGGCAGAGATACAACTATTTGAATATCTGGAATCTGCCTTCAAAGTTTTTATATATTTACAGTAGGAAATTTGCTAAATATCTCATGGAACATGATCTTTACGGAATATCCTAATGATTTTGGGCATAAAATAAAAATCGATAATTTTGACCCATACAATTTTTTTTTGGCTATTGCTACAAATATACTGTACCCCAGCGACTTAAGACTGTTTTTTGTGGTCCAGGATCACATATATGTATGTGTGTGTATGATTAAAAAAAGTCATTATTATAGAGTTAAATATTTTGTTATTATACATTTTGTTGTTTTGTATTTTTCAAAGAAAAATTATGTTTGACAATTTGAATGGTAGTGGAACATTCATGCAGTATATAAATACTCATTAAAAAGCTGTTTATTTATGCAACAGTCCTTGTCTTGCTCACATTTTCACTTACTCTGTCACTTCCATCAAATATAATGCAGTTGTAAATTAACAGATTGTTGTTGTTTAGTTTAAAAATGAGTCGGCTTCAAAAAGCTTCACCACAGAGGAATAGAGAAGGTGAATGTTTTGGAAAGTACAATTTTATTTTACTTTTGGCGCTGATGTTGTAGTAAGATACAGAGGTTGACCGATTGATTGCTTTTGCCAATAGCCGTTTACTGGATTATTCATTATTAATCAAAATCCATACTGATAATTTTTCGGGTTGCATCCGTTGCTGGAGCGGCTGAGAAGGGTCTGATGTCATTATACAGTACGAGAGCCTCTAGACATTACAAGCTATATGAGTTAGGCCTAAATGTTTTTTGTTTTGTTTTTTGTCATCAGAATCTGTATTAGAAGCGAGCAGGCATTTGTCTTGGTCATTTGAGTTGTAGGGTTTTCAAGAGCTGAGCCTGGTTTGTCTCTTCCTATCAGCCTCTAATTCTCTGTCCTTCATTAAAACCTATCATGCCCTTCACCAAACATGTACCTTCACCAACAGGTACTGGATAGTTCATCCTGTCATTTGACTGCTGCTTTCTATACATGTACGTGGGGAAGACAGTGACATCCAAGTAGCATTCCACAACTTCCTGCTTTTACAGTCAGTAACTTACAGAGACAGTATGTCAGCTTCGTCCACAAGGTCCATATGCTCATCGCAGTCATCTTATTGCAGTGGCAACCTTTTTGCTCCTTGTCAGATTAGTGAAGGATACAGGACAGTAGCTGTTTGACAGAACTGTTACACTCACGTATCTTCCCAACTCACAGATGAAATTGCATCAAAAGCTAGATAGTCCTTTCTGAAGTCCCTGTCTGAGCTGATAAATAATTTTTGGTTGACATTAGTGGTCCGTTCCATCTTTTGCTCAATTTAACTCTTGTAAATTTGTACTGTTTAGTTTGGCTGCAGTGGTTTTGATAATTATAGTTCTGTTTCCTAAGATGTTGAAATTATACAGCTTGTCACGGCCTGGCCAGAAACCAGCTGAAAATGTTGATACTTATCAAAATGGAAATGGAGTGTCTCTCTTCTATGAGAGGATCACCATCTCAGCATGAGTGTGATGTTAATTGCCATGAAAGCATATTTCCTTAATGTTAATAAGTCAGAAAGTTTGTTGAGCTTATATGCATAGAGTAACTTGAAATGTCATGTGCTCTAAAGATATACATCAAATAATGAGAGAATCCACTGGGTCCCTCAATTCATTCATTATAGCAAGATCTCTGTTTTCAAAACAAGATGATTCCATACTGTTTCTTCCATAAGTATTTCCCAACTCTGATCTTTATCTCCTGATGTGGACACTTTAATGTATATATTTGAGCAAATATCAAAGCAAAAAATATAACTTTTTCCCTGATTCGTGGGATTTTCGCCCAACTACTATAGCTATGGTCAATGTCTGCCCAGCTAGATTTTCTCAGTTTTTAAATTTGTCAAATACATACCTTTTGACATGCCTTACAGCATTCGTCTGATCTTGTCAGTTAAGATTTTAGTTTTACCAAGCCCTTCACATGTAGTGCGTCAACGAATTTGATCATGAGGGTGCCGTTTTGGAATGACAAGTCATCTTGGATTTGTCATTTTCGTCCAGACCTGAGCAAGTTTGGGAACAGCACAACCTACTGCCAAAAAAATCGTCTAAAACTAAATGTATGCTTATATTTTAAAGGTATAGTTTACTCATAATTCAATGCAGTTTCTGTGTGTAACTACCTTATTTTCACCTTATGCCTAGATTTAATTTACATCACTGCTGTATCAGTGAAGACTAGCTGAAAAGTTTAAAGGGCACCTATTGTGCCCCTTTTTACAAGATGTAATATTGATCTTGGGTGTCCACAGAATGTGTCTGTGAAGTTTCAGCTCAAAATACTCAACAGATAATTTATTATATCCTTTTGAAAATGCCTATTTTGAGTGGAAATAGAACCATTATGATGTTTTCGTGCATGTCTTTTTTAAATGCATATTAGCTTCTGTTTCCTGCCCACTTTTTCAGAAGAGGGCTGTGCCTTTACAGCTCATACCTCAGATACTCTATCAAATAACATCTGTTTGGTTTTGATTATCATGTCTATCAAGCTGAAATCATACATTTTAAAGCCATATCAGTTTAAAGTTATGATATACGCTATTCTGAGCGCACACATCCGAAGCATGCACACAGAAAGCAGCTGTCACACGGCATGTGAGTACTAAACTAAGTTCTCTTTCATGTCTTATTTGTCTTATTGTGCTTAAACTGTCAAATACGCACAAGTTTATGTTAAAAACACACATAAGTTACAAAACAGTTGGTTATGTCTGTGAAGGTAGTCAGCTGGGAACGAAATCGCATGTTTATATCAGATCTGTGTATTAAGTAACAGCAGCGTAATATACAGTACCTATATTCCTGTCTATGCTGTTAACATGACCCAAACAATAAATAAACCAAATTCACTCTCTTTTTCTTGAATAATTTCTGTAGCTCAATATAAGACATTCTTATTGAATGCTTCTTTTAAATGCTCTAGCGTGAAGATAAACATGGTAGATTGTGTGTGGCTCACTCAGGGCGGGACCTGTAAAATGTGACATCAATTTAGCAAATTTTGCATAATAGGTGTTCCTTAAAATATACCAATATTGTATTTTTGTTGTATGTTACAGAACCATAATAACGCTATTTAAGAAGATCATGTGCAATTTAAAATTATAGGTTGAATTTAAGTAAAAAAAAATGTAGGGCTTCAGTAAGTGATTCTAAAATCTTTACTCATTTTAGGATGGTTTAATCATTTTAATAGTAATATTTTTTTTTCTTAATTGTTAATCAAAGGTGGCAAAACCCTTTCCGTATTTTCCTTGCTCCCTGCAGAAAGCGTGTGCATGTACGTGATTGAGTGAACAGAAGGAGGGATATTTGAGACATCAATTATAACCCAAAAGCCTCCCTCCATTTCCAACTTTCTCACTTCCTCTCTCTCACACTTTCTTTCCCTTTCTCTCACTCTCATCCCTTCACCTTAGCTGGGATTATCTTGACACTTTCTGACACTTCTGCCTTAAAATTCTCAACTTGCTGAAATCCAACAGAGTGCTCGCCATGTAACCCCCACATGCTCACTTGTACACACACTCTCCTCCTCTCGTGTCAAACCCTCTTCAGAAATCCATGAGAGGCTTGGGTGTGAAAGTAAAGCACATGGTTTTAAAGGGCAGGAGCTTTTGGTGCATGTGCTGAAACAGTGATGTGTAACTACATCAAGTGGCTACTTGGTGATGAGGACTGATGTGTCAAATGCATTTCCATGTAACCCACTTTCACAAGCCAAGCAGCTTTCCATGCACTTTCATTACAGGAAGCCGGAGAGGCCAAAATAGCTGACATGGGAATTCATGACACATTATGAGCTATTTGGAAATGTGCTTTATGAGATTATTAGAACTAGAGGTTTAGTGTTGCACTGACTCATAATGACTGAATTCAAGCATGATTGAGCGAAACATTTAGGTTACATATAGATGTATAAAGGATTTTGCTATGCCTGTATATTCCATCAAAAGTTTGGGGTTAGTAAGATTTTGTTTTTCTTTTTTAAAAGATGTATTTATCTGGTCAAAAATACAGCCAAACAGTAGTATTGTGAAACATTTAAATTTAAAATGATGTTTTTTTTAGGGGGGGGGGTTTTGAAAATATTTTGACATTTTTGTAGAATTTATTCTTGTTAAATTTTAGCAGCCATATCCATCTTCAGTGTCACATGATTTTTCAGAATCATTCTAATAGCTAATTTGCTTACACACACACACACTTGAATATTACATATTTAACAGTATTTTAACAATTGTTAATGATAATTAGCCTATTTTGGTGGATGAAATAAATTAAGATAAAGAAATTGGTTGGAAAATATGAGTTTTATGAATCAGCCTAAAACAAGTATCAAGCCCAACCTTGATTATGTCATGGAGAATAGGGCAGAGTTTAAACAGAAATCCAGCTAACCAGGGAAAGATAACAAAGTCATCACTTTCTTAAATGCTAAAACTCACAAGGGACAGCCAACGCTGCCATTTAACAATCATAATAGAGGATATCATATGTATGTAATAAACTGAGAAATGAGTTGAAAGAGTGAAAAAATGCACAAAATAAACATCACTAAAAAAGCAACACTTAGAGATCTAGGGAGCTGGTGTGATGCTGTCTCACCTCATGGTTTGCAGTTTTCGTAAGAGTGTGATAAACACACATCATTATGCAGTTTTTTACAGTCTTTACTTAAAAGTACATCATTGAATCACCTGGATTAGTATATTATATAACTCTACCTCTTCTCTGTCTGCTAACTATTGGACAGGCTGTGGACCTTCATTGCAGAGGCTGTATTAAAATTAACTAGCATAATGAGAAAATGAATGACTTATTGGTGGCTTGCTTGTTAGAGTCATTAGGACTTGCGTTTATGCTCATCTATCATAGGAGGAGCAGAACGAATTGGCTCTGCTGTTTTTATAGAGCATGGATTGTTCCAATTATCCATTACCTTTTATTGCAGCAAGTGTGCAGGCACTGCTAAAAGGATAAGGCCAACAATTAGCACTCTGGGAATCAGTGTGAACTCAAACCCAGTTAGAGATGTGCACATACCCATTAACCTCTACAGCCCCCTCTCATTCTTTTATACTTCATTACTGTTCCTCATTGAATTTGCACATGGGAAGGTGTTTATAATTGGGTGTGTTTTATGATGGTCGACTGTATTGTTGTTTTCCTGTTGAACTTGTTGTGGATTAAATCCTAGAAGATGAACTCTAGGGATAGTTACACATTATTTACCCATCCTCATGTGGTTTTTCCCATACAAATGACAAAAATGCACCAAAGTCCATGCAAAAGTTTTGTGTGAGAAATAGACTGAAATTTACTTCTAAACAAATAATTTATTTTGTTTTGCATTGAAGAAAAAATAAACGGACAGCAACAACATTGAGGGTGAATAGGTAAATAATGACATTTTTCATTTATGGGTGTATTGTCATTTTAAAATGCCTTTTCCGTCATCACTAGTCATGCAATTGCTTATATATACGCTGACAAAGTCAAAGTACAAAGTGATCTTGCTTGTTCACCTATTGGCCCATAATGTAAAAGGGCATTTTTAAGCCACTCTGCTGAACTAATATATTGATGGTATCAGTTTTGTACAGATCAATACAGGTTTGCATTTAGATAACAGAGCAAGAGGTTAAAAACATAAACATACTGATAAGAATTAGCTTTCACCTTCACCTTGTGTTCCATTTACTTTATTATAATAATTACTATATGCATCTGTCTGTTCTTTCCTGCATAATTGCTGCTAATGGCTTGTAAATTCTTCAAAATATTATTATTTCATCATATTTCTTGCTGAAGTTTAGTACGATGCTGTGTCTGATTCATGTTTAATTCATTGCAAGGCAGTTTGGGTGAAATAAAGTTTAGGCTCTCTTCACAGCAACAGATGGCAGATGGATCTGGAGTCATTTCAGGTTGTTCCTTCTATTCATCACTGAAATTTGTGCAACGGATGTTGGGAATTTCTGCTGGTTATGGAAAAACCAGACTACTCATAGGAAACTGTACTTCTAATACTACAATTCAAATTAGAGAAATACCATGCAATGTTAAGGGCAGACATTGGCATGAATGGAAAACAAGCAAATTCAGCAGGGCAATGCATGTATTAAACATGGGCTTTAAAGATTGGCAGATCTACAAGGAAGAATAATGAATTCTGTTCAAAAGGTTGCGGCTGCCTTTTCTACCATTGACCCTCTGTAGCAGAGGGAAGTGATGTCGTCGTATTCAGCTCATGATACAATTTTCATCTTGTCACCCACCTATCTGCAACACTGCACAGCAGGATTGTGTCCTTCTTTCTCCCTTTGTCTTGGGAGTAGAAAACAGAGGATATTCATGGTTTTGCACAATTGAAGTGACCTGATGGCTTGAGATTGAAGCTGCAAACTTTTGGAAGTGCTTATGCATAGAATGAACAGAAAAAGGATTGAGCTGTGATACTTTCTAAAATTGTGCGCTGTTTTTGCCCCCATACTGAACCGAGAAAACAGCTGAGAACTGATTTTTACACCAAAGATGGTCACCCAAGGTCTTATCGCCCGCTCCATGAGGAAGCTGAGATTTTAGTCAAAGGTGACAAAATAACCAGAATTCGTGAAGAATCTGAAGTTAAATATGCTGATGTAATTCTGTGTTGTTTTCCAGGGAATCTGTCTATCTGTGGTGCTCTGTGCAACCAAGACAAATTCCTGTCCACAGTGAGACTGCTAGCAAACATCTGCAGAGGCAGAGTAACATTTCATTTTGAATTATTTAGAGTGAGCTCCATGTTTTGTACCTTGAGCTTTGAAACCCAGTGTAATATCGTCCATCTAAGATTTCCTACTTTTGCCTCCTTACCCATGGGGTGATCTGTGACATTCTCTTGACATCCCTAGTGTGACTTTGCTTTTCCACTTGGTGATTCTGCAAACAGCCCAGAATGCACTTCTCTGTGAACTAGGTATCACACACCTGGGAATATAACTCTGAATGATAACATTTGTTTCTTTGGTGCTTCTTCAAAGTTGTTTTTCTATACCCAGAAATAGAGCATTCAACAACGAATGATTTTTAATTAGAGGTCAAAGTGCTGGTGGCGTGTTTTGTTTTATACATCATTAACATGCCCACTCTTCAGCAATTTTGCCTCTTTTAAAAGCTTGTCAAGAAAATCCTGTAAAATGATGGGAAAATGGGGGGGGTGTAAGGGATATACGATCGTTGGAAAGAATGCCCAAAGAATGGTGCTATGGATATAGTGATGTGTAGCGTAACTACATACATAGTCTGGGGTGATAAGAATTAAGGTGGGGGAAGCCTACCCAGAGTACAGTGATCCTGGTGAGATGCACCTTGTCATTCTATCTTCATCAATGCCAACCGCACTAGTGACTACGATAGATCACGCTGGTTCTGAGTGCAACGGGTTAACTCTATGTGTCTGGCAAATTAAGTTGCTGGAGGTCACCAGTATCCAGCTACAATACTTGATAGTAGTTGTATATCCGCTGACATGCGGTAGTAATCCGCTGTAAATAGCACCTTACTGTTCTGCAACTGCCTGCACTACCATGACAGTTTTTGCACTGGGAAGCATGATGTATCTGTCTATTTTAGTTATTGATATTTATAGATTTTTTAAATTGTACTGTCCCCTCATGTTTTATAAGTAAAGTTTTGATTCAGTTTAGGGTATTAATGTATCATGTTTTAAAACGTCCTTTATGCCCCCCAAAAAATATAGGAATATGACACCTATTGCGGCATTTCTATATAAGCTCTATTCAGTATTATTAAGCAGCTTTTCAGCTTTCTCAGGAGCAAATTACCCTTATCTATCCCCAGCTCCTCCTTTCGCACAGTCAGGACTTGGCTTTCTGATATTTCTTGCTAATCAGACTCCTTTATTTGAATAAAGTGTTACACTTAAATATCATTGAGTACATTAATGATATCTGTCTTGTTCTGTTCTGTTAACCCTAGGGAGGTTTTTATTGCTGCTCTCCCTGCTCATTCATTACAGGCTGCATGGATGGGCAGGGAGGGTTTTTTTGCCCAGAACAGAACCATAACGCCAAACCAAACTTTATGCTTAGTATCTATCATTTTGACGATAGTGGGCCTGACAGAATTGCTATTTTATTTTGATCCAAAAATACCGTAAAGAAGTCACATTGGGGAAAATATTCCCGGGACTGTTTTTATTGTTTACATATTTTTTAAAATGCCAATTATTCCCTGGATGGCAAAGCTGTAATTTTTCATTAGCCATTACTCCAGTTCCCTCTGGTCCATGACCCTTTCAGAACTTAGTCTAATATTCTGATTTTGGTGCCAAGAAAAACTTCTCATTATTTACATCATCAATGTGGAAACATTGAGCCTGCTTATTTTTTGTGAAAACTCTTGATTAGAACAAGTTTTTTGTAATTATAAGTTTCCCTTTCTTTATGTCACAGCCCAATTTGCTCAATTTAATGCCATACCTTTCCTAAATAAAGTATTTTACTTTTATTTTAAAGGGGTCATTGAACTGCCCTTTTTGATTTGGTACTGGTTTTTTCCGTAGGTGCCCTTATTTTTTATCAAGGATTTTTTACCTCCAACACCTAATTAAAAATCGGCTATTTTCTGTCCTGTTTTGACCCCCTCATCAGAATGCTCTGTTTGAATAGGCGTGGTGGATTGTAGACTCTGAAGTAAACACCCACTGCTATGATTGGCTAAAATTTGTGTATGCTTGACAGCCTACATCCTCCATAGATGGACACTGCTGTGATTTTAGGTTAAAAACACATGAATACTCCATAAGTAACATAGTAATGAGTATATCAATGTAATTAAAAAACAGTTTTTTCACTCACTTTGTGTTGGCACATCGATCCAATATAGTAGTCACAGCATCGTTTTTTAGTTTCAATCTTTTTGAAAATCCTTTGTCGAATTGTGCCTTGTTTGTAAACGAATCTGCTGTAAAATGAAGTGAACAAAGGACCAAGCTCTTACTGAGTTAGTCTGAAACTTCATTAAATATAAAGTTAATCAAATAAAGTTTATCGTTTTGTTTCTGCGTAGACCTGCATTTGCCGCTATTGTCACTTACCCACTATGTGCGTGAATTAGTGGGCGGGGCTAAACAGGCAGTGATGTAGAAGCAGGCGCTGATCTTCTTCTGCGGAGGCGGTGTTTAGCCACACTATTACATCATAGAGTCGTATATTCCACAAGCTGTTGTTTTGGCAGATTGGCTTCAATTTAAGCTGATTTTAGACTAACGAGAAAGTTTCGAGTTCTGAAACTTACAGGATATTTTAATAGTACAATGACCTCTTCTATATCAAAGGCTCAGGAAGTTTTGATTCTCAGTTCATGACCCCTTATTTAAAATATTTGGGACTTTTTTGTAGTACACGTTCTTCTTCAGTATCTACAATAATTAAAGAAGAATATGAAGTGGTATGATTTTAAAGTAACACAAGCAGTGAAACTGGCGTTTCAGTGTGTGTGTGTGTGTGTGTGTATGCATACATACTTTATTCATTTCACAATACAGCAAAAATGGGGGGAGGGTGGTGAAAAATGAAATTCCTTTAATTTCAGTGGGTGAAGGCTGTAATTAGCTGCTATTTAATGGCTTGTCATGGGATTTTTACACATCTGACAGACTTTCGCATTATGGCCGTCCCTCTGTGTATATAATATTATTATATATATATATTATAGTATGGTAGTAATGTAATGGTATGTTATGTCTGTATGTATTTATGCTTGTACTGCGTGTGGTGTGGTGGGGTGTTTGTGGTGTGTGTGTTTTGTTATATGTTTAAGTTATATTTAATAATATAATATATTATTTACTTAATATAGATCCTGAATATAAAATAATAATAGAATTAATAATAATAACAAAAGATTATGCCAAACTGCATAATAAGGTTCCCCTTCGGGAACTCGAGCTGCATAGGAAAACGCTAGGGGAACGCCTTTCAGCTGATACCACGCCTAATCATAATGTTGTAAGTCAGTCGAACGATGGGCGAGACGTTCCGCGGCGGGTTGACTTCCCATTACCGGAAGCTTTTAAAAGCACGTGGAGTTGCCGCCGCCGCGTAGCTTTTCTGTCCATTCAGCGAATCTCCTCTGTGGTGTGTCGTTCCACGATTTAGTTTCTGTGAGTCCTTAATTTATGTTTGTCCTGTCCCAAAGGTCCTATAAGCTTCCGCTATGCGAAGCTCATGCAAGGACAAAGGCATTTCACGGGCGAGAGCATGCCACGTGGTAGGTTGTTTGTGTTCCCCTGCCCAAAGATAAGTTTGATCCCGAGTGGGACACACACAGCCTTTGCCGTGGTTTGCTTGCGAGCGAATCATAGTTTTTACCTGCCTTGCTTCGCTTCATAGGGCCCTCTTTGAGGAGGAGCTTTCACTAGCTTCTCGCGGTGCCGGCCCCGCTTTCGCCCGAGGCGGAGCAGCAGCTGTGCTTGTGGGTTTCGCTTATGGATCTGCTAATCACCAGATCCGGTGCCTGCTCTCGGGGTTCTGAAGCCCGCGCTGCGGTACTTCCACCCTCGGGGAGAGGGCGCGACGCTCCGCCTATCTTTCTCCGAGGAGATTGATACGGAAGGCATCGAAGAGCTCCCCAGTTGCACAAACATCAGTTACACAAGCAAACAACATTATGCCTTATATTATAATGAGCAGCATTAAAAGGAGCGGAGCTCGCGCAGCCGGGGCAGATTGTGTTTTTTGTCCCTCCCCGCTATTAAACACTCCGCTCTCGCAGGGGCACGCTCCGAGGAGTGTGTCCGTTCCTGTGATCTTGCGATTGCGGTCCCGCTGCTGCTGAGGCACGGCGGCCACTGAAGAACGCGGAGAAATCGCTCGGCTCCTAGCAGACTTGGAGACGGCTCTTCCTTCTCCACCCGTGTTTTGCTAGTTTAGACTCGTTTTTGTCCAAAGGATATTGGAATGTTGATCAAGTTACTGATGGCTCCGCGCAGCACATATAATTTACCATCATTTTCGGTTTTTTGAATGGTGGATCGATTAAGAACAATTCACTCACACACTTGTTCATACATGAGTTTTCTGTCCCTGCAATTGAACTGTTTATTTGTCTTTATAGAGATGTGAGGGAGGCCACACACATTTCTGTTTTGAGAGAACTAGAAGAAGAGAAGAAAATAAAAGTATGTCGAGGCAAGACCTAAAAAATCTCTATACGAATTAGTTTACATCACCTCTGAAGTAAAAAAAAAAAATTTGCATAAAAATATGTGGTAATTGCCCTTTTGAACCAAACATTTCTATGTGAGGCCCTGTTAAGTTGAATCTTTTTTTTTGTTTTTTTGCACAGAACTCCCTGATGATGCAGTTGTCTGAATCTCAGACAGTGTAAGTGAGCTGATATTTGTTGAAATCATATTGTTTAGATTATCTGAAGCTGAATGAAAACATTTTTTAGTAGTTTTATTTGTGGTTGAAACCCAATATTCCTTTTGGGCCTATTTACACTTGGCCACTTCATGCATTTTCTTTGATCGGATGGCTATCCAATCGCAAAAAGACCAGGTGTAAATGGCCTCTGAAACGCATTCAAGACTGATTGCACTTGGAGGTGGTTTGAGACGCATTCCACATGCAACTGGACAAGGTAAAAGTGTCTGGTTGAAACCACATACGTACATTTTACTCCTACCAGAACAACACAAAATAAAAAGCAGGTGCAAGCGCATGTTATAACTACCGGCTCCTGATAGCAGATACAACAGCATTACTGCAACATGCATGTGCAGAGATATGGCCTGTCAGAGACGAGCATCTCTCTTCAGCAAGCATGTGCAAATGAAACTCTCTTCGCCTGTTTAACACTGTCATCTTCATTAAAAGTGTTGAACGCTCAATTCTTTTAGCAGTGCCGATGACGCTCTCAATCTTCGATTGCAGCGCATATCTGTGGCTTTCAGTGACGTGAATCTGCCACCCAAAAACAATAAAAGTTTTTATTCCATTATTCCAACAGTGTTTCCATTCCATATTGTGCATTAAATGTATGAATTGCCATGAAACTCCTGTGACACACTAATCTTCTTACACCCCGTGTGTGTGTGTGTTACAGGCTGCAGCATAATGAAGGCACTCTTGTCCAGTCTCAGACGTGTGTGCAGGAACTGACCACTGAACTTAGGAATCGCTCGTCCGCTCATGAAATAACTAGCACTATACTTGGGCGGCAGCAAGACCATCAGGCAGGAAACAGCGCTCGCCGTCAGCTGGGAAGCTCGAAGCATGAGTGCAGAAGTGCCTCTCGACGGTATACATCCCGATTCGCGCTATGGCCTGGGTGTTACGCCTGACATACAAATAAGGGGTGGTGGGGTCTAGATGCCCAAATCTCTGGATGTCGTGAGTAGTTTTTGACCACTAAATACTTCGCATTTATACAAGCTTAACACTTCCTGATTGCTTTAAAAGTGCCCTGTATCTGATATCCTGCATTTCCACTACATAGGGCTTAACTTGAAAAATGCGTAACGTGACTCAAATAACATTAGACAATGATATTTAAAGACCAAACTCTGCGCGGGCACACATAAAAACATTAAGGCCAATAGTTTTACATCAAACTCATTAATTTAGTAACCGATTCTTCATCCCGTAGGTACTAATGGTCTAGCAGTACAGACACTTGCTCAAGCACGTTAGCCGGGTTCTGGGTTTTTTAATCCGGCCCTCGGTATACGTTTTTTTCTTCCTCAATTAAAAACCAATTTGTGTTCTCCGTGTTGTAAGAGCAGGGAACCTGTTTTTTTGTGTGATTTTTTTGATTTCTCCCGCACGAAATTAGAGAGTCTCCCAACAGTAGCAATAGATTTGAAGCACTCGTCTGGCCACAAGCCACCGTCCTTTTAATACTCTGGCTAGAGAACTAGAGATGTTCATTTTGTATAGATTACTCTGTAAACCCGAAGCTTTTCAAAACACATTTCACATCCCACTCGCATTACGGGGAATAGTCCGAGAAGTGAGAGCCCTGAAAACGATCTGAGAAATATCATAAAATGTGTTTTTTTTTCGTGCTTACACGTTGCTCGGGCCCTATTCCGATCTGTTCCACGTAGGAGGACAAAAATCACATACATTGGGTTCACTTGAAACCATGCAATGTTAAATTGCGGCCATGTGTCAACAATAGGGACCGCCTGATGCCCTTGATCAGCGTACAAGATGCCTATACGGATTCTGCGAGGGAATTCCTCACACTGCAAATGATAAACTACATGATGATGCATCCCCGTCAGCTAACCTTAAACATTTAAGCGATTTTCATCCATTCAAGTGCAAGAAGACGCTAAAGAATTCAATTCAGTTCTCTCATGCTTTCTGACTGTTTTCTGTGCACACACCCAAAATGTTCACACAAAGCCACCTCTCAGACTGCACACGAGTACTGAATTGAGTTGTCTTTCCATGCATTAGGTTTTAACAGTGACAGCAGCTTAAAGGGGTGGTTCATTGCGATTTTCACTTTTTTAACGTTAGTTAGTGTAGAGCATAAACAATATCTGCAAAGTTATGAAGCTGAAAGTTCAATGCAAATGGAGATATCGTCTTTTAAAATTCTGGTGGTTTAATGCCTACAAAAACGGCTGGTAGGGACTACAACGAGTTACTTCCCGGGTTCGTGTCATCACAAACCCAGATAAACCCCGCCTTCGGGAAAAGGCAGCAAAGGGGGCGAGTCCATGCTGTGCTGCTTTATAGAAGAGGAAGAGAAAACTAGAGGTGAACGTAAAAATTTGTTCATATATGAATTACGATTCTGTCTTCTAACGATTCTAATGATTCACAAGTTTCAAAATCAATGCTCTAAAGCAGCAGTTCTTAATACTGTTCCTTGCGTTCCCCTGCTCTGCACACACTCTGCATCTCTCTCTCATTCAGATTCCTACAGCTCAGGGGGTGAATACACCTTATTTTTCACATAGCTATGAGAAGTGTTAAACATGGACGTGCGTGCAGTTGCCGTCCTGTATTAAAGCTTTAATCAGGATAAAACTATATTAAAAGCTAACATAAGCAGTAGCATTTAAAAATAACAGTTTATCTAAAGTATGAGACAACAACAAACAAAAACATAGGCCTACCGTTAAAAGCTGTGCTTGCACAGGTTCTGCATGATCCTTTTCAATAATATCCTCTGCTTCTCAATCGTGGCTCAAACTGATAAGCGATATTAACAAAGCCGTTGTTTACAATACAACCGGAGCACATGCCGCTGGGGTGAGGGGCGTGACGTTCAGAGGCCGTTTAGCCAAGTCACAACAACCCCTGGGCTAAGCTACCACTCAGACGCCCATCGCCTACTTTTTCTGAGGCGGGGCTTTCATAAAGTACGAATCAGTGTTGTATTATCAGAGAAGGGACCTAGGCGGTTGTGGAATAAAGGTACGTAAATGTTGCCAAATTAATGCGTATTATTTAAAAAAAAACTAAGCATTAACACATGTTAGACTGCACCCCATTAACACAATCAAGCCTAGAAAAAAAACACTGAACCACCCCTTTAAAAAACATCAGCTGGTCCTGTGTCATAATCGAACAACAAAACACAAACAGAAGATCTCTTCTTTTGACTGAATAACATTTGTAGCTTTAATGAGAATTTAATTAATATAGTGTAGACCAGTGGGTTTCAAACCCTGGGTCGTGACCCTTGGGTGGATCGCCAGGATGATTTAAGGACGAAGGCTGGGGAGCTGGGGTCGGGGGAAAAAAGCAACAAGGAGGAAGCCGGTAACCGGCAAAACGTAACTTTAATACAAATTAACAAACAGCACACCCATGAAAGTAAGCCGGCCAGCTGAACCACACGTCCCACAGCAAGCTTCATTTGCGACATACATTCCTAAGATATTGGTATAGGCTCGTCCTCGCTTGACGTGCGGCCATTCGGCTCAGGGCATATACCAATCAAAAAAGCACCGCGAAGCCCCTTGCCAAAAAGGTAGATCAAGTTCTATTCTAATGTCGATATAAGATAACAGGTTGTTTTTGACGCGTGAACATTTTTAGTCCATCCACAGATTTATCTGTACTCAGACGTACTCATATTACACAGGAAGAGACTCGTCAACAAATAGGCAATGGCGGGCATAGGGAGTGGCGCCCATAATCGAGCGAGCGCTGTAGCAACTCCACGTGAGAGGTGTTTTTCGAATCCACTCACCCGCGCGTCTCTCTCTCTTCTCTCTCTCTCCTCTCTCTCTCCTCTCTCTCTCTCTCTCTCTCTCTCTCCTCTCTTCCTCCTTTCTTTCTCTCTCTCCCGCTCTCATGTGTGTGTGTGTGATACCTCCTTAACCACTTTGAGGGATTTGGTAACCTCAAAGTGAGCAAACCACTGACACAAAATCGCCCAAACAACCATCCATTTGGGGACTTCCTCATTTTATTTTGAAATTGGTAAAATGCTAGAAAAGTTTCTGTGAGTGGTAAGGGTGGGTTTTCGTTCAAAAGTGGTAAATAACTATCTTATATAAAACACTAGAAGTCTATGTAATGCCTCCCATGTGTGTGTGTGTGGTTTGGTGTTGGTGTTGCGTTATGTGTGTGAAGAGCCCCCGTATAACAAAATGACTCACCTGAACCACTGGCTTGACCAGCCCAATAGAAACAAAAGCTAACCTTAACCCTGAGACCCTATATGATTGTTAACAGGGTACTGATTCTGATTTGTTTTGGACATTTACAACCTAAATCAATTCTCCTTATTTTCATGTTCCTTGTGTCATTGTTTACTCACCTTCACATTGTTCCAAACCTGTATGACTAAATGCTTTAAGGGTTCAACAGAAGACAGTCAGATTTGTATCAATATGTAGCGCAAAGTGTTTATAAGATGTGGTGTGAAACTTCTTGTACAATAGTTTTGTGATCATTTAAGTTAAAATCCTCTGTAGCTCTCAATTCTCAACAGTGAGGGAACTTAAAGGGAGCAGTGCCTTTAAGCGCATGTGAATGTAAACTTTAAATGTACTTTATTTGAACCCTAGTGGTGTCTTGTAGGAAATCGAGGTTCTACGAAAGCAGGTGGACCATCTGACCGAGGAGAATGGGAAACTGTTGGGTCATCAGAACCCCAAGCAGAAGATTGAGTACCTGGTCAAACTGAAAAAGGAGATCACCAGACTACAAGAGGTCAGAATGAACATGCAGAGGAGATCGTACATGTTTAAGTAGGAAAAACCATAACACTTAAATTGGCAGCTGTAGTCCCACTATAGATTTGAAAGGCCAAATGTATTTTTCATAGAGGCATAGTAACTCTAAATATGGTGATCACAAGGTTTGTTTTTTTTATGATTTAGGTATGCAAGGATCCTGAGGCGGTATATTTAATCATTCATTGATATGCGCCAAGGTTTGGGCTCTGACAAACAAGCATCAGAGCCATATTACAGAGTTTAGATTAGTTTCAGTCTACATGACTAGCATCAGCATGACATTGCCATCGATCTCATTTCAGAGTAGCAAGGCAGAAACTGTTTGTCTCAAAAAAACAAAACGGCTTGTCTCCCATTTGCACTTTCCAGATGCAAACGATAATAGCCACCATCCAAGCGGAATTCTGGAAACCATAACGAGTTTTGGCATAGGACTATATGGTCCAAACCAAGACATTCCTTTCATAAGTGGTAGAGTGGGTGTTGATTAGGTATTTTGGATGGGATGTTTATATCTTTGCTGCATCAGACTGCGACAGTGTTCCAACCGGAGTAAATCCCGAATAGTCCTTGAACCACAGTGGTTTTAGGGTATTTAATGTTTAACCTTAATTAGCGAAGGTCTTTCAATATTTTTTTAAGTATGTTAATCTTAAGGTTTTGTGTAAGCTAGTGTACTCCGAAACAAGATTTGTTTTCCCCAAAACGTCTGAGAACCACATTGACTCATCATATGGACAAAAAACAAGAGACATTTCAAAATATCTCATGTTCTACAGAAAAAAGCATACAGGTTGGAAACTATTGATAGAATTTCATTGAATTTGGGGTGAAAAATCCCATTAAGTGTCACAGACTACAGAAAGTGCTTGGTTGCAGTTTTTACTGATAATGGTGGTGTAAGTTATTTACACTCTTTATTATAAATGTTCAATTTCTTTCCATTAATTCAGCTACAGACTTTTTTAGCTGTTAAAACATCTCTCTTAACATGTTCAAGATCCCAAGATGGGGAAGATTTGGCAAACTAATGACTCCGTTTCTGTGTTTTCAGGAAAACGGCAAACTCAGGCAGTGTCTTCATATGGAAGAAAGTCCTAACACGAGCCAATAACATGCTGACCCTGAACATGCTGGACCTAAAAACTAAACGAGATTAGATTCAATCACTTTTTAGGTTTTTAGATGTAGTTGTTGGGTTTGTCTGTTGATTTTGTTTGTCTTCAAATTTTTTTATTTTTTATTATCCTCCCTTTCTGTTCTAAAATGTTTAAGCTCTTTGTGTACCATTTTTACTTGTAATTATTTTTTTTTTAAGAAATTATTTAAAGCAACTCTTTAAAAAACACAAAAAAACCTTGTAAAAACTCAGACCTGTAATGGTGTAAACTGCTATTTTTTGGGCAGCCAACTTGTTTATATATTGTTATAAATATGATAAGGCAGTTGGTGTATGTAACAAGTAAAAAATACTTTGTACAGTTTCCTTCAAGTATTTGTTGGGGAGTATTTTCACTTGTACTTGAGTTTTTTTCTATTTTACAACAAGTTTTACTACCACTACATTTTCCAAATTAAAGGTTTAGTTCACCCAAAAAAGAAAAAATTCTGTCATTAAATTACTCACCCTCATGTCGTTTTCAAACCCGTAAGACCTTCGTTCATCTTCGGGAACCCAAATTAAGATATTTTTGATAAAATCATAGAGCTTTCTGACCCTGCATAGACAACAAAGCAACTACCACGTTCAAGGCCCAGAAACATAGTAAGGACATCGGTAAAACAATCCATGTGACATCACAAATGGTGAACTTTTGGGACCTTTCAGTTTTTGCATTGCTGCTAATGGGAGGTCCAACAGCTCTCTCGTAGTCATCCCAAAAATATCTTAATTTGTGTTCCGAGGATGAAACGAGGTCTTACGGTTTGGAACGACATGAGGGTGAGTAATTAAATGACTGACTTTCAATTTTTTTTTAGGTGAACTACCCTTTTTAGAATTGTTACCCTCTTTTACTCGATACAAATTTCCCCGAAGCATATTCGTTTTCTTGACTACAGAAAAAGTCCATAAGAACACAAACCGCAAGCAGAGCAGGTTTGACGAATCCGTGGTTTGGCGCTTGCAAGTTTAGAATCTAAAAAACCACCTTTTGCTATGTGCACACAGTGCTCGCACAACCGGGATGATTTCTTTCCCCCTCACATGGGAGTCGGGTTGCGGCCCTTTATACAGCCGTCCCACTGCGATAATGGGAAAATGGTTGTCATGATGCGATCTACATTACAAGTCGGGCTACGTTATCACCAAATCATACCGGAGTGCATGCACGTTTGATTTATTCGTCCTAATTAAAACCAGAATTTCCCGGCATTCTCACTTGGAGACTGCAAAAATGCTTTCTTGCTTGTATATTTATAATATAAATATTTTTAGAAGTGCTAAATATTGCCTGTTTTTGCTCAATTTTACTGACGAAAATAGTTCCTAACAAAGATCATGGCACTGTTTTGTGTCTCTGAGCAATGGCGTTTACTTATGAATGAATCAGCTTTTTGAACGAATAGGTTGAATAAATGATTCAGTGATTCACTTCCTTACCCAGTCCAATGCTTTGTTCCTGAAAATGAATATTTTTGTGTTGATGAATGTAAACATAACGGTGCATACTCAATGGAATACCGTCCCCTTGCTCCACCTACTGGTGGGTTTATTTCACTTTTCTACAATTTTTCATGTTTTAAATCCATTTCAAAAATATCTGTAATCAACGTTTTTATGTTAAAAACAAAACGTTTTAGGCCCCTGTTATGCATCTGTAAACCTGCAGGTTTAATGCATCCCATGTGACCTATGCAGATACATAAACTGTGTTAATTCTCTAAAATTGCTATTCTTCCAGATGCGATTCCAACATGGTTTTTCTTATGTTGGAATGAAAGACAATATAATACCCCCCCCCCCCCCCGGATGAAGTGCTTTCTAGTCTTACCTAAAAAATACAAAATGGAAGTAGAATTAAAACCAAACACAATCTTGCTACTCAAGCGGTGTATGAAATTTTTTTTATATATATTTATTTGCTTCTTTTCCGTTTTGCATTTACTTGTACTTACACTTTCAATACTTAAGTACGTTTAAGATTTAAAAAATACTTTTCGTACTTAACCCTACGGTACGGAATATGATATCAATGAGGAAAAAATATTTGTGATGTTTTTCCTACTTAAAATTGGACACTATAACAATATCAATAAAAATGTTCATACACATCTCATATTTAATAAAAAATTAAATTTCAAATCCAGCTGTTGCTCTCAGGCAACACTGTACCATCGTGGATAACAAGTATAACTAAACTATCATATCTGTTGTCATACCAAGACATTATAATCAGTGTTGTTTCAAAGTAAAAAATGAAAATCATAACCTTTATCCTTACAAGCATTCACTCACAAGCAAGATAATTCTAACTCTTTTCCTTACAAATATCATATTCTTGTATTCTAACCTAGTATGCCTGCATGGCCTAATGCGAGTCCATTGCGGTACAACGCTGCCTTGAGGCAACATGCAGTTTTTTGTAATTTCCTTTGATACATTTGATCATATATCATGTAAAGTTTTTGAAGATACTTCTTTACTTTCCAATGAAGGTGATTAAGATTTTTTGTAGGAAATTATGTGTACGGAAATTGATGAAAAATGCACTTTTCACTGGACAAACATGTGCACATGTCCTGAAAGTGGAAACAAAATGGATCCCTGTGGGTCATGTGACCACTTTTTTGTTTGCTCATTTATTAGTATTTGACTTCTACTTCCCTGAGACAGCATTGGTCAATTAAATGAGTCTCTCATTTTATTTAAAAAAAACCTAAATATGTTGTGTTGCCTGAAGGCAACACGGTACCATAGAGGGTTAACGTACAATTAGGGTGACCAACGTTGCCATTTTTCCCCATGACGTGTCCTGGCAGGATTTCATATTGCCCTAAATAAATCTAGGTTTTTTGGCTTTGTGATATGTTGCGTGTTGCAGACCGATCGGTGGGTATACAATCAAATACCATAAACATACTTTTCCCTTATGCTTTCAAAAAGCCTCCCTCTGCGGTATTTGCTGTCATCACCCCGATCGGTCTCACACGCAAACAACGCCCAAACCTAGATAATTAGGCATATAGAAACTGGCCAAGGCCCCTTTCCCTGGAAATGGACTATGGTCCACCTAGTACAATAAACTTCACAGTACTATTAAGACGCTTTTTTACTCAAGTAATATTCTAAACTGTGACTTCATCTTCTACCAAAGCCATTTTCTGGTAAGATATCTGTACTTTTACTTGAGTGTGGCTTTCAGGTACTTTATACACCACTGATTATATGCTATGCCTAACTATTCAAAAACGCTAGTCTCTGAGATGTTCCCGTTCAGAAAATGTAAATAAATTTCTCCTGTGAATTGTCATTCACACTTGTGCAGACTGAAAATCATTTTGCCTAAAGGACAGACCCATCCAGCCACATGCGTGGAAGTCCCAATTATCTGCTTTTAGTCTGTTTCTGGCCATTTAGGAAAACGTGAGATGAGTTTTTCCCCTAAACTCATCTCTTAACCTTACAGTGCGTACAGAGGCACTCCTTTACTGTAGTACGCTGAGACATGACAGTTAAAAGTGCATTCAGCTAGAAGTATAGTGTGCAGTGATGTGAAAAAGCTGCTGATATTGAGGATGTGTAAAGTGTTTTCACGGTCTTGTTGCACACTTGAGCAACTGGAAGTAGGGTATTACAATTGACCTCTTACCACTGCTTTGAAAGGTTTGTAATGTAATAAATGTTACATATAGGTGCATGAAATAGTTA
>JADLZN010008022.1:0-10300 GCA_018155175.1 Sinocyclocheilus anophthalmus
GTTTGCAAATTACCATGCCCTCACACAAAGGGTCGTAAAACCCTCCAGTAATTGCCACCTCCCGCTTGGAATTTCAACCTTTCTCATTGGACAAGCCCATCTTAAAAGGCGGAGATCTTCTCCGACCTTAAACGCCCGGCTCCAGGGACCCGCCCCAGTCTGTGGTTCGGTCAGATATGGTTCTGAGAAGGGGTGGGGGTGTGGGGGTAGCTGGCGACGGCTCCCTAAGTGACCCCCTAAGAGGTTCGCCGCGCAGGCCTCGGGCCTTGACTTTCCATTCACCAAGATCATCTGACTCAAACTGTTTTTTTTTCATCAACCAACTTCAGCAAAGATCAATTTGAGCCTTCAGATTGCATCAGGACTCGCTGTCATACAGACAAGACGTGCAAGTATCAAACATAGTCTTATTAATTGATACATTAAGTATCATTTGCATCTTTTTACAAAGGTGTGTTTGAACTAAGAATCTGATGTTTCCTTCAGGCGGTAGATCTGCTGAATATTCAATGGTCCCATAGCTTCATGCTTTATTTCTCTTCTCTTTACTGCCTAAGCTTGAATCCTGGTCCTATACCAACTATATGCATGTGTGTGTGTGTGTGTTGTGTGTGCATGTCTATGTTAGACTAGTTTAAGTGTTTATGTAGTTAGTAAAGTCTTACTTGTATCACACTTGACGTTTTCATTGTTTGCTCATAACCGGAGTCACTTATCATGCAGATTTACGTTACAAACTTTTAGAATTGTACAGTAAGAAGGTTATTTCTTTTAACCAGGAAATTAACGTTCTTAGAACAGTTCTTAGACAGTTGACCCTGAGAGGTCAAGTTAATACTTACAGCGGATCTAAATATTTATAATTAATTATAACTAGTTATGATTAATTATTCATATTTCCCCTTTGAGCTGATTCGCTACATAGTAAACAGACCATTATTGTCTGTTGGTGTGGATGCTAAAATTTTTACCATTATATTTCTTGTTCTTGGGGGTGTTACACAGCCTTTAAGTGATCTGATTTGGCCAAATTATTGAAGATCTGATTTGTCACGTGACAAGTTAAACTTGTAATTTCCAGAATCTTGCTTCTTAGACAGATGCGTTCAATAAAAATCAATACGGAAAGAAAGGCAGACTATGAGGTGTGGACAGATATCATGTACTGTTAGAACGAGAAGAGATGGCGCCAATTTGTTAAGGTTAATAAAGAATACAATGTACTTAATATAAACTTCATGATACAAACACTTTTGTAAACACATAAACACATGATTACTTACAATGGGCACAATCTGCATGAGAGTTGAGGCAATGGCCAATGACAGCAGGAGTAAAAGTCATAGAATTTTGTATGAGTACGCTTGTACAATATCATATGAATTTGCTGACTTGGTAAATTGTATGAATTATTACTACTTCTACATGACACTTTGTTGAGTGTTCTTCCTGATGGGCTATGTAAAGCAAAGTTAAATAAACATCAAATGCTGCGCAAATGTTTTTGCAGTACAGTTCAGTCAAGGTGCTCAGACCAACACAGACGTACCATTGGAAGTGTTTTCCTTTGCAGCTTTTGGTCTTCTCCATAAATGCACAGTATGTCCAAATTCAAACCCCATGACAGGCCTTCCTTTGGTCTTCCCTTTCAGCTGAAACAAAGAGAAATATATACATGTTGAGACAGTGTTACAAATTTTCTATAACCAACATATTTGATGAGGAGGCCTGTAATAAAGACATATCAACCAGCTAATATAGGATTGTTCATTCAAGCAATCGTTTATTCCTAAAGTTTCACAAAACCTGTGAAGGGTTGAACCTTTGAAGGACTTGTTCAGCCTCCTTGGCAGCTTCGTCGAGATCAGTCAATTGCGAGCTTCGAGCAAGTTCCCTGTTAATTCTAGTCAGCTTTCCGGAAGATTGGTCAAAATTTGAATTCTGAGTTGTTCAAAACATGCCATGATGAACCACAGAAAGAGAGGCTACTATGTGTAAATGAATTACGGATGACAGTTTGGAAAAATAGGAAAAGAAAAGCTGAGAGAGCGAGAGAGAGAGGTTTAACAAGCACTTTATTACTCTATAAAACCTACATCACATTATATTACTGACAAAAAATCCTTAAAATAAAAAGAAATTAATAATAATTGCTTTAAAAATTCACAACAAGCTGATCATCTTTAACTGTACATAGTACCTCATTAATACCTGTCCTACCTCACAAAATAACTCAGAGAAAAAAAAAAAAAAAAAAAAAAAAAGAAAAACCCGAGAAAAAGCGAAACATATTTGTAAGTCTATAAAAAGCCAATTCAGTTTTCAGTCTTCCCTCTACCAATCGTCTAAATATAATTTCAGGATCTATTGTAGCAAGTTATAAACCTTTGTTCTTTCTTGTTTTCCAAATTGCTAGTTTAGCTGTTCCAATAAGATAATTCAATAAACAGATTTTCCTCCTCATTGAGAAAATGTATTTCATTCCCCCAATAAACACAGAAAATTCCTCATTAAATCTTCTAAACCAAGCTTTAAGCAAATTAAAAAGGTCTTGCAATCTGTTACACCTTAAAAACAAATGTTCTAGATCTCCCTGCTTCCCACAAAAACGACATTCCCGAACTACTGCCGGGTTCAGGTGTGCCACCTATGGCCTCGTGAATAATCCTCCACTGTAGATCAGCAGTACGCTTCTCTACAGGGGGTTTATACAGGGTCCGCCACCTGTCCTGCACGAGAAAGTCTGGCTGTAACTAGGGCTGAACGATTAATTGCATTTGCGATAATATCGCGATATGAAAAATTTCGATTTTTCAATCGCAGAGGCTACACGGTCACGTGACAGGCGAGAGTAAAGAGGTGTGTTCGACTTGAAGATCAGATCGGTGTATGACATCAAAATACCATACATAATTACGCGAGCATGAAACTCTAGATCAGGGCTGTCCAAACTCGGTCTTGGAGGGCCGGTGTCCTGCAGAGTTTTAGCTCCAACCAGCCCCAACACACCTGCCTGGAAGTTTCCAGCATGCCTAGTAAGACCTTAATTAGCTGATTCATGGTGCGTTTTATTTAGGCTCTGGAGGCTAAACTCGCAGGACACCGCCGCCCAGACCGAGTTGGACCCTGGCATAAGTACCTCCGCGCTTTCTTTAGCTCCTCGCGTGCTTTTAGATGCACACACCATCAATCGAGCAAAGCGTCTTCAATCGGCACAGTCCAATCAGCATAAAGAACAATAAAAAATCGTAAACAGCCATGTAAATAACTTTAGAATGGAGATGATCGTTGTTTGTGAAGCGAAGAGAAAAGCATAGAAGAAATCGCTACAGCCCCACTCAGGTGCTGTCATTTAAAGCGCAAATGCAGAAAATAATAAAGAGGCATACTCCGCTCTCACCGGTTTCACTCACCGGGTCCTATACAGCAACGCACTGGTTGTGCATTGCGCCCGCACTCGCTACCTGGACACGCAACAAGCGCCCGTCGCAAATCATTTTAACTTTTGATGTCGGTACGTCATAATGAACAGGCATCGTTATGTCTGTTTTGTCGCGTCGCGTTCGCAACTTCGTGTCATCACATCTGCATTCAGTGTAGACAGTGTCACTGGTTATAATGGTTTCTACTGTATTTTGCCGCTCGTGTCTGGTGTAGACACGGTGTTTAATGTCGTTGGTGAGAAGGAAAGCCTGTGTGTGTCCTATGCCTTAGCGGACAGCATGAAACCCACAAAAAATAACAGTGATAGAATAATAATAATAACAGTTATCTCTCCTCCTGTTTTCAATGTGTCACAGTGATTCCGGGGTTAGTTTTGCCCTGCGTAGTTTTTTTTTTATTAAAAACACACAATTTGTCATAATGTTTATGAAATTATTGGTATCTGAGGGGGGCGCAGACAAAGTTTGAGAACCACTGGTCTAAAGTTAACAGACAGTGTTTAGTGCAGTCCACATGTTTACATATGTTTATTACAGTGATTTTGAATTACCTAAAGTAGTGTGGTAAAGAAACAGATTTGTTTTTTTTATTTCGGCAATCTACTTTAGTTTGTTTGATTTGTTACTGACTTTCATATTAATGTTTACACCAGGCTTATTTGTCAGTGCTTTTTGTCATAATTATTACATGCTTACAAGTTTGGAAGTTCAACAAATCAGTCAATGTGCTGTGACTGTAGTTGTTAAATAAAAATGTATTTTTCATGCATCACCTAATTTCATCGTAACATATAGGCCTGGCCTACAGAAAAGAACATTTCTGTTGAATCTATCTAATAGTGTATTGGTCATACTATCATCTTCCTCATCTATGACAGGTTAAATTTTTATTTCTGGAATGACTTGGCCATCTCTCATGTCTTGTGTTTGTTTTAATCCTATCCAAGTTCTGCAACAACTTGGTAATACATTACAAATTTCTTCCTTCAACTTTGAAACAAGGTGTAAGGACTTTAAACCCGTCATCACTTGAAGTGCCTCAATGGACTTCCAGCCCCTCTCATCCAAGAGATGTCCAAGTTTCGTAACACCATTCCTTAGTAAACATCTCCTCACACCCACAGAGGACAGCAGTCTTGTCTCGATCATTGGGTTGAAGAACAATGGTTCCTCTGGAGTCCAATGTCCATAATCATCCATGTCTCGCTCCACTCTAAACACAGTTCTCCATATCTGTAGCATAGACTTATAAAAAGGTGGAAGCTCTGACAGGCTTACTTCCTGTAATTTTCTTAAAAACAGGTGTTTATCAAGTCCAAGTCCTCCTGCCAGCTTCAAAATTGCGCTTGCCATTTTGGCCCATGTCACATCCTTGTTGTAAAAAAATCTCTGTACAGCATGTATCCGAAAGGCCCGGATCCTACTCCTCACATCCACCAAGCCTTGACCACCCTCTTGAACTGGTAAATAAAGTGCAGCTGCACGAATCCAGTGCTGTCCACTCAAATTTTTTTTTACAAAAGTCCTTTGTATGTTAGAAACAAGTTCCTCAGGTGGCTCCAAAGCTATAGTCCTATGCCACAACATTGAAGCCACAAGATTATTTACAACCAGAGCTCTCCCCCTATAGGACAATTGTGGCAATAGCCATTTCCATTTCAACAATTTAGCAGACACCTTCTCTAGCAGACCCTCCCAATTTTTCTTTTGAAATTGATCATTGCCCAAAAAAACTCCTAATGTTTTCTATCCGTCCTGTCTCCACCGTAACCCACCCGGGAGTTGAGGAAACCCAGTACCTTCCCACCTACCAATAATAAACCCTTCACTTTTAGACCATTTAACTCGAGAAGAAGAGGCTTTTTCGTATACTCCAATAGTCTGATTTAAAGTTGTAATATCCTCTTCACTTGTAATAAAAACTGTTATATCGTCAGCATACGCTGATAAAAACAATTTAAAATTATCAATTGAATTTAGAATTACAACTCCAAGTTGTAAAACTCCACTTACGCTTTGAAACAAGGCGTAAGGACTTTAAACCCGTCATCACTTGAAGTGCCTCAATGGACTTCCAGCCCCTCTCATCCAAGAAACTTTGGCCATCGAGAAACTTTTTGTCTCTTCAATGTATCTCTGTGTGTGATTGAAGAAGATTGATTATTCCTCAATCTGCACAACAAAGGTTCAATAACTAAACTATATAATTGCCCATAAAGTGGACATCCTTGCCTAATGCCTCTCGACACAGGTATTGGTTCACTTAATTCACCACCTGCTTTAACCATAACAGAAACATTACAATACAACAACTGAATATAAGATATAACTCTTTCACCAAACCCAAAATATTTTAACACATTAAAAAGATATTCATGATCAACTCGATCAAATGCTTTTTCTTGATCAAGTGACAGAACTCCAAAATTAACATGATAAAAATTATAAATGTTGATTCTATCCCGTAATAAAAAAAATCGGTCCATTATAGATCTTTCAGGTATACAATATGTTTGATCATTTTGAACCAAAATGTCTAAACAGTTTTTAAGTCTATTTGAGAAACATCTGGAAAATATTTTATAATCAGAACATAGCAAAGATACTGGTCTCAAGTTCTTAAGAAGTCCCAAGTCCCCTTTCTTTGGAAACAGAGACAAGACTGCTCGACGACAGCTTATGGGAAGAGTTTCGCTCTAATGCAGTCTAGTAACACTTCATAAAAAAAAAAAAAAAATCTACGTCATATATCCAGAATTGTTAATAAAAATCTACGAACCATCAATTCCTGGAGAATGGCCAATATTAACTGGCACTTTGCTTCTGTAGTTCTTTAAAAGGAATTCAGTGTCTAGTTCCTTTTTTGGTTCATCCTCAAGCTGATGTAATTCGTTAAGCAAGTCATCACACGTTCGCATCACCGCATATAACACTGCCGTATCATGTTGATAAAAATCTCTTGTTAACTTTCTCATTTCAACTGGATTTGATGTCATTGATCCATTCTGACGACGAAGATGGCACATTTGTTTTTGATTAACACATTTTCTTTCTCAGAGGAAAAAAGACGATCGTTATTACTGGGAATGTCTTTGATTGGACCCGAAATGTTCCTTCGCACTACACATGCTGCCGTTTTTGTTTGCCTGCTCTTGTAAAAAAGTTTTTTCTTTAACACATCACAATGTTCATCATTATTAGTTTCAAGATTTTTTTCCCAACAAATAAATGTCCTTTTGCAAAATATTTACTGTTGTTTTAACCATGGTTGATTGACCAATCTAATCTTGCACCACAAACTATATTGTCACACACTTTCAACCATGTATATTGTCTTGTACCTATATTTCTTGTTCTCCACACGTCCAATAATTGAAATTCTTGCATAACTTTTAACAGTGTGACACCTGATTGATTTTGAGGCTCTTCCCCATTTCTGTCCACTGTAAAATCTGTTGTGCAATTCCAATCCCCTTGTATTTACGAGACACACAATATCATCATACTTCTGGATGGCATTTTTTAATTTCATAAAAAGATCCTGCCTCTCTGGACCACTATTGGAGGCATAGACATTAACAAACACAAACATAGTTCCCTCATACTCAATTTGTGTTAGTAACAATCTACTTTCAACAATATTTTCAACATCTAAAATGTTAACATTCATTTTTGCAGAAAATAAAATAGCTATTCCTGCACTATTATGCGTCCCATGGCTCAAAACAAACTTGCCTTCCCACCACATACCCCATTCAATTTCATTATCCTTATTAGTCTGCATCTCTTGTAAAAAAGAAACATTAATCTTTTTAATTCTAAGGAATTCTGAAACCATTGCTAATTTACCCGTCCCTTCCCCCATTAATATTTAGAGAACCCACCCTCAAAACATCCATATAAGAGTACAGAGTGGATAGAGACAGGAAAGAACAGCAAAGTATAAAAGCCACCACGTGAGATTTAGTCATTTTGATGTCTTTGAGAAACAAGTTTATCTTTTCTTATTTTTGTTACCATCTTCTTCAATCAAAATCTCTTATTCTTATCCAAAACCTCATAGCTGACCATTCTTTGCAACAACAACACTGATGCGTCAGTGAAGAAGATGGTAACAAAAATAAGAAAAGATAAACTTGTTTCATGTAACTGCAAGAAGGTCTCATCTTCGGGGAAAAAATTCCTAACATTTACATTTAGTCATTTAGCAAACACTTTTATCCAAAACGACTTACAAATGAAGACAACAGAAGCAATCAAAACCAACAAAAAAACAATAATATGTAAGTGCTGTGACAAGTCCCGGTTAGTCTAATGCAGTACACGTAGCAAGGCTATATTTATATATATATATATATGTATATACAGGGTTTGAAATTAACACCCGCCAAACCGCCAAATGCGGGTAAAAATCAGCTTTGGCGGGTAACGCTGTCAAATCACTAGTTAATTTGGCGGGTTACTTTTTTCGTAAGTTATGTTCACTCATTATTTTCTTGGGGAAGTTCATGCAAGCCAACTCTGTGCAGTTTTAGCACAAATAATGAACTCGTGAGACATCATGACATTATCGTGTATATTGCAAAAACCAAACAAAACAGTTACAAAGTGCACGCATACGTGCTGTAGTCTGGTTAGACTAACTTTGTGCCGTGCGCATTTAGAGTGCATTCTTTCACTGCGTGATTCAGTCTATTAAAATACATTCAAAATGATCACAAATTCAAGATAATGGTTGGAAAATGTTAATTTATATCTTATATAATCTATCTTCAATATCCCAATAGTGCCGTTTTTTGAAAAAAAAAAATCATCATTTACAAATGTGGATATTGATTTTAACGTAGCAGTTCAAATAAACACTAAGTTAATTCAGGAGACTTAGTTTTAGACATCCATTTGGCTAGTTTTTGCATTATTTTCGCACAGAAACCTTCCAAACCAGTCCTGGTTTGCGTCCTAGCAAAATCACCGTGTAAATGATTCGGATCTTCACAATGACTCCCCCTTAACGTCTTGCTGGCCAACCTACTGGCGGTATTATTTCACATTTAAGTACTTTTTTAGTTGTTTTTAATAATTTAATAGCACTATTCACACTTCATGTTAACAATATCAAAAAACATTATTATGCATTGTACGGCAGGTTAAGCTCCATGGCCCTCTAAGCTGCCTTAACCAATGTGTAAAGTCACATCTAAAGCCACCTTTCATATTCCACTTCTTCAAAGATGAATTTGATGGATGACTCGATTTCTTTGTTTAGTAACTGCCTAAATGTATTATTATTATAATTGGCTGATTAAATGTAAGAATTTTACTCAAAAGACGATGCACTTTTAGTAAAAATGGATTTATAAAAGGTAAAAATGCCCATAAAAGGTAAAAATCAATCTAAACTTATTGGAAAAGGTTAATTTCTATCATTGCTGTGAACTGACCACACAAAATATTAAATATATCAAAAACTTTAGGAGTCATCTGTCCACGGTAGTCCTTAAGATATCAGCACAAAAACACACTCAGCAAAATATTGTCTAATTATCTTTATGCAATATTGTCCCAGAAAATATTGAGATATTATTTTCTGTTTTTCAAAAATCCTCACCACACTACCCCATACTGACACAAAATGCATTTGCAACAGTGCGACTTTGTCATTTAGACTCCTCAAGCTGTTGGTTTATTCATTTTTTATTGCTAGTATGAAGTCATGAATGGCCGTAACTCAAAACATTAGTAGTCAACTTGCTGGTGAGTACAACATTAATTTCACTCCCTGTATATATGTATATTAATATATATGTATATAATATATATGATATATATATATATATATATAATATTAAACCTATGATGCCCAAACTAAGCGATACCACTCTCTTTGTTCAGTACTCACCCATACGAGACGTTAGTATTTTTGGTACTTTGCGATACATACTGGATCCATGCTTTTTTATTCATTTTGTAAAATTGTTTAAAATTAGTACAGAAACAAAAAGAGTATTATATGATGTTTTGGTAACTTCATTTAGCAAAATAGATACGTCCAAACTAAATGTATTTAGCCACTTCAACATTTCTTTCTCCCATTCCCACAGTTTATTCGCTGTAGATTAGAAAATGGTAATAAAATATAACAAGAACCCAGAGTTAAAATATGTCAGAACAAATTCAGCTTGATAATAATAGATAACTTTGATAGAAAGGTATGTAAAAGATTACAATCAACCAAAGTTAGCAGCTGTTAGTAGCCAGTCATCTACCCTATCAATACTTTAGCGTAACCCCTTAGCCTTATGCATCGTGCTTATCTCCTGGTCTCGTCATTCTCAGCTTCATGGCAGAGACCTCATTTCCATTTGTGTTTTCCCCAACCGCGGTCGCATATTTTGAGTCGCAATGTTTAAATTTTTTGCGGGTCATCCACTGTTATTAATAAAAATTTGGGTATAATTTTTCACAGTTTACTTTATTTGCTATCCTCACTTACATAAATGAACTATAGTGTTCTGCACCCACTAGTAAAAAAATATCAAAAATTATGTCTGGTGTCTGAATTATTTTTGGTTTGACTGTATATCCTTCAGGGTTTTTTTACACTTAATTATGGCCATTAAAATGTTTTTTACAAGTTTTTGTTACTTTCACTGGTAATTTTTTTGCTCTATGGTACATCAACTTTAATTTAATAGCATTAGAGCTGCTCCATTGCAGCGCCTTAGTACTGTAATCACGCGCTTTGCTGTAATAATGCTGGGAACCACTCTTTATAAATCTCCTAACTGTGATATTTCAGAAATAGAAGTCGCATTTTTTTAAAATCTGAAACGTGCTGCGATTTATATTCCAAAAGC